>VZRO01006340.1:143280-257812 GCA_013397915.1 Daphoenositta chrysoptera | reverse complement strand
CTCCCCCGCCCCCCCCGTCCGTCCCAGACGCCACCGCCGAGTCAAAGAGGCTCTTCCGCATTCTTGCCAGCTTTAAATATGCACAATCGCAGAAGCGCTTATTGGATTAGAAAGCTGCCAATTAATTTTCAGCTCCAATCCACGACAGTAGTATACTTTCTATTTTATATAAAGTATATTTTAGTAGTATATTTAACTTCAGCATACATCTTTATAATTTAAATAATTCATATTTTTGAAGAAAGTTGTCTAATTTTGAATACTTAGCAGTGATGCCTGAATGACTAATGGAAGAAGATATATCTGCTGTCAGAGGGGGAAGGAAACATTGATTTTTGCAACTAAAAACAGAATAACAGAAGTGTTCTACTATCTGCTGTTAAATTTCGAGGGCAGTTAAATACCAACATTTTCAAAATCTGCTATTGTTGGATTTTGGGGAGGAGTTGCAAATCTGGAATTTATTTTTAGGTTCCTTATGCAGTTCTGCTAAACACTAAAACTGCTAAGGAGGCATTCTACATAAATAATCTTCATTCAGTGTCACTCAAGTTTGGCAAACTCTTCCCCTCCCAAAAGACTTGCAGTATCACAAGTCCTAGGTGGTAGTCTGCAGTTTTGCCACCAGATGAGAGTATAGAATTTATTTGGGCTGATCCTGTGACAGTTAGGAATGCTTATGAGACCTTCACATTTTCTAGTGGGGCCCTAGAGCCAAGTTTGTTAAAAGTCTATGATGTTCACGGTTGGCTGTTTATACATGCTGGCTATCTAAGTAAGACTTAGGGTCATAGGTATGACCTAGTGGCTCATGCTTTGAGTAAAGGCAGTAAAAAAATTTACAGAAATTGTGTCATAATTGAAAGCAGGGGTCTAATAACAGAAATTGTATTAAAGTGTACATGTATATATGCATATGGCTTAGAGATGGGTAATGTATAAAAGGGAAAACCCTGTTAATTGGCGGCTGAAGCAGTCTGTAACCGAAAGTGTTTGAAGATGAAAGATACATAACTGGGAATTTTAAAAGCTTGAATAAACCATCTTAACAGGAAAGGACTGGCATGCAACTAACTATGCCATTTTTTGTAAAGAGAAGTGGTGACAATAGTAATTAAGAAAGGGATGGAACAAAAAGTACCCCAGTTGGTCATCGAATCTTTATTTAATGCCTCAGTACAGGGTATTCCTGTAAGTCTTGTGGCACCAGACATATATTTTATTATGCACTATGGGAAATGTTTGTAATGGCAAGTTCTTGCAGGTAAAATAATTGGTATGGTCTTGGCCTCAGCTGATTGCTTATGTATATTATTTGATTTATTAGGGAAACACCTAAAAATTGAATGTTAGAATGAATAAAGCAATACTGGTAATGGTCATAGAAAACTGATTTTTTTTTTTTTTTAATTTATTTATTTATTTATCTTGCAAAACAAATGATATGGAAAGCATAAATTATATAAATGGCAAAGTAATTAAAATAACATGTTTCATGCAGTGAGCTGCTGTCGACAAAAACTTAGATGTGAAATTTCAGCCATCTTGGGTTGCTGTGCTTCAAGGTTAGCAAAAAAAAAAAGTTTTTTTTTTTTAAGTTCTTACAAAATATAGTAGCAAAAAAGTGGAAATACTAAGTATTTAAAATATTTCTAGGTCTGAAATAAGTTACATTCTAAGATAAAAAATAAAAGTTGATTCTAAAATTAGGTAGCATTACCTCAAATAATTAAAAAAAAAACAAACTTGAAAGTCTTTTGAACATTTCTCTAACTAACTGACTGTCAACTGAAAACCTTTCAGTTCACACTGTAATGCAGAGAACAAAAAGCTCTACATTTTGTAGCCAACAAAGTAAAGAAATGCCCCTGGTATCCACTTCCCCACACATCTCATCTGTACAACAGGCATATCAAACTAGTCTTTGAAGATTTAATACTTGCAGAAAGTAAACTTTTCCTTTTTGAATCTGGGAAAAAAAAAAAACTGAAATAAAATCCTCAAGCATAATGTTCCTAGGCAGCTGTTGCTGAGCAAGATCTAAGTTTGTTTTTCAGTGCTTTACAAAAATTAATGGTGGATACTGTAGTCCTAAATAATTAAAGCACACAAGTTTTTATTGTCTTTTTTTTTCTATTTTTGCTTGCAGATCTTAATTGTGCCATAGTGTGGCAGTGTAATGCTTAGGTTTTGGGGCTTATTTTTGATCTGTAACAACAATTTAAGAAGTCATGCTAGTTTTGTGTTGAGAAAGATGTTATAATTACTTGAGTAAGGGTTTTGGTTCTTAAATATACCATTGCTGGGGAGAAGTGTTTTGAGCTGGAGCTGCATATTAAGTGATACACCACCAAGTGGTTATTGAAGCTGGTCCTGTCAGAGGACTTGAAAGAAAGTTTTCTTCAGACTTCTGATTGTAAAAGTCCAAAGTATTACTTTAGTAAATGGGTTTTTTTATTTGAAGTAAACAGTGCTGGTTTAACGATCTTTAATGCACCTAGTGCATCAGCAGTATTTATATCATTTAGTTAAAGGGCTATTTTTCAAGTCTGTAGCCTTTTATAATGTAATCCTTAATGCATCATTATGTATACAGATATGGTACTTGTTTTTGGAGACCAAAGTTAAATCAATCCAGATGGGTTTTCATACCTTCCCTCAGAATAGCTCAGGGTAAAAGATCAATAGTTGAGTCAGTATTTTCAGAGCTGATAAAATCTGAATTAAAACACTGACATTTTTGTAGCTCTCTTTCAAAACTATGAGGTACTTGAAAGAATTTTCTAATGCTGTTCTTAAGGCTTCAGTCTAAGTATGCAAGACCCAGCAACACTACCCCTTTCAGAGTGTCTCAGAAGACTGCAGAGCAGCCTTTTTACATTGTTATTTGAAGATAGCTATGTTATTGTAGCTACTTGAGTTAAACTAAGGAAATAGGTATTTACTTTTCCATGCAGAGTTCTATAAATACTATAACTCCTATGTAACTTTTTTTTTTTTTCTATTAGCAGTTTTTATTAACAGCCCAGTGCTGTTCTGGTTACAGAGGTCTTCCATCCCAAGTTTAGAGTTTGAAGTGTTCCTTGAGAGCATCTAAACAGTGCTGTGATATTTAGAAGAATCTTAATGAGCTAATAACCTTTTACCTAATTCCCTCCATTTATCTGATTTTTAAGATTCTGAAATCTGGTCTGTTTTATCTGTCTGGAGATTATACGCTATAACAGGAACTGTGCTGTGATGTTGTAAAAATGTAGACCAAATGGCCCAAGTGTTGGTGTCCTTCTTCCAGCTCTGAAAAGGTTAAGCTTTTCCATTCATTTTCTGAGCAGGAATGCAACAGTGTGTAATGATAGGCTATGATACCAGGCAGCAGCCTTCCATGTGCAGCCTACAGGAGCACAAGAGGGACTGCTGTTCAATTTTACTTGCCTGTGCTATCTCAGAGGCATATACAATTCAATATAGACTTTCTCATCAAACCTATACATTCTAGTGCCATCCCTAATAAGTAAAAAGTGAGAGCTGAAAAAAATTGTTGTGCAGACCTTCAGGCTAACTATAAGAAAATTACATCTGTGGCATGATAGGTTGTTTATCATGCTACATTGATAAAGCAGATTAATCCTTTCTATATTTGTTTTTCATTTCCATTGTTCTTGTACTTCTCTGCTTCCCCTTCATTCTGAGACTTGAACCAAAGCTGGAGTATCTCTGTAAATAGCCAGTGGCTGTGCTGGGCTCCCTGAGACAGGCTGCACTGCATTTTAGTGCCCAGTCACCTTAGTCACCTGTTGCTTTGCATGCAGCTGTTGAGAAACTTGCAAGCTTGCAGCTGAGTTGTTTGGATACAGTTTATCTCCAGTTCTTTCTAGTTGCAGCCCTTTATATACTTGAAACAAAATGAATGCCCTTAAAAGGCATTTTAAAGATAAATCTGGCAAGAGAAGAAGGAAAGTTCAACAAGAACGCATAATGACATAGTAACAGCTATTGTTGTTATAAATGCACCAATATAGGGAGTGGCTGATCTATGCAAGCTTTCCTTGCATATCTTTTATTCCTTAAAAGTTAAAGCTTGTGTGGACAGCTGGGAAATAATGAAGATATAAGTAAATCTGTTAATTAAAAGGTTAGAAGGGAAACACTGAAGTATATGTATTCATTGTAAAGATTACAGCAAGTATGGATAAGATACCTCTGCTGCAGTCTCTCAGGAAGGCTCAGGACCTACATGTCTGTTCCCCTGCTGTCCCCTTGCCTGTTAATCACTGCCTGGCACGAGGGTGTTTTGGCTTGTGTGATGATGAAGGTGCTGTACCATGTTACAGCATCATCTGCTACTCGCCTATCCATTAACATCAGCTGCAAACAGCCCAGCAAGCCTAAAGGCATGGTGGAAATGTGCTGGAGTATTGTTTTAATTTTTTTTTTAAATTCTCTGTTACTTTTGAAAATTCTTGGAGAGTTGAGACAATGCAAAAAGCCTAGGAAAGGAGAAAAAACAAATATGATGCTGATCTTTGAAATAAGAACAGACTTGGCAGTTGCCATTCTTGGAAACTAAATTTCGGTTTCTGGTAAAAATAACGTGAAAAGGAAATCTGTAGGCATTTAGAAGCTAGCAAACTGAAGAGCAAGTAAAAACACAGGTTTATAAATAACATTACATGATGGGATTTTTTTAATGTTTTTGCATTTTTAGTCAAAGTGTTCATTTAATGGAAAACAAATTACAAATCTGGATTGTTGCAGTTCCCTATCACTGATTACTGGAAAAGTGAATTTAATTTTACTAGAAAAATAAGAGCTCTCAGGAGCTGAGAGCTGAGAATATTGGCCAAGGAACACTAAACAGAGTTTCAGAGGATCATAGAATTTAAAGATGGAAAGTGGCTTAAAGAACAACTAAACTCTCTGCCAGGACAAAATTGTACATCTGTAATATATTTTCCAAGTGTTTTTCTATATCTAATAAATATAATTCATTTGAGGGTGACCCTTTTAGAAGTTTTTTGGTGGTATTTGTTGGTCATGTTCTAGTTCAATTATTAAAAGCCAACCAAGAGAAAATGTGCTAATGCTATTTATATCTGCAGATGATATTGAGCTGGAAACTCTTTTGGTTTTCCAAGCAGCAAAGTACACCAGTATCTTAAAGGAAAAGGTCTTTGGCCATGGCAGTCACAATGGTGTAAATAACAGACTCTAAGTTGTCATAGTTACAAATAGCAGTGTAATTGATGGATGTTTAGAGCCAGCTAGAGTAGTCACTGTTAACCAACCTTGGGTTTTAAAAATTACCAAAAATAATTTTAAAAAAAAGTTTTAGACAGTAGTCATCTCTGTTTCATTTCAGGTGTTACTTCTCCAGTAAATTTTAACTTCTTATGAAAAACTTAAAGCACGTTTACCTTGAGGTGATGATAATTTAGGCCCCTGCATGTGAGGGAGCACATGTTGGTGTTTGTGCTCTGGAGGTGTCAGAAAGATCTGAGTTTGGTCATTAGAACCTCCAGTAACAGCCATCTTTAAGCATCTTTAAGACACATGTAATGCACCTTTGAGCAAAAGCACTGATGACTTGCTTCTCTATGAAGCTTAACTGTTAATAAAAATCTCAGTCCATATCTTCATAAATTAAATTTTCCTTTGGATATCTGGGTAAGAATTTCTGGAATGAGAAAAAATGTAGTGGAAAAGAACAAGTCACAATAAATTTGCATATTATTATAGCTCTTGCTCAATGCATTTTTAAGGCATCTTTTACTATAAGTTGACATAAAAATAAAACCATTTGTCTTTCTTCTCTTGAGCTATCCTCAAACTCTTGTTGAAGTTGGGACTGCTTTTATTTATGTTTCATAGCTAGCTCCCTAGCTGGAGATCAAGAAGACATTTCTTGGGTTACTGGAGCTGAAATTAGAAATTCTCTTATGCCAAGGGACTTCCCAGCACATTAAACTAGCTCTGTGCTGGTGTGGAACTGATTGAATCCATTTCAGTGAGGTGCTGCTAGAAACGTTGGATACGTTTGATGGATGTGTGGCACTGTAATGTGAAAAAAGAATGGTGGCTTTCATAATACCTGTTAGGAATCTGAGATAGTAAAACCTATCACATTGATAGATACGATTTTTGTCACTCATGGTTCAAAATCTTCCTTTAAAAAAAGCCCCCACCCATTCTCTTCGCTGATTTGGATTGCTGCTGCTGCTTTCTAGAAGAATACATGAGCTGCCAGGAGATGCAGGAGGTGTAATAATACTCTCTGCAAGGTAGCTGTGTCCTCTAAAATTAGTAAGATGGCGTCAAACTGCACTCTGTGATCCACATCTTAGTGTAGCAATGTGATAGCAGAGATAGAGATAACAGCCTGCTCTTACGATATGATGATAAACAACACCTACACATATCACTTCTTGTGACGTGCCTGTGCCATCAAGAGTAGGTTTGGTTTCATTCTGGTAGGGAATAACTGTTAGACTATGGGTTTTGTATTCATGTTTTGGATTAGTATGAAAGTATATGGTGTTGGAAATGCTAAATTTAGTGATTTACCTAGAAATTAGGGTAGCAAACAACAAAGCACATAAAAATGTGCTCTTCAATCAATGTTGTAGTTGTTGCTTTGTCATTATTGCCGCTCCTTGTAAAAGCAGATGGAGTTCCAGTGCTGAGCGTGTTTTCACTGAGGAGTTTCTGCTATAATGTTCTTTCCAGGTTCGCCAATCTTATATTTAGTAACATTAAGTGGAGAAGCCAAAACATTGCAAGATATTTCACATACAAAATGCTTAAGCATTTTAAGGCAGTTAGAAAAGACGTACCTCTTTTGAAAACGTGACCTTTAGCAGAAATGTTCTTCACAGTAAAAGCATTTTATAGTGTTATAACTTTAAATTACCATTTCATGTACCATTTGTAAGACTCAGAGTACATAATCATATAAAATCAATTATTTTCTGAAGCCATTTCATTTATATTAAATATCACTGGTGATTGTTACTGGGTTAAAAGCAGAGTAACAATATGTGATGGAGATGCCCTTTTAAAAGCATAATAAGAAAAAAAAATAGAAACAATTTAGAAACAAAAAAATATTACTAAAAATAGAAACAGACTTCTTGGAACAAATTACATTATCTTTAGAGGTATTGCTTGTAGAATATGATTGCTTCCAGACATTAATGCTTCTTCTTGAGAAATGGTTCATCATCTGTTCAGTTATTTTTAAGAAAGAAGAGTTTGAGGTGAGACTCAGAAAAATGGCTGTAAAGTAAAATAAAATTAAGTGCTAGACTACAGATACAATATGGTTTTTTAACAACTTTGTTTCATGTAACCTTGCTGAAATCCAAAAGGGAGATACGGATTATTTGTACATTTTCAGACTTGTATTTTTTTTGAGAAAAGGTAGACAGACACATCAGACACATCCTAAAAATTTCATTTCACTTAAATAGCAGAATATAAAATGTTTCCAAAGTGTACAGTGAATCTTCTGGAAAAAAAAAATGGGGATTTAAATCAATACTGAACTTTTATGTAGTAATTGATATTGGTCCCAGTATTAAAAAGACTCTCAAACATGGTGTGATAAAAATTAAGCTCCAAAAATTTTCTCATGTCTAATAATTATAGAAATGTGTAAATATTAAATTTAATACTGGATTAAAAAAAAATAAACAACTGAACACTCTTCTGAAATACTATTCTGAAAATGGGAAAGAAAAGATGATTGCTTAGACAATTTCTGTTGCTTACATGAAAACTCAAACCCTGCAAGCTGGTCTGTGTGAGCAAAGCCCACATGTGGATCATTTTGTGAATTCAGAACCTAAATGAAGTGTAAAAAATATGACCAGAGTAGGTTGTGAAAAGAGAAATGAGATTTGGAAAATTCCCTCAGCCTTAATAATCTGAAAAGTCTAGGAGGATAGCTAAAGAAATATTTTTTTAAAATAAATGAAGTACAGATGTGACTGAACTGGGAGAATCCTGCAGAAGTGAAGAATAAACAGGAAGGGGAATACAGTTGTTGGGGAAAACATTGTTTACACAAGAGAACCAAGTTTTTCTATGGTTGCCACTGCCCGGGAATTCTTCTTATACTTTCCTAAAAGGCTTGGGCACATGCATAATGTAGTCCATCTGCTTTTACTCCATAAGACCTTTGCTGTTCGGTTGTTCATGTTGCATAGGCTTTGAATGATTAAAAAGATGCAATGTTTCATTTTTCTCCTTCACATAATGAAACCAAATTAGATAGGATTAAAAAAATCCCAACAAACAAAAGGTACTGTTCTAACTAAAAAAACAGCAAATATACCACCATCTCTGATTCAAGGTTCTGCCTGAACCCTGCTTCGATTTCAGATGTTGTTTCATCTGTAATAGCACACTCTGAAGTCTGAAGAGTACCACAAAAACTTTTGAGTTTGTTTAATAGATTTGTACTCTTTCAGAGTTTGTATCTTGACAAAATATAATTTAATTGTTTTGAGGGAAACAAGGCATGCTTATTGATATATTAAATGCCAGCCCGGAATAGCAATAACAATGCATGGTATTATGTACAACAGACATTGTGTCACAAATGAATAATGATTTTTAGTGCATGCCATTTTGTATTTCATGCTGAAAGGTTAAATAGAAAATGAAACACAAAACCTCAACTTACAGGACTTCTATTCCAGCATTAGCCCCTGAGTGGCTTTGCACTCAGGACAGTGAGAGCATCTGGGAACTGAAAATTGAAGAAACTTGGTAATCATGTTCATTTTGTTAAAGTATCTTTCTTAAAGTGTTGGTGTCACATCTAGCTAGGATTTGCAACATGTGTCAGTGCCATTCCCTGGCAGTTTGTACATCTGTTATCCCACTGCCCTTTGCAATGGTTAAGGGGATCATGCAGGCCAGCTCACTGTTTTATGGTGCTTTCAGTGGAGATATTGTTACTACACCTGAATTTGAGCTTTTCAAGTCCCTTTACCTAATTCCAGCTTATTCACTCCTTCCATCTGCCTGCTTAGAGGGGACCCAGTTTCAAATAACAATCTTGCTCAGGCCTTGAAGAATTTAATTTGGATGCAAAAAAAATTTAAAATACGATTTTTTCACTATGAAGACACGGTACCTAAAGGAGTCAAGAAGACCTCCAAATTATCTGCATTGTCTGAGATAACGTGGACTGTATAATTACTAGATGAATAAGGTCATGGGCATAGTTGACATGTTAGTTTTATGCTACATTACGATTTTCTTTATATCACCTCTCTGGTCTTTCAGTGTTCAAAAGCAGTAATTACCTGTCTCACTTTCCTGCAGGAGCTGACTGTTTAATTGGTCCCCTTTTGCCAGCATTCCTCCCTGTACCATGTGTGGCAACCATCGTTTGCTCTCAGGTTGTCTAATATGATTAACACAATTGAGTTACAATAACTCAGCAATTCTCAGCATTTTTAGCACTAAATCCAGGTTATGCCTGCTTTAGAGCAGGATTTTAATAAAATCTTTCAGGTTTTCTTTCAAACCTGAAAGATCATATTATTTCTGTTTTTTCTGTTTATCTTGGTTGGCCTGCTTCTTGCTACAAATCTTTGTGATAATTTTTAGCAACTCATAGACTTTGATCGTACTCATAAATGTGACTCTTTGTTTTCAGACTACATATAGTTATTTGCATCTATGCAAAGAACTGTTGGATTTTTATCAACTCCCTTATGGTTATTTTAGGAGAGGAGAGTTCAGGAGTTCTAAGTTTTCAGGACCAAATTCTTTCCTAAAAAGAATGATTGTCCATGCATGAAAATATGCACTTGTTTGCAGCTTGGATGGGTGCGTCCAAGCACGCTGTGGTGGTAATGACTCATGTCTGCAGACTGACAGATGCATGCTCCCTACTGGAACTAACTACATTTGGGGTTCATAATAATGTAAAAGTCTATCCCCAAACTCTGAAATAATGCTGTTTAGATGAATGTCATTCTGTATTCAATTTAAGAGTCTGCTGATCATGAATATTTTCTTTGTATGTCCTTGCTTCAAGGTCCCTGTTAGTGTCAACAAGTGTTTTTTGGTCTTTTTTTCCTTCAGCCTAGTAAACCACTTATTCTGTGTTGGACTAATATTGAAACTTGTTACCAACAGAAAGCTGAGGCATGTATTTAAAAGGCTTCTTAAAGTAGAAAAAAGCAGATGTTTTAACAAGGCTAGAAGGTATATTTATTGCCCTCCTTTCATTTAAATTATCATTTCATGTTTGTTCCCTTTTAAAAATAATTTTTATATTGATCCAAGCTGTAAAAATGAATACAGTGGCTGTGAGGAAGCCATCCATATTAATAGCTTCAGGAGCTATGATGTGTTCTCTGCTCACCAATAATCTGAGAGTAGCCAGGAGGTGTAAGCTCTGAGAGGTGGAGCCGCTTTCATACACAGTTTATTCCTGTAATGACCCTGTGTGAATGAGTTGGGAGGAGAGGCTGTGTGCACTCCAGCTCTCAGCTGTCACATATCTATCTCACTGCATTAAAAGTCCCTCCTTTGATACAGTTTGAAGTTAAACATATTGACCATAAGTAGTTTGTCTTTATACTGGATAAAATAGGAGGAGAGGCCTCATGCAGCCAGTAGTAGTGTCAGCTGGGATGCTGCTGCTGGCTGTATCCTTTTATTTCCCCCTGAACCTTTTTTGGGAACACAAGCTACAGCTTTTTGGATCAAAGCTGCTGAGGCCAAGTTCTATCCTGAATAAAGTCTGGACACATTCATTTTGAGTTGATTTATTTCTTCACAGGCAGGAGATAGAGAAGTTGTTTGGTAACATGTAAAGAGTATGGGGCTATGTATTTGAAGAATGGGGGAAGATTTTTGGAAAGGAAAGCCAGGAGTATGTATGACCTGTTTTCTGGGAAAGATGTAAGGCTATTAAGAGATGCTGCTTTTCTGAAAGGGGATGCCTAGCTGAAGCTGAACTGCTGCAGAACTCTATGTTAACACTCACTGCATCTTGAGCATAGCATCTATCTATTTCGCTTAAAAATGTATTTTCCCGAACTTAAATTCAAGTAAACCACTCTTAATTTGAAATAAGTCTTGTATATACATGCTTAGCATCTGTTTAATTCAAAATTGTTGTTAAAACAGCTTAGTTAACCTGCAGAAAAGTAACATATCTTCTTGATTTCTTGGGCTGTGAGCTCAAAAGCTCTTGAATGTTTTAAAATGGGGTGACTCAGTAATGGTTTTTTGCTTTGCTTGAATTTTTATGTTGTGATGTGATCATAATTTAAATAATGACTCTGAGTGCGGTTCTGAAAAATTGAAGACTGTTGTTGCTTTCATCTTCTTAAATTCAACAGACTTTCCTTCATTTTACAGTAAATGTTGTTTGGAATTACAGAAGTGGTCCACATCACATATTTGAGAATCAGTTGCATGCTGTATTTGATAGAAGTTTTTATTAAGCTGATGTATTATATTTTCTGTGATTATTTCTTTTTATATTTTGTTGTAATTGTTTTATTTTAAGCAATTGGATTCATATTCTGGGTCTGCACTCTGTGTTCTATTTGTGAAAGCTGTTGTGAGACTTTAAGCTAAAGACTTTGTTGTTTGGTTTTTGGCTGGATGAGCTTGCTGGATTGTGGATGTAATTTTGATCAGGGCTGTGTCCAGCTGCTGGGTAAGTGGAGAGGATTCTGCAAAGTGTTGCTGTCCCCAAATGACACACTATGTCTGCCTCCACTTGGCCATGCTAGAGGGACAAAAATCAGGAAGGAGGAGGAAAATACCACCTTAATTCCTGGTAATTCCTTAGAAAAAAAACCCTTCAGATGTTTTCTGTTGCTATTGGGCTGTACCTTTCAACCTGTGGTGTTTGGGTTTTTTTTTTTCCTATGAGGGGACTAAATTACTTTTTAATAATGGAGAAGGATGTATATTTCTATTGCTTCAGGGCAGCTGTTCAGAATGTTGTTACTTACACCAGAGCACTGTATTACTTGCCACAAATAGTTTTCATGTCTCAGAGAAATTTAATTTTCATGTAAAAAAACTTCTCTGCTGCAAAGAGGTGTTTGGATCTATGTCTTTGTACTACTATAGTCTTGACAGTAGGGAAGAAAATATTTCAAATTTGCATCAAAAAAGGTTAAAACAGGCAAGGAATAAAACACATTCTCTTGAGATGTCTAAAATTAGAACATCTTGATGATTGAATAGAAGGACAGCTTTTTTCACATGAATTTAGAGTACATGTAGTTGGGCCTGTTCTGGTGAAATGCCTAACCCAGAACCACAGCTATTTCAACAATATTTATTTTTAGCAAACTACCCTCTAAAAAATAGAGGGAAAAAAATTAGTTAGATGTACATTTTCCCACACGTTTCATGTAGGCAATAGCACTGTGTACTATTCCAGCCCACACCTAAATACCATGAGTAAACGTTTCACTTGGCAGACAACCCTTTGGGACTTGAATGAAAAGAGGAGATTTGTGGTGGATGCTGGAGGATAAGCTCGGACTGTCCAGGTAAATCCTGGTATATGTAGACTTCTACAAGGGGGTACAAAATTATTTGAAAGGATTGAGATCTGATCTTCTCTCTGTACTGCAGTTGTAATTGTAGAAATGTTGGAGCATCTCAAAATTGTCCTTACCCCTTCTCCAGGTGAATCTGTGTGAATGTAAAGCGTACATTCTGTCATACAGTTATAATATGTGAAGCATTTCCATGTGATTTCTGTTACTTAAGCATGTTTGGGCATAGGCGGTGCTTGCATGCCCTCTGGCACCTCTAACAGTTATAAAATTATGTAACTCATGATTTTGAATTTTTGTAGTAGGAAATCTGCAGTTACACAGGTGTTATGCTGAAAAAGCTCATTTGAAGTATCTGTGCTGCCTTAGACCACAGAACACAGTCTTTCTGGCCTAAGAAGGTGCTGCACTGGTCTGAATCCAGCAGAGCAAACTCTCAAACGCCCTGTAACCTGTGAATGTCCCTCAGGGTTGCTTTATTCTTCAGACAAAAATCCACTGTCTGCATCATCTTTCTTCATTGGTGTCCAATGGTAGCAACTAGGGAGCTGCACACAGCAAATATGCAGTGGTGTTTTCTCCTGGTGCTGTGACCAGTGGAGACATCACAGGACATAGGGTTTGTTCTCCTGTAAAATTGTCCAGTTGCCTTTTGAACCAATATAAATTCTGGCCATCCCCAGTGCATGGCTGCGATCAAAGACCTGCCCTGCAGACACAGATATTGTGTAAAGATCCCCTCACTTCATGTTGCGTTCAAAGGGCTGGTTCGGTGTAATGACCTCTGGTTCCTGTGTTGGCTGAAGTCTCATCAACTTTACAAGTTTTATATGTGTGGTATAATGGCCTTCCATCATACTCCTTACTCATTTTTTTTTCTGGCTTGACAAACCCTAATCTATCATTCTTTTCAGAGAAACTAATTTACATATTAGGTCAGATATTTTGGTTTTGCCTGCCTTTTTTTCCCCCATTGCTAAGCCTGAACTGACTGTGTTTGCAGATACAACTTGGCTTTGGTTTTAAGAAAAATACAGAGTGAAAAGTTATGCCCCTGTATAATATTTATGGAATCACATGCATAAAGTGTGAGGAGGTTCTCATTTTTCCCCATCCTTGAAGAGACACAAGAGAGTTGAAAAAGGTACGTTATAAAACAGCAGGAATAAACACAAGGCTGGAAAGGAAGCGAGACAGTAGGTAAAAAAAGGAGGTAAAGGACTAAGATAAATGTCTTAACTGTTTGCATAAAGGAGAGAGGGAGAGCTATTCAATTTCTGTGATAGCAGTCATTGAATATATCAGAGGATGGTACAACCAACCTTTGTTTTTTGGAGGGGAAAAAAAGGAAGAATATTCAAGCCAGCCGTAACCTTATATCCTCACAGGGTTCAGAGAATTGCTCACATCTGCTGACTGTCAGTGGTTGTGAAGTAAGCAATTCTGGCCATGGCTTACTCATTACTTGCCAGGCTGGAGTTGCGTGGTGTGTGAGCCAACAGGCTGAAGGCAGTAAAATTTTTACAGGCCAAATACTGGAAAACTGAAGAGGGAAATGTGGCATAAATGTGACACAAAGACCAAATTTCATATACTACTGAAAAAAAAAATCCACAGAGGCATCCTGGTGCATATCCATGGCCTGACGCTTTGATAGGTATTTCTTTGATAGGTATATCTTTCAGAAAAAAATCCTTTGTTGGGATTTAAACGTAATAGTAGTTAATTCAATGTACCTAACAACATATTTTCTTACCTTAGTTTTTCTATTTCTGTTAAATTTAAAAAATTCAGCAAAGTTCGTTAAGCACATTGCTCTTTAACATGGCATTCTCCTTGACCCAGACCGTAGACATGGATTTCAAACAGGAAGAAAAACATGTGCCTCTGACCCAAAGCAATGAGGGGATAGTAGCAGAGATGGAAATTAGGGCAAAGTTACATAGGCAGGAGAAAATCACGAGGCTCTGTGGTCAAAGAAGAGAACAGAGAATGGTAGTTGTACTTCATCTGTGATACATTTGTATCCTGAGCACAATGGTCTCACCTTCAGTGATTGGAGATGCAAACAACGAAACGGTGTATGTTTGAAGTTCTAGATTAAAAAGTTCTTTTGTGTATTTAATCACAATTTCATCTCTGACGTGGCTCGCGGGGCCACCCCGGGGAAGCCCCCTCGCTGCGTCTGCAGTGGGTGTCCTCAGCGGACCTGCTACCGGAGGAGCACAGCAACGCCCCCGTCAGCAGGGGAGAGACCACAAGCCAGGTAGGAAGCGCGCCGATGAGGGCAAGGAAGAGAGGGAGGCTTCCATGTGGAGTTCCGAGAGGTTTTAATTGTTCTCTCGAAGGGGTCCAGGGATGGAGAGAGCCAGGATTCAGGGTGTGCAGGGTTCTTAAGGGTAGGAGGTACCAGGGCAGGTAACAAATACAGAACCGATAGGAAGGTAACAGAAGAGGGTCCAGGGCATAACTGACATTACATAAACTCAACTGATAGGGAGAAGGGAATGAGGTAACTTATACAAACCAATAGAATACCGAATAACAGAAGCATCTAGAAGGAGAGGTGGTGCAGGCCTCGGGGGAGGGGACACGGCAAACTGAATGACAAGGGGAAGGCGGGCTACAGAACTCAGGAATGAAACAGCAGGGAGGGAAACCAAGACGTACCATACAAAAAGAGAGGATTCATTAACAGAGGAAATAGATAATAAGCTCAAAAGCAGTCCGCAACACATCTCTTTTGTATATTTAATTATTTTCTCCCAGCAGAAAACTGCTAATTGCAGCTTTACAACTACAGTTGAAAGAGTTTTGTGAAGGTATTATGTAAAGATGTAGCTTAGCTGTAAGCCAGTGGTGTTTCTTAGTGCAGTGTGAGCAAGCAGAGATCACAGTCCACGTATCTGGATTGAAAACCTGGAGAGGAGAGTATCAAAAAGTCTAAGAGGTAATACAGGGACTAGGGGAAGCTACTTAGATGTGGTGTTTCTAAGTCAATCTGTCTCATTTAACAAAGACAAGATGAAAAGGTGGTTGGAACACAGAACATACATAAAGCTGCTGGGACTCCTCAGTCTATTCATAAGGATTTTATCAAGAGTCATGGTGTGGAAGCTTATACTGAATTAATTAAAAGGGTAACTAGGGCACATATTCAAATGTGATTATTAGCAATAAAGGAAATCTTTTTCTGGATGCCGTTTATGTTAGGGTTTATCAAACAAGTTCAGACATGTGCTATGTAGATGTCTACACCTAAATTGATCAACAAGAATTTCCTTTAGAGTGGAGAGAAACAGGGTAATATGAAGTGAACTCTAGTGTCAGTTGTTTGTGTTTACTAGATCTCCATCCACTAACACAGGCCACAAGGTAACAAGGTGAATTTCAAGGCCTGAGCTAGGCACACCTAGCATACCTTTGTGGGTGGAAGGCATGCCTGAGGGTAAGTGCAGGAGTAGTATTTTGTGATGTTCATCTGCTGATTTGTACTGCCTTTAACCTCTCTGATGAAATACATAGCAACTGTCTAGCAAGGCTTTTCTAGAAAACCTGTGGAGCTTCCCAAAGCTGGATTGGGTGTGAATGACCAAGGGGATAGGTGTGTGCACAGGGACAAATTCTGGTAAAAACTGAGACGAAATAGTAATGACAATTTTGAAGAGTCATAATGGCTCTCCTCAAGAACTGCCATGGACCATGTCCTATTAGGACATTTGAAAATCACAAAATTGGGAAAAATACGATACACTTTTTGGTGCTTCCTGGAGTTTAAAATGTTGTCATCCACAGATACCAGATTTCTCTAATTAGATGTTTTTAACATGCTGAAAAAAGTAAGTATATTGTACCAGGTTTGAATGACAAAGTTTGCATGAAAGCTTCTGGGTTTGGGGGAATAACATTTTGGTTATAATGTGAGTTTTTTACTTTTTTTTTCTCTAGGATTCTTCATTGCAGCATAAGGAGAGCAAAATACATGTTTAAGTCATGGAGATTTGATGGTTCTGACTAGAATCAAAAATGTCAGTATTAAATGAAAAAAACCTTTTAAACAACTTACACTGACTTTATGGTCATTCTGTTTGTAGACAGCTGATGTTTCTTATTGAGTTGTCGGGTAGAGAAACATGATCTGGTCCCAGTAAATACAGTGAAATGCAGCTATTGTTACACTTATCCATGTTAAGCTGCATTTGTCTATATGCTGTTATGGAGCAATATAGAATTACTTCTGCCTTTTTCTTCATTTTTCATAATTTTCTTTAGCATTCTTCTTCTATTGCTTACACCGAGTTCCATGACTTTCATGAGCAATTAAATCTAAAATCTCTGCACAATTATGGCAGGTAATTTTCTAGTAGGTGTTTGCAATTATTTCGGTTGCCATTAATTTCATTGGATTATGTTGGATATCACTGTGTTTTAGTGGAATATTTTATTTGTTTCTCACCATGAATGTTTCAGCTATTAGAAAGAACGGTCTTTGGTGGCTTAGGAGTATTTGTGTTGTCTTTTATCTTGTGATAGATTTGCCTTGTTCAAGTCTGTATATAATGAGAGATTTCTACCACTTTAGGACATCAGAAAGTTGTATCACCTTCCTTTCCAGAATCTTTCTCTCTTGCAGTGCAAGATAAATATATCTTTAATTCACCTTTCACTTACCTGCTGTCTCTCCACATGAATTTGCCAATACACTTAAGCTGCCTCAAAACAGGACATAACATTTTTGGCAGCTGTTTCAGTGTTATTTGCTTGTACTGCTGTAGCAACTGGATATCTGAGTCATAGGCAGCGGCTCCACTCCACTAGTTTTGCATAGGAAAAGAAGGCAGGAGTCTGTACAGCAGGTGTGCCTGCAGTTTGTCGTTTCCTCTCCTCACACAGACATAACTGCTTTTTCAAAGCTGACATACCATTTTGTTTATGGCAGAAAGGCAGACAGTACTTTTCATAGAATCATAGAACGGTTTGGGTTGGAAGGGACCTTAAAGATCATCTAGTTCCAACCCCTTTGTCATGGGCAGGGACACCTTCCATAGAAGGAGCTCCGTTATTTCCAGAGTGAGACTGGTAGAAATGCAATGGTAATTAAGTCCTTTATATGAATTGCAACATGACTGCATATTTGCATAATCAAGCTTAGTAGAGTGAGGTGCATCGGGCTTTTGCACAAGCACAGAAAATCATCATTAAGTTCGAAATGGAAAATTCAAGAAATACATTATTGGAACTTGTTCTGCACTAAAATTATCTTAATTCAAATTTCAAGAATAGTTACATTTCTTGAACAAATGTGATGTACATCTGCTCAGCTTCTGCTCAGCTTAAAGATATCATTTGGATCTGTTTATACTGTCCAAGTAGTTTTCCCTTTTAGCTAGACTCACTTATGGCTCACTTAAAAAATTTAATCTCCTAAAATGAATTTCTACCAGTGTTTCTCATTGGATCATAAACGAAGATTTTAATAACCAGGGTTGAAGCAGAAAAACAGAAGTACGCCCACTCTTCTTAAACCATTGTTTTTATGTGTTATTCTTAAAAAATGATGGAGCAGAGATTAATGAATGCAGTAAATACTGTTCCAACCCAAGGGAACAGTTGAGTCAAATTCCTGCAAAATGTAGAATATACCAAGCACATGGAAATCAGGTTTCATACTATGCAAGGCATTAGAAGTCCTTACATTGCAAGTGGAAGAATTTAGTTACAGGCATTATTTTGTATAGAACATTACCTTTTCAGTTCTCTGACTGCACATTATCAATCTTGAATTAAAAAGAAAAGGAAAAATAAACCGGTAAGTGCTTAGTTAGGCTCCTGTGAAAATGCAATGGGTGCTCCTTATCAAAACACCACTAAAGCTATGAAATTACTAGAGTTTGTGGGAACTGAGAATCTACTTCCTTATGTTTTCTGTGCCATATGCAGAAATGCTATAAGTTGTGCTCTATGGTAAATACTTGGTCCTCGAACTACAGTTTGATTTCATTTTCATGTAGTCTTTACAACAATCAGGTATGCCAGAAGGTGCTGTGCTTATTTAATGCAAAGATTTGCACTGATTCCATCTGCTGGTAGAGTTTGTCCCGAGCCCCAAACAGGAAGGTTTGCTATATTCCAGGCGTTTTTCCATCTTGATTTGCTTACCTCCCTCCTTCCAGCATGTACACTTACTGTGCATGCTTTTAAGATCGAGTAAGTGAGAGGGTGGGTGACAAATTAGACTAAAAGCATCTGTTTCTTCTTCTATGCTGGAAATGCTGAGACAAAAATATACTGTATGTAAAGTGAGTTAGTGCATTTATCTGGCATAAGTTAATTTTGGAGATGATGCTTCAGTAGCTGAATTGTCCCTGAAATTAGGCTACTACTGAAAATAAATTTTGCATTTTATAGGAGATTAAAAGAAAGTAGTAACACAGATGTACTGTAGACAACATAAAGATTCCTTGAAAATACATGACAGATCTGTATTTTAGTAACTGAACATATTGAGTATTTTTTTAACTGGGTCTGAGTATTATTTTTTTTAATATTACCATGCTTAAAGATTAGAATTTTTCTGTTCAAATAAAGATTTCCAGCATACCTGCTGGAAAGCAGCTCTGTGGAAAAGGACCTGGGGGTTGTGGTGGATAACAAGCTGTCCATGAGCTAGCAGTGCTCTTGTGGCCAAGAAAGCCAATGGCATCCTAGAGTTCACTAGAAAAAGCATTGCCAGCAGGTCAAGGGATCCTGCCCCTCTACTCAGCCCTAGTGAGGCCACACCTGAAATGCTGTGCCCAGTTCTGGGCTCCTCAATGAAAAAGTGACATGGAGCTCCAGTGGAGGATGACAAAGATGGTTTAGGGACTGGAGCATCTCTCTTACGAGGAAAGGCTGAGGGAGCTGGGCCTGTTCAGACTCTGGAAGAGACGACTGAGAAAGGACCTTGTTAATGTCTCTAAGTATCTGAAGGGAGGGTGTCAAAAGGATGGATCAGGCTCTTCTCAGTGATGCCAAGCAACAGGACAAAAGGCAACAGGCAGAAACTGATGTACAGTTCCACGTGAATATGAGGAAAAACTTATTTACTGTGCAGATGACCATGCTATGGAACAAATTGTTCAGAGAGGCTGTGGAGTCTCCATCATTGGAGATATTCTGGAACCGTCTGGACACACTCCTGTGCCTTGTGCTCTGGGATGGCCCTGGTTGAGCAGGGAGGTTGAACTAGAGGACCCACTGCAGTCCTTTCCAACCTGATCCATTTTGTGATACAGTTTAAGAAACTGTGTTAGCAGATATTTGCCCTTACAGTCAAGCATTCTAGAATCTGAGTTTTGAGCCTCCAGAATTTAGGATTGTAGCATTTCTTTATTTACTTATATATTTCAGTCCTTTGAATTTATTTCAAGTTTATCTGGCATCTTACAGTTTATCAAGCTGTCGACTGAATAAGATACTGCTTTCCAAATTAATTTTTTCTTGTGTGCTCTCTATGAATATTGTACTTAGGTGTTTGCATTGGGAAATTAAAAGCAGGTTGCTCCAAGTTACTGCTTAGAAGAAGACAAAGAGTAATAATCTTTTTTATGTCAAGAGTAGCATAAGATTTTCTTGTCTAGTATAAATCTCAAATCTAGTACCTATAGCTTCAGATGCTTAGAAGCTCATTTATCATAAAATGTTCAAGTTGTGTTTGGATCAGGGCAGTTCTCCTAGGGTCAAGAAAATCCTGACAGTTTTCAGACCAGGATTTTGAAGAAATTTTGTATGTGGAGCTTTAATAAACTTAAATATATGAATAACAATTTGCAGGACTGAGACCACAATGAGGTCCTGTTTCTCATGTCTTAAAGAGTAATTGCAGAGAAAGGAGAAGAAGATTAGTATGTATTATATCAGCTTTCCCTTGAGTAGAAAACCGAAGGTTCATTCTTGATAACTTGTGTGGTATTAAGTAGATTATGCTTTGTAAGCAGTAAGCTTTTATACCTAATTCCTGAAGCCAACAAGTAATCTCAAAAGATGTCTAATCATAATTTCAGTTGAAAATGCATTTATTGGCACAGATAAAAAGCAAAAGGTTGTGCTGATGTAGTGTGGGGTGTTCTTCCTTGGTTATCCTGCACTGCTGCTGAAAACAGGAGAATACTTCTGCCTAATAAACTTTTAGTATATTAAAAGACCTAAAAGCATCCTTAATTTAATAGTTTTCATAGTATCACATCTGTCCTGGTTGGCAAGAGAAATGTGTAGCATTTGGTAACACAGCATTAAGTATCTTGAATCATCTATATGAGCCTGATAAACATAATGGTTTATATTCCATATTGTGTTGTGGATCACCTCTTTCTCTTTATGAATGCTTTTGCTTTTAAAAGAGACACTAATTACATGTTCAGTGAAGATAAATGCTGACCTTGTTCTTTGGTGAATGTCCCTGAAGAAAGTATGCAGGAAGACAGCAACTCAAACTTTACAGGTGCTTTTGTTTTATGGATTTTTTCTCCTTTCTTAAGGAGTTGGAGTAGGAATTCATAATTACATTTAGTAGTACTTATTTTTTTTAACTTGTGGCTCACCATCTCTGACAGAGTATTTATATTCCCCAGAACTAACATTCTTTGCTTACTTGGACTTCCAGTCTACAAAGCCACAGCAGTTCTTACTGTGCTTTCACCAGTGCTGTGATATACCAAGTAGGAAACAGATTCTGATCTCAGCTGCACCAATGTAAAATATAGTTATATATATGACACATTTTCATTTATATCAGTTGAATTTCTCTGGATTTTCATGGCTGTAACTGAGATCAGTCTTTTTAAAGCCCTACAACATCTGTTACTTAAATCCCTACCTATTGCTGTGATACTTTATGGCAAAAGATGTACATAATTCCATATTTGAATTTCAGTTAGAATTTCCTTTTTGCACAGGCCCATGATTTTATTCACAACTCTCCTTTTCACACTGAAGTTGTAACTGTGCTCTCAGGCACTTGCAGCTAAAGCAAATGAAGGATTTGAGGACCTGACACAGGACAAATGTCTTTATCCAGCACTGGATAAAGCTTCTACACGGCTCCTGCCACTGCTCCTATCCTCCTCCATTGCAGCTCAATTATGGAGGTCCATAAGCTCTTTACCCACGTGCTGTTTTGACTAGACAGCTGTGCCTGGGATGGCACTCCTGGCATGGATAGCATGGTGCCTTGCCTGGGCTTCCATCAGGCACAAGCTAAAAGAAGTGTAGCAATCCTTGGGGATCCCAAAATAAGAGGCAGCCTCAGCTCATGCCTTTGTAGCTCCAAGTGGATAGGGCTTTTCAAAAATACTCTACTTCATAGTAGATATCTAGGCAGTAGCTGTTCCTTGCTTTTTATGTCGTAGCTTAGCATTTGTCATGCTTGCCTAAGAAGTGGAAGCCATTGGAGCAATTTCCTCTTTCCTGAGGAAATTCAAATCTGTCTCTTCCTCACTAAAACATCTCCTCACTACCTAAGAAGTCTTCCATCTTCTGGAGACCCCTCTTTTTTTTTGAACTCTTCAACGTACAAAGACAACAAGCAAGACAACATCAGTAAGATGTTTTACTCATGTGGTTAGAGCACTGGATCCAGTCACAAGTTTCAGTTGTAGTTATTATTACCAGAACTCAAGATTTGTTCATTGATTGCTTGATGTAGTTGTCCTGGAAGACTTCTCTTGGAAGACTTCTTCTGAATGAGTGCAGTAACCACAAAGCTATTTTGTAAAGGTAGAATAGCACTGCTCTTTACTACAGTAAGAAAAAGTTTTCGGGTTTCTTTCTTTGGCATCATCCTTTTCTATGATTAAAATCTGAAGTGTAAGATTCTGCATTTATGAGAGATTTTGAATTGTAGTAGTTTCTTCCTTGTGAACAGATGAGGCTGATGTGCAGTATTGCTTATGCAGAGCTGATCTGATCAGTGAAATAAAGTTGCCCCATGTGCAGCAGTCCAAGAGTCCCACAATTTGTAAGAGTAGGTCATCTGGTGAATTAGTGATGCAGGTCTTTGGCTGGTTTTCTGCCTGGTTGGAGGTCTTGTATAATATGAGTTTGCGAAAATAAGATTAGAAGTACAGTAACCATAATGTTTCAGATTGCATTATGAGATGTGCAGTAAGAACAAATACATACAAGGAAATTGCTGCAACGTTCCAGATTCACTTCTGAAGATCAGGAGCATACAAGTTTGTCAAATCTCTGATGGAGTTTACGTAATCTGGACAAAATGAGTTTACTCTTGGAGTTAGGCCACAAAAGGAAAGAAATGTATAATGTACTACAGTAGTTTGTTTTCACTGTGAAGCATTTTATTTTTTGGGTAAATATTTTATTTTAACAGTGAAAGTTATTCATGATGTTTTGTGGTTTGAGTGTTTCCCATTGCATTGGAAGAAAACGATAACTTATTTACAGAATTTAAACAAATTTTTTTCATTAAAATAGTATTTAGGTAGTGTGCAAAGCTGTCACAAAAATGGGAAATCCTGGATACAAAATGCCCACATCAACCTTCTACCCTGATACAAAATCATGTCAGTGTTGTTGTCAAGCATGTGCAGTTTGTGGAGCAGGGTGTTTTAGAAGGAAAACTTTAATGAATGAAATTTTTGTAGCAGATCAAAGATATTGAAGTGCTATATCATTTCAGATAGACTTTAAAGTTTGTCAGCATGATTTGTGTCTTACTGTAGGTACATGGAAATGTCTCTGACTGTGCACCTGTATATTATGTAGTAAACTTTTAGCTCCAAATTTTTTGGTTGGCCTTTGAATTTGTCTTTCTTGAAAGAGATACCAATATAAGTATGTTTTCAAATTGTTCTCAGTATATATTTTATACAAATATCCATCGTACAAACAGGGGTTAGAAAAAAAAAATTCTTCAGTGAATATATTCCAAAAAGCAGTAACAGAGGAGACAGTAAGAGTACCATTTATCAGCCTGATTTATCTTAATTTCAGTGGGATTGATGAAAATATAAATTGTAATTGAGTCTGTTCAGTTGTCTGATTTTCCTAGATGTTATATTAGTTTGCTCTTTCATTAAAAATGGAGGAAAAAAACCACTACGTAAACAATTGTCCCTTTCTTTGAAGGTTCAAGCACAAGTGCGACATGCAAAAGTCAACTTTGACAAACTGAAGACTGATGTCTGTCAAAAAGTGGATCTTTTGGGAGCGAGCAGATGCAACCTCCTTTCTCATGTGTTAACAACATATCAGGTATCCAAGGAAAATGTTGACCTCTGAAAGAATGTTTTCCTGTTAATGTAGTTTTTGAAGAGGATACCATGGCAATATTCAACTGTAAGAATATGTAACTAGTATTGGAGGGAAGATGTGAAATTTGCACTGGAAACAGATTTGTGTTAACATTGGCACTGAAATTTTACTCTGCCTTACAGACAACACTGCTTCATTTTTGGGAAAAAACTTCACACACGATGGCAGCCATCCATGAAAGTTTCAAAGGTTATCAGCCATATGAATTCACTATGTTAAAGGTAAGGAATATATAAATAGATATGTTTGCCCAATAATAACCAGTAAGAGATCATACAAGGATGTAGAAAGCACATCTTGATATTTTTCCCATATATTTTCTGACACTTTTAGGTTTTCTGTTTAATGTCCTTCTGACTAGTAGGATCAAAAACTGTATGTATAGTGCAGTGACCAAAGAGTATTTCAAAGGAAGACATTATTAAGGGCTGTGGGATTGTGTTTGATTATTCATCTAGAAGAATTAGGGATTTGTGTTGCTCTTCAAAATCTCAGAAGTGAATTAATACTATGTTGCCTTTGCATCTGTTTTTCACAGTCTTTAAGAGCACCTTTTTTGGACTGACTATGAATAAGTGAATGCTCGGGGTTCCCCCATCTGTACTTACTTTTTAACCCTTTACTGGGAATTACTGTTTTGTATTACTGTTTTGTAGACTAGTGGTATTTGCTGATCCTTTGTAAACTTTCAATATGGCATATGTGCGATATCTGACTGAAGTCTAAGTTCAGAGTTTTGCCAAGTATCTAAAAATAATCACTAAGCATTTTGTGTTTTCCTGGTCATGTTCTCCGAGCATATGAAGCTTCTCTGTGTGTTGCAATGTGAGACTCAGTGGAGGAATGGGAAAACAGTGAAAAACTTCATGAACCTACCGGTTATCCTCATAGACTTCTTCGTCATGTAGTTATTTTGGGCAGTGCAGTAACTACTTGATTGGCTACTATTTGCATGGGAGAAAAATAACGTGTGTGACGGAGGTCTGATGGAAGGGTTGCTATGGGTAGGAGAGTGAGGAATGAACAGCATGCAGCAAAGCCACTCTTGGCGTGGAGAGACAACCCAGTTTTAAAATGATTACAAGTCTTAACCTCAATCCATTAAATCCCTGTGCATATGTCAAGTGGAAGTTGGGCTGCATTATGCCTTATAGCCTATGGCTACTCCTGGAAAAGAAGCACCTGAAGGTATAAGGTGTAATTCATCCCAGACTACCAAACTTGTCTGTACATGACTATGCCATATTTAAAGATGTTTTCTAGAATGTGGGATCGGAGAGAGCATTTTCTAAACTTTGTATAAAGAGCTTGTGGAGACTTCTGCAGCTTGAAACGTCACAGCAGACCAAACAAACAAATTTCAGGCTCAATCTTATCCTGATTGAGGAGGTTTATAAACTGTTTCATCTTAACCAGCCTCTGAAGAATCCTGTCTTGCAGGAGAAGTCCTCACTTGCTATGAAGTTAACATAACTTTAAGCCTCTTTCTTTCATAGTCCGCATCATGGAAGGTGGGTTTTGGTCAGAGATTACAGTCAGATTTCAGCAGGAGACAGTTGGCCATAGCTGTGTTGACATTGTTAGTAATTGATTTCAGACTCTCCAGTTAAACTCCAAACCAGGGAAGGAAGTCCCCTTTACTTTCCCTCTCCCTGGGTTTTGCTTGGCCAGAGTTCTGCTGAGGAGCCTGGGCACCATGCTGGTGGGTTCTTCATTTATCTTCCTGGTATTAAAATGTTCCTGAGGATGTTTTTATCTTTGCTTTGATCCAAAATAATTTCAGTCTAATTTGTGTTGGTAGCCTGTATTGTTGCTAGGTATTTATTCTTCATGCTCTTTTGTATCTAAAAATTTGTTTATTTGAACAACACATAGGATGTTTCAAGACATACAATAACATTTGGACACCTTGGAGAGAAACCTGGAGAGAAAATGCACCTGTTTTGGCATACCCTTGTGATGGAGGATGAGAGATATTTGGGGATTCTTTGTACTTTTTGAACTTCCTCCTATGAAACATTTCACTATGATTTAAATTTGAAATTAGATTGGGAATCTATGATAAAGAAATACCATCTATATTGAACCCACACATGTAACAAGCACTCCCTTGAAGCAAAAAGTAACTGTAAAAATGGTTGTGAATACTGTAGTGTGTTTAGGATGCGACCTAACTTTGTTATGAGAATCTTAACCAATTATATTGCTCTCTGCCTACACTGAAAAGATGTGATTTCCGGGTTTTGCACTGATATGTATACTGGTAAATGATGTTAGTCAGGAGATAGTTTAAAACTATAGGATTTCGTGTAATTCTGTGCTTTCAGAAAACAGCTGCTTGGGAGTAAGACTGTGTAACTGGCTTTTAGTATCAGGGTTTTTTTTCTTTCAGTCTCTAGAGTGTGGGATTATTTTCTATACCAAAGTCTTCTCCATTATCTCTTGTCCCTCAACTATTAGTTTCTGATTGTTTACATTAAATTATTGGTAAAATGATTAAATCAAAATCTAGTGATTGCATCAGGTGAGATTGTGTTGCCTAAGAGAATAGATGTCTGCTGCTACTTCAGATCCATTACTAGGGTAAATGAGCTCTGCCTGTCACTTCTGAAGGGTGTGGTGAGTCCCATCTCACCTCTGCTACACCAGGGTGTGGAATAGCAATAGGTGGTTATGATTAGGGAACTGATCCCTACCAGTCATATCATATGTTCAAGCCAGAGTAACTGTATATTAAAAAGGAGCTGCAAACTAATTTTATATTTAGATTATGTGGTATTATTTTTTAATGAAGTAAAGTAAATAGCTATAGCTAATTTAAGGTAGTGTAGCTTCTGATGGAGAAACTTTTGGTCTAAAAATGTACCCAATGGAGATGCCATGTCTGTTGTTGACTTTATGCATTAAAATATACAATCAGATATATAATGGCTTAAAATACACATAAAATATTTCAGTGTTCCCATGTCTACATTTAATTGGAAGTTACTTCTTTTAGACTATTTTTCCCTGCCTTATACCATAAAAGGGGTCTTTCTTAAATGAAAATTTTTAATTGGATGCTTGTAAATCATTTTTGTCTTTTATGATTCCATTAAAGACAAAATCTTGCTCATACAAATTAAACTGAATTAAACTAAGCATACATGAATGTAGGATTAGTGTTTTGCTTTAAAACAAGAAATTAATACAAGTTTATATTTGCTTTAGATGTAGATTGTCTTACTGAAAAATTAAGAGATGCTATGTGCTAGAAAATTGCTATTTGTATTTTGTAGTACAAATATATATTCATGTACCAGGTTTACCTCAAGAAAGAGACTTTGAAACACCTCTCAGGATTGTTTCTGGAAAGAAAACATTGTCTTTAGAGATGTTTGCCAAACTCCCTTAATGAAAAGCAGCCCATTTGTTTTCTTTGCTTCAGGGTATATGCAGAGAGCAGTATAATTGTGCTATTGCAGCTGCATTTCCTAACTCTGAGTTTTATGCTTGATAAAAGATGATTATTAATGTGCTAACAACTCTATGTATAGTGATGTAAAAGTATCTGTTAATGTATCCATCACTTTAATTTTACAGATGGTGCCTGCTGTTTTGGAAAAGCCTTTAAGGTTTCATTGTCTTGAAATTAACATATATCAAATTAATTCAAGTTTATTTCAGGGGCTACTTTTCATTAATAATACCTCATTTTGGTTTCTGTTACCATTTATTTGCCTTAGTTACTTAAAGAATAATTAGTTGCATTTTTTGTATTTAAATTCTAGAATACCAAACTTCCTGAGGAGTTCGTATTAGCCTAGAAATAATAATAGCCTTGGTAAAGGAGTCAAAAGTCATAAATCTCAGTGCATCTATTTATTTCTGTAAGGTGGAATACTGTTTTTTTTATTTATTGTGTAAAGTGGACTACTGCTGCCTGAGCTCCTTACATGGAGTACTCCTTTGGAGTACTCTATCCAAACAGATACTACAACACTGTTGCCTTCTGCTGACCTCTGCTGTAGTCTGTTATCCTCTCTTGTTTCTCTTTGTCACACCATGACTTTACTCAGAGACAAGATTTCCTATGCTTTTGTATCTCTAATGGTTTTGGGGAGGTGTGGTATTTCTTTTCTTGATGAATGTCTGGGAGGAAATTCTGAGACAACCTTCTTTTCCTCTTCAGCTCTCCCCCCCAGTGAAATACATTCGAGTTTTTGTCTCCTCAGTGATATTGCACTTCTTCATAAATGTTGTGACATCTTGGGATGTATGCCTGGCTCCTGAAACTGCCCTTAGCTGTGTTGCTTTGATTCTTTCTCAGTCAAGATGTGCCTTAGTTGTCCAAGACACTTGGGAAGAGCCATGGGTGAGCTGAGTGCAATGTCAACAATGGTGATTTCACTGCGGAAGGCAGGTTTTATGTGCAGTCCAGGTGAACTTGGCTTGACTTGAAAGCAGCCCAGATGCAGGTGAAGGAATTTAGTGAGTGAGTAGCAGTCAGAAATGGAGCCTGAACTGGAACCAGAGTTAACTCTACAGTGGAAGAATCCCTTGTTGCCTTGGATACTTAGTCTGAGTACTGGGAGCAGGTGAAATATCACTGGGTGACTTCTGGTGTTAGAGATGGACACATCAGACTCTGAACTTGCTCTGCTAGTATGCATGGCCTTATTCTGATATTTGTAGTAAAAGAGAGATTAAAGAAGCTAGGAAGGTAGGTTTCTAAATATGCAAGGATCCTACTGTAAGCCACATACCTGGTGTAGCTCACAACAAAATGCATGCTAAGTCCATGTGAGAAGCCAGAAGAGTGCTGTGAAATTACACATCTCTGTGCTCTGAGCAGCCAAGGCAGGAGTACATCCAAATGAAATGTGCTTGCTTTGCTCTGAACTAAGTCTGTGTTGTCATAACTCTGTTAATTCACTGCACTTTCTAGATCATAGGACTTCCTCCCTTTTTTCTAATGTAACCTGAAACAATTAAGAGAATACAGTGGTTTCATTTCTATGCCTGCTGACAGTAGTGATCACATTACTGTAGGTTTATGCTTAGAAAATGACCGACATTGGCTTTTTTAACATTCCATTTCATTTCATACCCATTCTCTAGCTTTTTAAAATTTTTTTGAAAAGATACCTCAGTTTGTAGTGCACCTCAGGATGCGGAATAGAGGGAGGCAGGGGTGAGGAAAATAATTTCATTATTTGGTATCTGATTTTGAGGGAATATTGTCTGAATAAAATTGTTACATGGAATTATTGCGTCAAAATACAGCTGCTGATTTTTAACAATTTTTATCATAATCACCATTGAAACCAGAGCTGTATTTCAGAGCTATGTTTACTTTTCTAATACAGGAAATAGTAACTGACATTATTATCATGCTGTTTCCTTCCCAAGGTACTTGTGAACCCCATTTCTATACACTGTTTCCGTGGTTTGATCGCAATCCTTTAAATATGGATTTCCTGAAACACTGATGAAGGAAACTTCGTAAAAGTCCTTAAAAAAAAAAGTCCTTAAAGAAGGATGCTTATTTCCCTGTATATTTTTGGTGAATATGCACAAGATTTGACTTCTAATAATTTTCTTTAACTTGTAAAATTAGGCAGTGGTTAAAGTAGTTCTGGATTTTGTCCAAAACCTTTACAACCCTTTTGGAGCAAGCTCTGAGGTGCTATACTTGGTAGCAGGCAGAACACCACAACTGTTTCATCATCACCTCCTGATTCAGTGGACTGTGTGTCCCATTGTGAAGATGTCCAGGGTGGTTCAAGTGCCCAAAGCAGCACGGTCCCCATAATGCAAAGCTGCTTTCCTTCTCTACACTGCACTTTTGTGCAAGTATAGTGGATATTTGTATGTTCTTGAACTCTACTCCAGGTCTTCTTAGAGTCAATGGAATAATTCCCATTAATTTTAATAGCATGAGAATTGCAGTCTAATCGATACCCAGTACAAATGCAGGTAAAGGGTGACATTCATACATAGGTTAGCTAGCTGAGCTGGCTAGTGTCCTTATTCAGCATCCAAGAAGTACAGTTACATGGAGTTCTGGTTAACACTGTTACCGTGTCAAAAAAAAAGTGGCAACCACCGAACAAGATTAATTTCTTTAAGGCCTTTTTTTATTATTGCTGCTTTTGTGACCTTCATCTTTTGACCATGTCTGTAGTGCTGAGGGTGCTTATGACAAATTAATCAGCAGTTCTAGGTAGAATTAACTTACTGAGAGGGAATAAAAATAGCAACTGCAATACATGATAGATCTATAAGTTTAGTTTCTAAAATACTGAAGTGTAGGTTCCTCATACAGACAAGTACTGAACCAAGCAGAAACTGGAATGCTCCTTCTGGGGACTCCTCTGTCCTGGTTAACAGGGCAGTGCAAAGAAGGCCTGCAGTATGTCTGGGAATGCTTTTCTTGTGACAGATGGCCTGGGCACTCTAAACTTTTATTCAGTTTATTAGGCCATGGTTTTTTGTTTTACTTTGCTCATGAAACACACTAATGTTTTGTTCAAATTCCAGATGCAAAACCACTACATTTTTTTGGTGTTTAGGTTTTGTGCAGAAGATGACTTCTCTGTTTTACCCTTATCTTGTTGGAGGGATGCATGAGGAGAGGTTGGGGTGAGATTCACTGCTATGACTATCAGAGCAACACTAATAAATTTAATTACAAATGGTCAAGACTAGTCAAATGTTTTGTTTTTCAGAAACCAAGTTGGACTTCAGAAAGAGGAAATTATTTTCACCTTCACAGCAAAACCATTTGATAGAGATAGAAATACTTATATTGCTAACATCTGGTATTACTTAATTACTGTGTTCCTTTATTTAATTTTTCAGACAGAATTCCTAATTGATGCATAACAATGACAACCAGTAGTATATTTATCACTTCAACGAGTCAGTCTATAATGCTTGTGTTGGCTTGTTCACATCTCCAAGTTTTGGCTATAAAAATGCTGACCATGGAACTCCATGTCATTATCTTGTAGCACAGCCTTTCAGATTGCAAAGGCACAGTAGGGTTTCATAATACCACACCTGGCCTTTGTCAAAATCATCCAGGATTTTAACCCTTTTTTTCAGATTCGGGATACAAGCAGTATATTCCCATTACCACTGCAGTTGCCAAGTTTGTGTGAATAGTTGTGGAGGGAGAAAAAGAGAATAAATAAGAAAAGAAGCAGTATGTGGTGAACAAACAGATATAAAGATTTCTCTCATCTTGAAACAAAAAAGGAAAAGGAGGAAAAAAATAAGCAAACCCCCAGTATTGCAGAGAAACATGCCACCTGTGCCTGCTTTGCACATGATATAGATAGATTTACTTAGAAATATTCACTTAGAAATACTAGTAACAGAACATGAGTATAGAAGTTGCCAAGTGTCACCTTCTTATATAAAGTGTGTTCATAGACTCAATTTGAATGAGTATCTTCTAACACTTTTAATTCTGCTTGTTTAAGTCAGATATAGTTTTGATATAGTGCAAAACCATTCTTGCTTGATTTTTGTTGGTTCTAGAATCAGGTTTGGTCTTAAATGATACACTTCAGCTCCCCCGATTCTAATTTGTTTTCTTCTTTACATTTATATTATGGTTATGATCTAGAGCTTGCAAGATCCTATGAATAAACTAACAGAAAAAGCGGAAAAGGAGGACCTGCAGAGTGAGAGCGCCAATTCAGTGGAAGATCAGCAGAGTCAGTAAGTCACATGTCCTATATATCAAAATAATAACTATTTTTGTCTATAATCTGCTTCCTGGTTGCCAAAGTCGCCAAACATAAGCAGAGATACAGGCACAGCTAGTCGAATTCTACTGGTTACCTCAATAGAAAAATTCCTGAAATGTTGTAATGTGTACATGAAAACGAATAAACTTTATAGTGAAATTAAGAGCTTTGAAAAGGCACATAAACCCCTTACGTGTTTTTCCTCTTACTTTTCCTTTCAGCAGCATCTCCTTTCACCTGGGAATAGGATATAGATTACTGATTGCTCCAAGCAGCAATTAGTTTTTGTAATGTATACACCATCAGTTAGTAATCCAATGAAGCAGTAGGTACTTAGTATAAAGTACATCTAAGTGAGCTGATGCTGTCCAGTTTTGAGTTACCTGTAGCTCTGAGCTGAGAGAGACTTACGAATGGACTGCTGTGGGAAGAGGAGAACAGGAGAAAGAGATGTGATCCCTCCCCTAGCTGACCATCAGGATTTGGTTGCCAGGAGATGCAAGGTTGATATAATCCTGCTGCCACCTGTTGTTTTGACTATCACTGCTTAAATGAAGCACCCAGCAAAGGATCAGTTGTCAAAAAGCAGAGAACAGCTTGACTGATGAGTGGATTTTGCTTGGCTGTTTATAATAATGGATTTTTAAAGAGCTCAGGTTTTCTGTCCGTTTTCTGGTTTAGATTCAGAACCACTGACCAATACCACTTTTTAAATTGGTCAGATTTTGTGCTGTTGACATTAGAAAGGACTTGACCAAGTACCATTTGGCAGGTGGTTGTCTCCACAGCACTTACTTCCATCTGTTTCATCTCATGTGACAGTAATAAAGAGTTTAATAAATAGCTCTTTTCCTCAGTGTTGAATATAAAGTTCTAGAATGAATGTGTGATTTATGCAAGATCTGTGCGTTGGCACCTACCAGGAAATGCATCAGATGCCATGTCATGGTTGTACTTGTGTTTATTTATAAATTGTCTTTGTCCTTGTCTGGCATAAAACTGAGGGGAAAAGTATGTCACCCCTTTGCTGTCTAAAACCATAAACAAACATCTAAGATTCAAGAAGAGTTACACAAAACAAAGCTTTTTAAATCCTCATGAACTTTCCATTCACAGTAAACATTAATTATACTAGAATTTGGCCTGAGTGTAATTTTCCTCTACCACAGGCCTGCCCCCAAGAGCAAGGGAGGTGTCTTTTTCTGTCCTGTCACTAGAGGATAGGAGGAATGTGCCCACACAGCCCTTTTCACCACCACATCAGCCTTGTGGCTGCTTCATTCCCTACTCCTTGAAAGGCTTTACACAAAGTCATAGCAGTTAGAAAGGATGTATTCTTAATTGAAGAGATCACCTTTGTATAAGAATTGCATGTAAACTACACCTTTTTTTTCCCGTTGAGAACTTTTTTCATCAATGCTGCTGATCTGTTATTTTAGAAATCTGCTGACATGGGGCAAAACTCTCCTGACTGTTGATTTTTAATTAGTCGCTGTTAAAAAGAGAAGCGCAAAGTGGTTGGTTGCCATTTTGGGGTAGAAGGGGGGGAAGAGGCTGGGGAACAGCTGTAGCTCCTTCATGATAGTTATCAAAGACCAAATGTGGAAAAGCAGAATACACTATGCTTTTCTTCAGAGAGGGAGTCAGACTGAAAATGGAAGCTGGTAGGTCCTGCTAGTTCAATCTAATTTTAATTTTCAACAGACTTCTGCCAATGAAACAATAAAAGGCAACAAACAGGCCAGCAAATGCAGGAGTCCAACCGTTATTACTGTTTATTTGTTACTGGTAAGAATCTGTAATGATTTGACCAAAAAAGTGGAAAATGTATTGTTATTTTAGTGCCTTAGAATTATTTTTCCAATTTTTTTCTTATTCTTTCAAATTAAGGTTGATTTCATTAGATGAGGAGAGCCATACCAAGGAATCGAACTATTCAGGTATTTTATTTCATGTTATCATAACTCCGTAAGTGCTCTAACACTTGGGGTTTTTTGTTTGGTTTGGTTTATTTCCTGTATCAGCTTCACCCAGCAAATCCCTACAAATGCATAAAACCTAAGGCCAGGAGAACCTGTTAAAACTAATCTCCTACATGTTACATCCCACTGCATTTCATTCAGTCATTCTCAGATAGGTCAAATAGCTTGTGTTCCAAAGCCTAATTCTTACACGGGGCATGTAGTGTACAGCATCAGTTAGTAATCCCCCTTCAAGAAAGGGGTCTGCAGGTTAGTAGGTGAGACAAGGGAAGTGTGCCACTTAGCTCACTGGTTTGTTCCAGTGATTAAACTGTACTCTGTGAAAAACTTGATGAATTCAGTGGAACTTCTGCCCAAAAGCCAGGCAAGATCATACTCAGCTGCTGCCAGTGGCCGTATGGGTTGCTATTACCCAGTGACACAGCCGGGCTCCAATTGGAAGTACACTGTGAAAGAAAGGAGGGAATGGACACAAGTGACAGCAAGGGGAATTCTAAGTAGATACTAAGAAACAAGTGCTTGCAGTGAGGGTGGTAAAGTGCTGGAATCTTCATCTGTGGAGTTCTTTAATACAATTTAACTTTTTCTACTAAATTAATGGAGAGTAATTTAAATATATTTTATCCTTCATTAAGATACTTAAAGGGTACTACATGAAAGTCAAGACTACTCTCAAATCTTTATTTCAATGGGTTAATCGTATTGATATCTTGAAGTCATCACATGGTCTTTATTTTTGAAGTCTTTGTTTCCATTGCATTTTACAACATCCCTTTTCAAATATGAAATACATAACTGGACAAGAGGTATCTGATGTTGTTCTCACCTGTCATGTTTCCAGAAGGTAAAATCACATTCCTGTTTCTATAACCAAGAAAGACATCCCATTTTTCTGCAACATCAAGTTCGAAACTCATATCTGAATGCATTATTTACCAAGACTCAGTTCCTTTTAGTCACAGCTTTCCAGGATTCATTTGTCCTTTTTACAGCATGGCTTATATTCCTTATTCCTGCAATTTGACCAGACTTGGTGGCATAAAATTCTCCCAGCTCTGACTACAGAACAGAAAGACTGGACTGACTGGCCAGCTCTAATAGTCTGTTAGTTGTTTGCACGTTTGTTTCAAGAGTGATTTTGTGTTTACTTGCAGATGACTGCTAAAGCCATTGACTAGCAATGGATAAAACAGTAAGCCTTGCAGATCTAAACTAGAAACACTTCTACTTTGCAATTATTTCTCCTAACAATGTGTTTTTGACATCTGTTAGTTGTCACATTCCTAGTCCATTTAATATGTTTATTATAGATGTTACGCAGTGCTAACTTTTTAGCTGGAAGGCTGTGCAGTGCAAAGTCAAGTTGTTTCTAAACAAATATCTTTACTGAAAAAAGCTCTTAGTTTTATTGAAGGATTAAATTAGCTGGGTTTTTTTCAACTAGGTCTGCTTTCCATAAAAACAACAGTAAATTATTATAGGAGCATTTATTATGCTCACGTTCTTTTGCTGAATCCCATACTGAATGGCATTGCGTTACTGGTTTAACTGGGAGTAACGATGATCTACCAGCCCGTGGTAACTTACAGTTACTTGAGTCACCCTGTTTAATTATGGTTGTTGTTTGGGTGGGTTTTTATTTGTGTCTTTAATAAAGACACAATACTAGGACTTTTCCAGTGTTTCGAAGTTGCACCTATTTTGCAGTTAATGAGATCAGATTTATCTTTGACAAGATATTTTAATATTCATTGATACAAAATCTGACTTATATTTTCTTAGCAGATGTTTTCTAGAATCTCAGTTACTTACAGACTGTAAAATATTTCACCATAATATAAATACCTTGTTCTGTCTCTTTCTTCATCACTGCTAAAAGGAACTGAAGTGTTTTGAAATACTTCTAACTGGTCTTCTAAATTTTTCCATCTTCATACACTAGCAGGTCTATGCCATTGCTAAGATTTTTTTTTCTTAAACTACCCTGTATGTTCTAAAGTCATATAGATAACAGTGCTTCTAGTGAGGGAGCTCTGTTGCTTCTTAGTTTTCCTCACCAACTACTTCTGCTTCATTACTTCCATTTTTTATCATTTGCTCTGCATTTTCCCTTACTATACTACAGGTGCCTTTAAGATTGGGTGCGTCATGTTTACCACTCAACTAAGGCAGGTTTTGAGCAACAGTTGTATCTTTTTCATTACAGAATTGTGGCCATCCATATCCCACCTGTCATGAACTTATTTGTCTGATTTTCTTTTCCCCTCTGTCAGACAGTTCTTGGGGTTTTCCCCTTTAGCTTTATGCATTGTGCTTTTATGAAAGCATCATGTGTATTTTTTCCTGTGTGTTTATTCCTCTCCTGTCTGTATCTATATAGAGTGTCGTCACATGTGCTCATGGGCTCTTAAATGACCTGCTGATTCTGGTGCTGGGAGTCCTAGCAAAGCCTTATGACGATAATATGATACAGACAGCAAGCTGTTCTGTTTCATTTAGTTCTGAACACACCTTGAAGTTTCCCTTGGAAGGGATTGGCAGTTCTCTTGAAAGGGTTTGGGATTCAATTTTTACTTCCCAATAGAGAACTCTTCCAGCCTCTTGTGAGAAGCTCCCAGCAGATGGGCCTTCCAGTTCTGGCAGTACTGTGGCCGAACCCTTCCTGCCTTATAGAGCTACAGAATTAGTTGTCTAGGAGCTAGATTTCCTTAACAGTTAATAAGGGAGAGAAAGGCATATTCAGCAGTAACTCATCCCTCTTGTTTTGATACATATCTTAAAATGGGATTAATCACTTGAGGGGGGTATCTTTCTCTTCATTGATAAACAATCTAGATGATTGACTCCATGTCTCATCTAAGAAACTTGCTGAGAATTTAAGTGGTGTTTTGTCACCTCTAATAGCCTATAACTCTCAGCTCTACATTTTACTCCCTATTGGTCTTAGTCCATGTATTTCCCTGCAGAGGAGATGCTGTTACTTATTGCCTGGCTTGGTTGAAGACTCCTTCTCCCTGTTCCCAAAGTTGGTGTCATGAGGAGAAACACATTGTAAGGAAGGCAGTTTAGAGAGTGACAAGGTTCTGGCACTTTTGTGCACTCTCCTGGCCTAGGTAGAAGCTTCTAAAAGAAATTTCTCTGCTTCTGGAGAACAGGAGAGACGTGTCTGATTGTTGCAGTTGCCTCAGTTGGGTGCACTCAGCCTGGAGAGGGTAGTGTAGCAGGCAGGGAGTCAAAGGAAGATCTCCCTCAGGTTGTTATTCAGAAATTTGCCTCATTTTGAAATGCTTGTACCTTGGATCTTCCATTCATTGTGACCAGGCTCATTTTAAACGTGACTCATTTAAAACATGAATCCCAACAACTATTGCATGTTGATCTTAGAGTGATGTTGTTTATAAGCATGGTCTCCTGCCAAGTGCAATTTGACATGTTTATGGATCTCAACTACAGCTGATGATGGCAAGGATGTCATCTCCATGTTACAAGGACATTGGAACCACGAGCAGAACTCAGGTGAAGAGACTCAAGAATACTATCTTTACATGTGTGCATACGGTTTGACAGTGTATTGCAGGTATTCCTTTGTTGCTTTTAATTTTTCTTTCTTTATTTTTTTTTAGGTGCTATAGATGAATTATTAGACCTACAACCTGAAGAAAATGGTATGATGTGATTGTGCATGTCTGTTTCATCTGTTTCGTTTGCTTTTCAATCATAGTCTCCAAGTATACTTTTAATCTTAGATCCTAATTTCTTTCACAATCTGAAAGGTTGAATGAAATTATTAAGATGCAGTATTTAAATAGCGTTAAAGGAAACTCAGCAGAGTCACTATTCCTGATGTTACAATATGAAGTAAACCTTATTGGAGATAAAATGTTTCTATCAGGTATTTCAAGATTAGGTAGACTGGACTATTTCCTGTTTGCCCAACTGAAGTAGGTTCCACTGTAAACCTTACCCCTCCTGTAATATTTCACAAATTTTTCATTTTGTTTCTTTAGTTGTTGTGCTACAACTCTTGGAAATATACTAGTAACCACAAGATTTTGTGTTAGAAATGTACATATCAGAAACAAATGATCTAGTCTTCTTAAAACTATGTAAGAGCTGGTGACCTTTTTCAGACAGAGAGTTAATTAAATCCACTGTCCTTATACTTCTGTGAGATCCTTGGCAGCTCAAGGGGATGTGCTGTTTTGCCAGATAACATATGAAATATTGGGTTAAAGTTTTATAGGTTTTCATAAGAAGTCAGAGTGTTGTGTGTAATCTTACAATTGCTTTTCACTCATATCTGAGAAGAATGAGTAAAAAACCTTCAACAACAAAAAGAAATGTGGCAACTCAAAAAGCAAATGGAAGTTTAAAAATGCCTTTGTGTGGTTTAGTCAGTCAGACCAAGAGCATTTGGGATATTTAAAACACTGCCTTCATGGTAGGTAAGGACATTTGCAAACACCTTGACTTTGTATTTGCCACGGGCAGTGTCTTGTACTGGGGGGATATTATCTGTGTGGGGAATCACCGGTGAGGGCAGGCACCAGGGAAGTTCCTCAGCTGTCTGCAGAAGCAGCCCTAATCTGTGGATGGATAAGGTAACAATGACTTCTTTCTGTGGTTAATAAAAAAGATCGGTGCCTGTCTGATAGTGGCTTTTTTTTTTTTTTTTTCTTCTGGTTTTCTTCTTACTCAGTTCCATTCCTTGTTGGGCCTTCCTAGTGGAGATCGGGATAATACATACCGTTATTGCTCACACAAGCTTAGCTGTGTCACTCAGAACACTTGCTTTCTTTACCTAAACAGTTAAATTGATACAAAAACTGCTGGGGAGTGTCTGCATCAGCTAAGGATGGCTATGGCACTGTTAAAATATCAGCCATTTGCCCTAATTTTACACACTAGCTAGCTTTAGGCTAGAGGATATTGTATTATTTTAAGTGAAACAGTATAGTGAGAGGTACACTTTCATGTGTGTTTCAGAAGGAAGTCTTTATCATGTGTTGCCAATCATGTACCATTGTAAATATTTTTAGTTTCTCTTCCCTTTTTTTTAATAGCAGCAAAGTAAGGTATGTTTACAAAGGAATTATGAACATTGTTAGAGGCTTGCTCAAACAACTACAAAAAGAATATAGTCACATTGTCCTTTCAGTGTGTTACTGGAAGGTTTGGATTTTTTTCATGGGCATTTATAAGATTGGGGCAGCATGTGCAGACAGATAAAAGGATTTTGACTGAAAACGGGCAGTGAAAACAGAAACAGTTTTGACTGAAAATGGGCAGTGAAAATGGGAAAAGAAGTAATATAAGGTTTATGGGTAAAGTGAGAAAGTCCATGTCATTCTAGTAATCTAGCAGAGATACCAAATGAGTAATATCTCAGTAAGCAAGACTGGTTTCTAGATAACCTTTTTTGCAAACAAGAGTAAAACTTGCTGCTACTGCTTACTCAGGGCAGCCTGAGCCTGAACACACCCTATCCTGCCCTGCCGCGGGTACACGGTGCCCATAGGAAGATCAGGAAGATTGCTGAGCCACAAAACGCGTCACTCCTCAGATTTCCGGTGGTCATACACCCTGCAGCAAGACCTGACTGCACTTCATGTAAAGCTTTATGTTGTACTTGCTCCTGAAGTCAAGATGGGGCTCCTGCAGTGTTTCCCCAGATGAAGTGGAGCTTTGCTTTGAGCTTTGCTGCTGCATTTGTTCCATTCAGGGCACTTGCAGTTATGTGTGGTGTTGGTGCTGTGTCGTAGCAGATCTGCTACAAATGCCTCTATTTTTGCATCTCCCCTTGCAAGTTCATGAAGGGGCTTCCTGAAAACAGCTTTGAGATGGTGATGCCGCATAGAGATCACAGTTCTGAAGGGCCTTTAAAACAGCAGGTGTGTTTCCCCTATGGAAGGATTTACCCCTCTGTCTTACCTGCTGAGTAACTTGGGGGAATTGAAGGTACTTGGACAATGTTAATATTTCTTTGCTCTTTATCTGAAGATGGGAAAACAGCCTGAAAATTCATAGGAACAAATTGTTTTCTATGGTACTTTAGTTATAGTCTAGTGGGAACATCAGGATAATTGATGTGTTTCTAATGTTGCTAGATATAATTTGTAGGCCCTGTCAGGGAATATAGAGGTATATCAAAGTGTGAGTTAGAAAGGAGCTGAATCTCACAGCTGACTTTAGTAATGAATAAAATAATTTTATTGTGTGTTCATATATTTGTTTCTTAGTACGTAGGTGTGTGTGCTGACGCATGAGCCTGTTTTAAAACACAGTTTTGTGCTTTTTTCCTTTCTGACTCAACTTCAGCCATTTCATTATAAATTATTACAGCTATTACCAGGAAAGTTTGCTGAGAAGGCTGTTGAGTTTAAGTAAAATGGCCTGTTGCAACCACTTTGCTACTGTCAATCTTTTATCCCAACCCAAAAGGGTTAAAAGCATTTTTGTAAGTTGAGTGCAAATTAGAGAGTTCGTCTGATCTACCCAAACTCTGGAAAACTGAAGTTGCTTCTGTGCCTTACCACAAGTTTGAAACAATAATAATCAAGATAAACTGGTCTGGATTTCAGTAACGTAACATTACCAGCCTTGTTAACCACCATTTTTGTGATCTGCAGCCTTCCACAGTGGAGCTCCAAATGTTTCCAAGTAAAATAACACATGGAGGTCCTTGATAGTTCTTCAACTCTCAAAATATTTTGGAAAGGGATTATGATCCTGGTTACCAGTTTCATGTATTTTATATAACTATTTAACATTTCTAAAATAGGAAAAAAATGTTTTTAAGGAGTAATGGCTCAAGTGATCTAAGAGCTTCTTAAGCTGCAGTTCTGGTGCTGGAAAAACTAGCACAAATCAGAAGGAAAGTGAGTTCCAACTATTTCTTAGCAGCTTATGAGAAGAAAAAAAATACTACAGAATCAATCAATCAGTCTAAGTCTGTGTGATAGACTGACCTTTTGTTGTGGGGAACTGCCGCAATAATTCAAGCATTGGTCAGAAGGCCATAGGGTGATCTTAAGTTCTCACAAGATTCTAGAATAATCCCCAAGTCCTACTTTTTTTCACTTTATACCAATCTGATTTTTTTGAGAGTTTCATATTGTAACAGGTTAGATTCAGTGACCAAGCGGAAACACTAATTGTAGTTGTGATTCAGTTCACTTACTTGTTTTTGTGAGATAAGAATTAGGAGAAATGACAAAGCAGGCTCAAAAACTTCTAAGAGTATAAAGATAGTTTATTGTTACTTGGTAGGATTAAAAGAAAAGGAACACTACACTAAGAAAGTAAGAAGGAAAAAAAACCATATTCCTTTCTTTGCTTGCCCCACCACTTCCCCAGCCCCTATCATTCTGGGGCATACACAGACCTCCTCACAGGATTTTCGGGAGACAGCAAGGAGATTAACAAAGATGGAATTTCTGGTCAACATTAGAGTTCTTAAAAAGTCTTTCCAAACTCCAGGAAAAGATAGAGGTCTCCTCTGTGCTTCCATGTGGTTTCTGAACTGCCATCGCAATAGTCTGTCCAGTCAGAGACAGTCCATCGCACTGAGCATCCAAACATGGGGTATTCTCAATTCCGCCCCCCATGTCCTTTAAATGGATAACAGAACAGTTTATGGTATTACAGTTCTTTACCACGTTTTTTGCAAAAAGGTCGGTTTAAGCTTCGCGCCCCTCGCAGCACCGCCCTCTTCTTTCTGCTGCCATCTTCCGTCCCACCCCGCCTGACTTACTTTTTACTTCTTCCTCCAATTTTAACTCCATGGTGANGGGGGGGGCCCAATGCGTGCCAGGGACCCCTTGCCCTGACATTTGGGGGAGGGGAGCTCGGCCCAGCTCCCCAGGGCCGGGCCCGGAGCTGTCCCCCTCCCTCCCCCTTCTCCCAGTCGCAGCTGGATCAAAGAGGCTCTTCCGCACCTCCAGCAGGTTTAAATATGCAAAATAGGAGAAGCGCCATTGGATTAAGAAACTGTCAATTAATTTTAGCTCCAACCCACGACACGTATGTTTCAAGAAGCAACATAAAAGTAGTGTTTTCCAATGATTTAAATATTAGGTGTAATGATTTCAGTGTGTTTAATAGATTTTTAAGCATACTTGTGGTTTTATTTGTAATGAGAAGTGAGTCTTAACAGCAGTGTGGTTATCTAAGATAATCAAGGAATTATTTGTTGCATAAGGTGTCCAAGTGACATAAGATGTCCAAGAAAATTGAGTCTAAAAGAGAAAACAAATATTCATGCAAAACTATTTCATCTCACTTAAAATACAAAACCTAGATTGGCTATTTTTTAAAAAGTTCCTTCTTTACTTTGTGTAAAAAAAAAAATTATTTATCTTGACTCTCTTGATCTGAGACAGCTTCAAAGGAAAAGTTTGTGAGATCCTTGGAGCCAGAACCTGGTGATAAGGACGACATGGTATTACTGAATGAGATCCTCAATGCTTCCTCCCTGGATGAGGGGGAATTCAGCAAAGAGTGGACAGCTGTTTTTGGACAGGCTGCTGATCTCACCATGAACTCTTCCGCTAGAGGTGGGGAGAACACTTCATCATCTGCAGTACCAGCACCATCACGCTACTTGCCCTCACAGCTGCTAGACCAAAACATGAATGACTTGCAGTCATCCTTACATGGTGAGAGCTCATCTTGTTCTGTCAGTATGTTTGGGTTAGGGTTTAGAGTATGGTTTTCTGGAATGTAGAAGTGTGGTGAAAGTTTATATTGTGTCATGGTTGCAGAAGCCCTGAAATTACAGCAGTGTGGCCTGGAGAAAAAAAATGTGAGTAACTTACTTGTTTTTCTAGGCCTTCTTGTTCAGTGTTTGAGAATGAAGTACCCAAAACCTAAAGTCAAGATTACTGTCTTGAATGTTTTCATTGAGCTTATTGAAATGTTCTGTAGACCTTTGAGATATTTTTTTTCCTGAAACAGCAAATCTGTTTTGAGTGGGCTGTACTGATTTAATCACAAATGCTGTCTCTGCTAAGGGGCCAAGGAACCAAAAAGAATTTCTGTATTTTGTCTGGGGATAGTATTTTTAATCAATGTAGTGAAAATCAGTTGCTTTTCTTTTCCCCCAAGCATTCTAAACCATTGCATATAGGGATATGGATCAGGTAGAATGGGTTGTCTCATCCTAGCTACCATATAGGTGGATTTCTCTTGCAGGCTGGTTACTGATGCAGCTCTTTCTCTCCTCTTTCTTTTGTGCAGTTAGAACTCTTGGCTTTTCGAAGCTACTGCTGGGGGAAAGAAGAGAGGGGAACTAGGGCAGAGCTTTCCTGCTGCTCCTTTGGCCGTGAGGAAGGGACAGAGAAAAGCAGGCTGGTGATAAACAGCCAGCAGCACCTACCTTTGTCCTCCTCACAGTCTGGCTGGATTTTTCGCAGGGCTTTGCAAGCTGGAGGGGACCTTGCCTTTTTGGGCTCTGTCCAAAGTCATTTAAATCTTATTTGGGGAAGAGCAATATAGGAAAGAGTAGCAGGCGGATTCTATCCTGGCGACTATTTCTTGGAACCCATGCAACTGGAGGAGTCATACATGATGTAAAATGACCTATGACGTTTTGGCAGGAATAAGAAAGTCAGATTTACTTTATAATTACTACAGTTACTACCAGCACCCCTAGAGCAAGATATCTGGGTTCATTGGCTTCAGCACTTAGATGAAAGATGGAGGCATGACATTTGTAATGATGCACAGGTTTAGATGTATTTTTATAAGGTACGTGATTTTAAGCAAATTACTAAAAATAGCAACAGAAATACTATGAGATTGATTTTTTTCCCCACAGCTATACATACTTTTAGATATATTTTACATTTCAGTGTAATTTGCATTTTAAAATGTAAATATGTTTTTGAAGGAAAAATATTTTTTAGGTATAAACAGCAAGCAGGGTTGGGTACCCTTTCTGGGGTGGCCATTCACTGCTTTGCACTGGCACTGGGTGCAGTGTTAGAGACTTCAGAATCAGAATTCAGGTATGTTGCATTCAAGGAACACTAGAAATAGAAAATCCCTTCCAGTCAACATGGAATCCCAAAATCTTTTTGAGTAAAAAAAAATAATAAATCCATACTGAAAGGGTAAAATATATGGATGTTTTCACATGGGTTTCCAAGGTTTTGGCAGAAGACTGGTATTTGATGTACTGGCATTTAAAAAGTCAGGGCTAATCAGCTGAGTGATTGTATCTGAAAATAACCTTTTTAAGTTTTTTGTTTCTTGTTTTTTAACAGAAGATGAAATTTAGTCTATTTTATATCTTGTGAAAACTCAGTTCTAATCTTAAACTACATTTCATTTCACTTCACAACTTTTCTTTCATAATCTGACCTTATCATTAACTATGGGAAGAGAGACTTTTTTTTTTTTTTAATACTGACTGGAGAAAAAGCATATCTAGACATACAAGTAGGAAATATTGGAATATATTAATTCGATTTTTACTGAGGACTTGTGATACATCTCCTACACTTTTTTCCCCCTCCTAACAGGTAGGATTGCTTATTAAGTATTCAGTGTGAGGTGCTACACTGTAACCTCAATGTTGCATACTTCCTGTGTGAATTTGGCCTTAAGACCATAAAGATCGTTAAAACTCACAGGCTTAACTTTAAGCACATTAACTTTTCTATTAACTTCAGTGGGATTACTTACTTATTTTACGTTAAGCACACTCATAAATCTTTGGGGCTTTGTTTTCTCTCTGCCTCAGATCTTAATCTGTAAAACAGGCACAATGCTATGCAGGTTATAAACTGTTAGGGTCAGGAATTCCCAGCTTGGAGTTTTATCTGGCTGTATTTATAGGCAGGATCCAGCACAATGGGCCTCTAAGTTGCTATGGGGCTATCAGGTGCTGGTTTAAAATACATACAAATTTGTGTGTGTGTGTATATATATATATATATATATATAAAATACAAACAAGGCATGCTCCCAACATATCTTTTAGATTCTTCTCCAGATACAGCTCTGTAGTTCAGTTGCCTTTCTGCTCTTCCAGAGAGAGCATTGGCTTTCTCTTTTCATGATGTTTATGGCCTCATTTACTTACTCATTCAGACCATTAAGGGGTCCTCTTTATCTCCCTACATGTGCATATATTCTAGTTGGTAAGAAAATGCACAGCTCACCATTTCCATTTCTAAATTTAATTGTTGCGGTGTTTGTGAAGATGCTTGCTGAACAGCAAGCTGTTTGGTTTCCTTGCTGTCTTGGCAATAACCTTTTGTCTGGTCACGTAACAAAGCCATCCTGTGAACAGGCAAACCAAAACAGGCTTAGGGCCAACAACTGCTTTCAAACTGATAGGCTGCGGTTTGGTTTTGAAAGGCAAAGTTGTTCTCTGTAGCTAACTAAAAACATAATTCATGAAAGTATTTAATAAAAATTCTGCGTCAGTCTTTCCCAGTACCTTCATAGATCATTAATTTCATTATGAAAGCATCCCATATTTTCTGGAGCATATTTGGTTGGATTTTTTGTTGCTATTGTTAGGTTCTCTTTGTTTTTCTAGGTGGCTCTTGAGCTACCTGCATTTCATTAAACAGACAGCCAGGCCGCAGCATCTCTCACAGATGTGCTGCATCCCAAGCCTTAGTCCAGGGACTCAAAAGAAGGGAGGGTTCCAGAGGAGTTCACTGGTCTGAAGTGTTTCGCTCTCTGACCTGCCAACCACACCAGTGTAAAGGAACATCAGTGATGTCTCAGGGAGCCAGTTCCTGATCTCACTGAAGTCACTGGGACTTGCACAGAAAGTTTCTGGCAGGGCTCCATTCATTTCTATCAGATTAGGATTTGGCTCGGTTTGTTTAAGCAGCTGACTTTACCTGTTGTCATTCATTGCCATATCAAACACTTTCTCACAATGCATCTCCAAGCACACAAAAGCATTGCAGTCTACTGTAGTTGTGTATAATGTCCTCTGCCATTCTTGTTTGTAACACAAGCAGAGAAAACGCTTGGAAAAGTATGTCATTCTGAAGAGGTAATGCCATGCTTTCCATTATTTATCATTCAATTTTGCTTATTTGAAAGATTAAACTCTAAAACCTCACTTTCAGAGGGCACACAAGCCATTATCACCTTCTTTCTAGAGCAAATATATGTGAGCACTCTGCGTCCAGATTTTGAAAAAGTTTTTGGTTAGTTTCCTTAGAGATACAGAGGATGTCTGTGGCTTTAAATTTCCTTCCTAATTCATGTGATTTTACAGAAAAAATTCTCCTCGCCTCTTTTTATAATACAATTTGGGCTTTAGACCTTTTATAAGCAAGGTAAGATCAGAAAGTGATGAGAATAATCTACCGAGAGAGGAAGGGTTGATGTGACTGATGTGGTTGTGTCATTACCGGGGTGCTGGGTGGCAGTATCTGACAGGGCTCCCAAAAGAGCAGAAAGTAAGGGGAGGAAGGACAAAAAGAGAAAAAAGGATGTGAAAGCATGACCTTGTGGAAGAAAGAGACTGAATAAGGAAATGGTAACTGGGTGCATAGATGAGCATCCTGTTTGTGAGACAGCCAAATTAGATGGATAATTGACCAGGCCAAACTTTAAGGATATATTAATTAAATTAGAAGTACTATCTCCAGTCCTCCAAATTTAATAAAGGATATGAATTCAAATATCTTAAGTGAGAGAAAAAAATTGTTTTGTTTCTTTCCTAATGTTTCTGCACTATACTACCCCTAGTTCACTTTACCAGCCTGCCCATCTGGCCTCATTAACTGTATTTACCATTACTCTTTTGTGGGTATAGAATACGTATGTAAGAACAAAAAATTGCGTCACTTTTTCCTGTATAGTTGCTCTCTTCTTGCTGAGAAGATCCTTTCAAATAAAGAAAAAAAAAATAAATACTCCGTTAAAATGTAGTTTTAAGTTAACTCAAAATAATTAATATTGAATTTAATTCTTCAGTGTTTTGCAATAAATTATCTTTTTTTTGGAATTACTTCAAAATTAACTAAAAAATCTAGGGTCTCTAAACAAGGTTTTGCCTGAAACAGTGCACGAAACAAAAGTCTTTGGAAATTTAGAAGTAAAGAAAGGTGGAAAAAATGTTTATCATGTGTGGTATTTCCACCCAAATATAAGTGATTCTTCTCCCTACAGCTGTGTTCGACTTGATTACTGAACTTGCCTTTCTGTGGATGAGTATTAACTGTGATTCAATATGAGAAACAAAAATCTTTTTTAGCCAGGTTAAAGGTTTGAAAATAGTTGCCTGAATCTGGAGATGATGAAAGTGATCTGTAGATACTCTTGTGAAGGATGTTGCTCCTGTGCAGTCTGACTGCTGACTTAGTGTGTACAAGGACAGATATGAATGGCCATAAACCTAATACTCTGCTCCGCTGTCTGATGCTGCCAGACACTGGGGTGTTGGAGTTAACCAAGTCACTCCTCACGCTAATGCTGCTGTATTACTGAATTTTAGGATGGGCAGCCAGCAGTGTGAGCCCACTGTCAATACCACAGCCAGCACAGAAACCACACAGCCTGAATGTGAACGATGACAAGAGGCCTGTGAAAGGTGAAATTCATGTATTTTATTCAGTTACTTTGCTTTTCCTTTTTAGCTCCTGCATCTTGTATAGTGTCTCTTGTCTTCTCAGTTACTGTCGTAACAAAACTTATTTTTGTAGTAACTACAGCTAAATCTTGTGCTCCTTGAATACTCTGCATCACCTTAATTAGGTGTATGATACGTGTGTGTATGTATATTTGTGGTAGGCTTAGTGCTAATAGCATGTCAAAAGAGTAATTTACTATGTAACAAATGAGCTGAAGCTGCAGTTTCTTTTACCTACTTTAATTTAGAATCACACAGAATAGCATCTACATGCACTTTGTCTGAGCTAAACAATGTTTTGAAGCTCTAGGATTTAGCATTGTGTCTAAAATACAGGCTACTGGTAAGGCAGAAGAGCCCTAATTGCAAATTCTGTTGATAAACATACATCATACCAGTAATAATCTGTTTAACACTTAATTCAGTTGTTGCAAATGAGCCAAGAGTGCATAGTCCTGCCATCTACTGAGACAAAGCCCTGCTGATTTTTGACTACTATTTTCTGGATAAGTGAACCAGGATTATGTTGAATTCGTTGCCAGTTTGTTGCCAATTTTGTGCATTCACATTTGATCAGAAGGAAAGTCAGGGATGTTCGGTGGAGGAGAAAGGGATGACATGTATTCCTTCCCCTGATATTTTTCAGCTCAGCAGAAAAGACGAAAAGAGGGTTAAGGTGTTTTGGAAACTGTTTTGGAAATCAGTGACATTACACAGTCACAGGACTGGCACCAGCAAAAGGAACAGCCTTCAGCTATTTGGAAGTCTGTGGTTCTGAAAGTGGCAGATACCAAGAGGAGTGTCATGCCAGGCAGAGCCTATTTTGTCTTTAAATTGTCTCTAAATTCTTTGTGTCAGAAAGAAAGCTTTCATGTGCCATTATCTCCCTGAGGGAAGAGCACATCTTATTCCACTGTCAGTGTAATACATGTTGGGCATAGGGTCATAAAAACAAAGCAAGTGGAGATGTACCTTCTTCATAGCAGCCAAAGTTGTTACTGCTTTAACCTGAACATCTGCCCAGTTGGAATAAGAGCAGGCAGGAGACCTCTGTGAAATACATATGTCAATGTGGACACAGAGGTGAAATAGTCCAGCTGCTGTTGGTTATGTTCCCTATTCACATTTTGTCTATATCCATCAAAATAATACTAGAAGCTGTACTGGGGACTGGCTATCAAACATAAACCCTCTCTCTCTCCAGCCAATGGGTTCCCATTAAAACTTCATTCCAGATGAGTAATGACCTTGTTGGTTGTATACAGGGGAGACAGAACAGTCATATGAACTGGATTTAGGCAAAGGAATTTAGTCCTGTAAGAGAGGTTGAAAGTAAAATTTGCCTTCACTTTCCTTTTGCTTTGCAGGCATGCAGGGGCACACTCAAATACCTTCTATGAAACTAAGCTAGACAGAGTGAGATTGTTGCTATTTCTAGTTAAAGTGTTCCTGTACTTACCATGGCAGGAGCCATATAAAATACGTACATGTCAAACGCTCATTCTTACTAAAGTTCCATATTCTGATAGTGTTTTAAAATGCAATCACTCATTCCAATTGTCTTGTCAGAAGTGCCCTTGGTAATAAATTAAACAATAGCATGGTATTTGTTTTACCTCAGTCAAATAGTCAGTCAGTTTTGTTTTAAAATAGCTGACAAGTCTGTGCATTTCTTTTTTCTTTCTTTTTTTCTTTTTCTTTTCCAGAATCTACAAAGAATGCTAAAGACTTGACTGCTTGGTTCAGTCTCTTTGCTGACCTTGACCCATTATCCAATCCTGATGCTGTTGGGAAAACTGATAAAGAACATGAATTGCTTAATGCATGAGTCAGCTGCCTCTGGTAACTCACATTCTTCCCTTCATCAACACTATTTTGGAGTTTAAAAAAACTAAATGAAAATTAGTATGCTGTTGTGAAACTATAAAGTATGTGCCATGATAATAAAACTAAAGGGAATGAATCCCCGTTTCTATAGGTACAGTTATTTGCTCTTGTTTTGTATAAAGAGTTCGCATTTATTTTCTATGTGGACTTTAAAAAATGAAGTTAAGAATTAGGGCAGATTTCTTGCCAAATTAGATTATCTGCTGAAACACTGTCTTTGCCTGGAATGATGTGGAGCTAACACCAGCGTGAAATACAAACTGCAAACCTATTTTTTTATAATGTATCTTGGGTAAATTTAAAAAAAAATCACATAACTGAAGAGGCTGCATGAGTCAAACATCTGTCATGTATGTATATCTGTTACTGCTATGTTAAGATGTCAATTAAATTTGTTTTGTTAGTACTCACAGTTGAAAAACCTGTGCTGAGCTAATTATCAAAGAAGTAAATTTGGGTCTGTGCAGCCATCAAAATTGTGCCCTTTCCAATCTAACTTATTTGACAAACTGCACTACATAAAGAGAAGTCATGCCCGGGAGGCTTCTTTTCTGAGTTTTTTCTCCATTGCACCAACAGAACTTGAACCTGTTGGCAAAACCTTTTGGAACTGATGCTTTACCATGCCTTCAATCCATTTCTGTTTCTGTTTGAGAATTTTTCATCCAGTTTATTTCTGAAGCATGTTGTTATTTTGAGCTTGTTGTGACATTAACTCTTTAATAAAATGATTTTGACAAAAACCACAACTTTATTCCCACTGGAATGCTGTTGTGCTGTTGAATTGATACAGAACAAGCACCTGAAGATAAACATGACCAGTTTTTAGACAGTACCAAACCCTTTGTTTTTGAGTAGTAGTTCAGTAGGACACTGAGAATATTTGAACTCAATGTGTCCCGGTGCTTCCCTGCAACAGAAGGGGAAAAGGCTCATAGAATCATAAAGGTTGGAAATGGCCTCCCAGACCATCGAGTCCAACCTTGGAACAAACGGTTCCCCTGGCAACTGAACGACAGCACTCAGTGCCATGTCTGGTTGTCTTTTGAACAATTCCAGGCATGGTGATTCCACCACCTCCCTGGGCAGCCCATTCCAATGCCTGACCACCCCTTCAGGGAAGAAATTCTTCCAGATGACCAATCTGGACATCCCCTGGTGCACCCTGAGGATGTGTCAGTAGCCAGTTAAGAGCACAAGCTATATCTACTGTATAGGACCTGCTTTACAATTTATTATATTCAGCCATTTTTAATTTGCTTGATTTTCCTTCTACGTTGGTGAAGTGTTTCACAACCAGTTATCTGTCCACTCAGTTGATCCCTGCTAATGGTCTATTAGGTAACTAAGTACCTGAAAATAACTATATAAATGTACAAGTTCGCTGAATTGGCCAACTTCTTGAGTGCAGCAGAACATGGTTGGATGGCTGCACTGAGCAGCAGAATGTGCATTTGGTGCCTCCTATCTAAAAAGCCATGTACTGTCAGTGGATGCGAGATTGGACTGACCAGAGTTCATCAGGCTCAACCCTCAGAAAGTTTTAAACACACATGTTCAAAACTGTCATGTTCATTATCCCATCCCATAACCTGGAAGTGTCAAAGTACTTGAGTTGTTGCCAGAGAAGTTCTTCAGATGCTAAGCAGTGATTTTCATGTCTAGTGGGAAAAGATGGTCTGATCCTCTCTTTGCACAGTACCCAGCTCAGCCAGGGCCCTGAGGCGTGTAAGACACAGAATCCGATGTCAGTGCCTTACTCTTTATAAAGATGAAACTTGGTTCCTTCCACACTATTTGCTACTCTTTGGTTACTGGCAGCTCCTTGCTCAATGAGCTGCCTTGTTCTGCACTCTGTAACTTTCTTGAGCATTAAGAGGGGGCTGAACTCACAACTTTGGGCTGCAGTTCTGGCAGTAGATAAGATCTACAAAGGGGATTAACTGGGAAGTACCTAAGGTTTACACTGGGGTGTACTTACACTGCGGAGTGCTAGTTTGTACTCATAACAGAGACTGTTTGCCCCAAATCCTCCTCATCCCAAGCTGTAATTATCTGCAATTCCAAAAATGTTAGTGTTAGGCGCTCAAGGGAGAGCCAGGCTGCTCTTCAGCCCAGCTGGGTTACCACAAAATCATTAAACAGATTCTTGCAACTTTTAAGTAAGTCTGTGGTTGTTAAACTTGCTGTGGATTAACATTTGTCTGGATAGTTTCTAAAACACTTGCAGACAATCGACTCCAGCATTTTTTAGTAGCTGAAGCAGTTAGATGAAAAGCAGAGAGGAGGCTGTATTGAGTTCAAAACAGCCAATTAACTGTTCTTTAAGGCTCAAAAAATGTTTGGTTTTTAGGTCACAGATTCTAGATCTACAGGATGAAAAAAAGAAGCCAAAGCAAGGCACAGAAAACTAAACTCCGGTCTTGACTGGGGCAATTAAGAGCATTGCAGAGGTTCAACTAAAGATGTTCTGAATCCTCATCCTGTTTTTAGGTAGGAAAGCATCAGAATGATCATCCCTTTTACACAAGGCAAACCACAGCTACAGCGTTTTTTCTTTTCCTTCCTCCTCCCACAAACTGCACTACCAAGTAGTTCATATTAAGTGTCAATTTCTTGTAATATGTAATTTTTGAAATTAACTTAAGCTTTGAATCATTTGCAGTGCAATTTTTTTCACACTTTCAAATAAAAAAAAAACCAGCAAAAAACAAGAAGCCAGAGGTATTGAAAATGTAATTGATTTTGCTTAAAGAAAAGCAGTTGAAATCGCTGTGTGCAATGCATTATTATCATAAAGATGTATTGAAGTTGAAAACCAGAGCAGGAAAGCTACCATCCTGCAAATAGACATTGTTAAGGCAAAAAAGCTTAAGTACAGATTTACAAACAAGACTTCCTTACTACTAAGGAAGTGTCTGGCATGTGCTCCTCAGCAGCCTGGGCTGTGGAGTCGCTCCCAGGCCAGCCCCACTGAGAGGATTGTCTGTGCTGTGCTTTCAGGCTCAGCAGTGCTTGGGGCAACAGGGCAGTTCATCATCCTGGTAAAATTACAGATTGATTTTTCTACACACATAATATTCATTTGATTTAATGTGCTTCATTCCAGTTGGATATTCTGGTTGAGTAGTGGATTGTTTTAAAATAAGAACAGCTGCAGAACCCCTATGGCAGATGAAAACAGTGGCAATTGATTAACTGTCTTTATTGTGAAGTTTATTAAATTTGATGTAATTGATTCTGATGATTCAAGGTTTCAACATATCTCAGAGCAGCTGCTTCAGAGGAATTGAACTGTGAGCCATGGCAATTGAACAGCTCATAGAGAAAACTAGCAAGTAACTTTTTAAAGTAACTTTTCTGGCCTTCTTAAATGACCGTGATTGATTCCAACAGAATAGAACAGGACTCACCTTGTTCCCTTCTGCTGTTTCCATATCCAACATTGCATGGGCATGACACTGACGTACTTTGAAGCAGGACCAATTGGCCACAAGCAGCCACCTGCCTTCTCCCAACATCCTTTTAAATTCCCTTCAAACATTAGGGGCTGCACATGCTAGGAAAAAAATGGGACCACCTGAGCAACAAGGTGACTAGCAAGCAGCTTTGCTCCAAGTGGGAATACAAGAAATGTCATGGCCTACAAGCCCTGACAGGATCTGAGCCTGGAAAGGCTCAGCAGAGTATGAGGTTGATGTGAGGACACAGCACCCAGGTGCTGGCATCATGCTGCCTTTTCCTGGGGCCTCCGTCAACTGCTATCTGCCACCTTCCATCACATCCCCCTGCGAGTGCCAGGGGATTACCGGAGGAGCCCCACTGGGGAATGAAGGGCAGGTGTGCTGTCTAGTTTTGCTGTTGAGAGTACGTGGGGTAGAATAGCCCCAGGGCAGAGGAGGGGCAGCTGCAAGGTCCCATCTTCTCTTAGTGCTCAAGATGCTCAGATCTCATCTTGCTAAGATGATCAGATCTCAGAGCAGCAGCAAGAATTAACATAGTAAAGATGCAGCTGCTGCTATTGGGTCTCTCCTCGCTTCTTCAAGCTCCCTCTTCCAAGCATTTATTGCAAATTCCCCTCATGTTAGCCTACTTTTACAACTTGTGCTCCTTGTAAATGTCTTATTTTTAAACAGGCCACCATCTGGGGGAAGCAGGAAGCAGAGCAACCAGCAGGTTTGCCAACAGCCAAGCAGCAGAGGCGTTGCCTCAGCTGAGGAGCAGAAATGCTGAGATGGTCTAGCACCTCATTGGCCAACCAAGCACGACAGAGCTGTTGGAGCTGCCATCCTTCTTCTGCGTGTGCTCAGCCCAGCACAGTGCCCACACACAGTGCACACACACAGTGCCTCTCCTGGGACAGTAAACAAGGGCACCATGGCCAAACAGGCCCTGCAAGTCCATCTGAAGCTTGCTGCAAGTCCAGCAAGTAGGGCCTTGGGTAACCATTCAGCCTCCAGTGCCAAGGTGGACTGGCCTTGCAGTCAATCAGACTATTACCTGGCTGTTCATTAACAGTGCTCTCCCAAGCATAAAATCAGCTTTTCCCCTCACTGATTTGACTGATTACAAACAGTATAGCCCTCCCTTTAAGTCAGACAAGATACTTGCCAGCCCAGGAGCTCTCCCTGCTGGAGTGGGTCCAGAGGAGGGCCACAAAACCAGGCAAGAGGGCTGAAGCACCTTTCCTACGAAGAAAGGCAGAGAGCTGGGGTTGTTCAGCCTGGGGTCCAGATGTCTGTGGTGGGGAGACGTTACTGGGGGGGCTTTCCTTTCATACATACAGTTTGTAAGAAAGACTGAAACAGACTTTATTGGGGCCTAAGGCCAAGAGGCAGGTTTTTAGCAAAAAGAGTGTAGGGTTTAGATTGCACATAAGAAAGAAATTTTTTGTAGTAAGACATTGGAACTGTTTGTCCAAGGAAGTGACAGATGCCCCATCCCTGGAAATTAAGTTCAAGGTCTACTTCAATGGGACTGTGAAGAACCTGATCTCTTAAAAAAAAGGTCCATGGCAGAGGGGTTGGACCAGAAGACCTTCAGAGGTCCCTGCCAATCCAAATCATTCTGTGAGTCCATGACCAAGTGAGGAGGCCACTGTTTGCCAGGCAGCAGTGTTCAGCTCCTAGCAGCTGCATCAGCTTTTAACTCTGTTCTACCAGAGCAAAAGCTTCATGTCCCCAGCCTTGTAATTAATCCATAGTGGGTTTGAAGTTTCGGCTGCTTGCAAAAAATTACAAAATTTAAATTGAGAGAAGCATGCTGTAGCTTGGGGGTGGAATCCTGGCTGACACTACCTGCCAGCTATTTACACTGCTTGCTGTTGGAATCTTTATGGGATAAGGAATAACCAAAAAATGAGGGAAAAAAAAGTAGATAAGCAATTTTAGAAGAGAGAGCAGACCTACCTAAGCTGTTAAAGAAGTTATGGCCAGTCTTCTCTTTAAACAGAAGTCTTTTCTCTATCCCAGAAACTTACTCTGCAGGGTGTTTCTTTTATTTTGGACTTCCACGGCTATTACGGCAGTAGGAAAGGCCCCAGGACAGGTGCTGGAAGCCATATGCTTGCTTCATCAACAGGCTGGAGCGAGGTGAAAAACAACTTTAAAATCAACTAAATCATCCAACCCTCCCTCCATCTAGGTGGGTGGATAACGGCTGCCTGCAGGAAACAAATATGCTGAATGTAACTGGAGCAGGATGCAACAATGAAAAAACCCAAACTCCTATTATTCGAAGTACAATTCTCACAATAAACCCTTGACACATGAAATACAGGAATTGAAGTCATGGGCCACTTTGCTGTTACAGCTGCTTAGTTTTCTGGACTGGTTTGGCAGTCTCTGTGGCCTCCCATGATCATTTCTGCCTTGAACTTGAGTACCAGGGCTTCAGAACAGCAAAGACCTCACTGTGGCAGGTGACAGTTTGTCAGAAAGATTTTTAGAAGACAACACAAAGAATGAGACAAGCCCCGTGGGGGACTTTGCTGATCTGTGCTTCAGCTGGGTCTTGGGCTGATCCAGCCTTTCCTGTAAGGTTTCCCCTGGATTTGGAGACAGCAGCCATGGTTGCAAGAGCCAGAGGCACAGGAGCAATTCAAGGCTCTTCCCCCAAAATGCCAGTCTGTGCTCTGAAGTCACAGCAGCCTGCCCAGGGCCCGGGGCTGTGAGCATCCCAAATCCATCTAAACATGGGCCACCACTGTCTTAGCAGGTCATTTCCAGCTGGAAAGGAGCCTGCAGTGGTACTGATCTGTCTGTAAACTTGCCACCCTCCCCCTAAAAAAGACAAAAAATAACATGTTTGAGGCAGCAGAGGCCACAGAGGGGTAGGAGGCTGCGCAGTGGGGAGATGCCAGCAGCACTACCACAGCCCTCAGGCAAGACTTGTGGTCACCTCTGCTTGTCACCAAACCACAGCCAAGCTCACGTGCAAGATACAGCCATTGCTGCTCACTGCTCTTCATGTAGGGAAATGATTACAAGAAGCCCTACTTGAACAAAATGTTCCTTTTGCTAATCCTTAACCTTTCCTCCCCCTCCAGCACTGAGCACTTGGCAGCTTTTGCTTTCATTTTTAAGGGAAGTGACTCAGGTCTCCTTGGAGGCAGGAGACCTCTAGGCTTCACCAGCCTTTTGCAACTTTCATAAATTACTACTGCTGTGCTTCAAAGCCTGGCTAGACCTCAGAGTGTGCAGGTCCATCTAACTGCTTGCAGTTTAAGCCATGGGAATGTTGCCAAAGTATAAAAGGAAGTAAGATTAAAAGGCAGAGGCATTCAGTAAGAAAGGCTGCACTGACACTGCTTTACAGACCCCCCTCTTGCCACCATCCATCTTATCAGCCCATCCTGTTACCAAATATTAAATGCAATTGAAAAACACTAAAAATCCATAATGGTCATTTTCCTACTTGAGATTTGGAGGAGCAGATTGTCTGTCCTGGGGTGGTTTTTAATGAACAGTGCAGCTTGTCTATAAGTGGTTTGGGTTCCATCTCTGTTCCCCATAAACATGTCAAGTATTTAATGTAGGGCTTAATTGAGGTTGAGGTACTTAATGTTGTTTTCTTTAATGGTTGTTATCCAAGTGAAAAAAGGGAAGTGTTTCAAGATACAAGAAAATGCTTTTACGGCCCCAAAATAAGTCCTGTTGTGTAGCATCACCAAGACAAACCAAGTTGCTTTCTGCAAGGACCAACTGCCAAAGTGAAACAAGCGCCTTTCTCCAGGGAAGATTAATCCAGTATATACACCATCAGCAATATCAAAATCTCTATCAAGGTGCTTAAGTTTGTGCTCCAGGGCATGTAAGAAAAAAAACAAAACACCTGACCCACAACATCAAACAGCTTGGGGCCAGTCTTACCATGAGTCAGGTAATGATGTTCCTGTCCCCAGTGTACAAATGCCACCACGGTGCTGCCATAACTCCCAACAGCTGCAGAGTCCAGGTTTGCAGGTTTTTCCTGTTGGTTTGCAACAAGGATACAACATCTCCTGGTCATCAGAGATGGTGGAAAGGAGACTCCCATACAGGAGGGGCCAGCAGAGCCTATACAGACCATGTTGGAAAATGGGAACTTCCACAATGCTGAAGGCTGAGAGATGGACAAGAGCTCCTGCTCTGGCAGACCTGGACCCACAGGACAGTGCCAGTGCCATGAAGCCCCTGGGCCAGACCGAGGTACCAGTTTGTTGTCTAGTCTGGAGGGACATTTCCTCACTGAATACAAAATCAAGTCATGATACACAGCAGCATTCAACAGCCTTTCAGCCAGGATGCAACCAAAGGGACAGATTGCAATCTACAGCTAGCCTGATTTAGAGAACAAATGACATTTATCCAGGCTAATACTCTGCTGGAGTATTAAGGCATCCACTGCCTTCCTAACCCAAGGAACATCCTGCACGTACAAATACAGACATACAAGGTTACCCTCCAAATCAGGGGCCTAGGCTGCCTTTGCTTTCCCATTGATGAAAAAAGTGCCAGACCTACTGCTCCCATCTTCATCACTCCCCTACCCCCAAAGGTTTAGTATTCCCCTGCACAAGAGGAAAACCAGAAAAACCTCCCTAGAAGAGAACAGGTTTCTTAGGTATCTCCTTGGAATTTTTCACTAGAACCAAAACCACATCCACCATTGTACCCAAACTCATTTCATGAACAAGAGCCCCTGAATGAAGTGACAATCCTTAAAATACACCTACATGCCCCATCCAAAATACAACCATGCAGTGAAAGTCTGTAGTATGGTACCATCTCTCTACTGTCATAGAGATGGAAAGCTACATCTGAAGCTTCCTGTATTTTCAGCAACTGACATAAAAATGAATGGTTCTCAGCATTCTCAGGATGTACAATGAATTAGAATCCAAAGGAATCACAAAAGCAGATTTAAGCGCTTTTCTCTCCCCTCCCCCTTACCATTTCCTAAAAATCGTATTTAGTTTCCAAAGGCAACACCCTTTTAAAATCTTTCATGAGAATGAGTTCTTACTTTCCTATGTAACAAGCCCAAGGATAGCACCAACCTTATGGAAAGGGAGGCTGCCACCCTCTGAGAAACCTCTGTGTCAGAGAGATAGGGCATGACTAGAAATTCTTACCCAAATAAAATTCAGAAAGGGAGTAATTGCATCACCCAGCCTTCTGGCACCAAACCTTAACAGGAAGTCTAGTTTATTTCAGCCTTCTCCTCTTTGGAGAAAGAACCTCTGTCCATAAAGACCTCAAGAGCACTCAGATCTCACCTGCGGAAAGCAGGTGGACAGCTGGTTTTAGTTAACTTGACTCATGCCTGGCAGTCTGGGATTTAGACAATGCTATTACTTACTACTTATTTGGAGAAGTAAGTTAAAAACAAAGGTACAAGAAATAGATTACAATGGGTATTACTACTGCCCTGAGCAAACCCTATTTTCAACCAACAACTGCACAAATCACTGAGAAGTTTAACCACACACTTCACTATGCACATGCACAAAAATAAACCTCACACCCCCTTACTTTTCTACAGGCAGTTATTAACCTAATTGTGCTTTGTTATGAAGCTCAATCTCTAATTCAACAGGGGGAAGAGATAACACGACCTTTTCTCCCAGGCTTCCAGCTCCTCTTGCCTTTGAGCTTTCCAGGCTACAGATCAAGGCAGCCTAAAAATTTCCCATCAGAACTTCTTACAACCCAAGAGAAAATTTCAACGTGTTCTTAAAAATGGGGTCACCTCTCTATCCAGCTTCATCTAACTGCTCTTCTTTCTTCTTATCAATTGAATTTGCAGTTTAACTTACATGTTCACTCACTTCCAATGTGGCCTTTACTGAGGAAAATCCCTACCTCCTCAATTAGTGTTTTCCTCTCAGCCCCACTTGAGTAACACATTTCTGTGACCTGCTGCACTCCAGAAAGACAACACCGCCTGTCCAGTTTCTTACCACCTCTCCATAATTATGGTGCTATAGAGGAGGTGCCAAAATCAAAATAACTAATAAAGCTACTCAACTACCTCTGCTTTACTGGAAACTTCATTCATGTTTGACAAACCAAAAATTTCCAGAGACCTATTCCACACAGTTTAAAAGGTGTGTTAACACCCTAGTTGAAAATATTGCAGCATCTGCTTCTTTAGTGAGGCACGAATGCTTAAAAGGTAGTTAAAAAATTCTACCTCTTTACCATCAACTGAAATGTAAAATGCCCCAAATAATCACAATATAGTAAGGCTCATAAAAACCTTACTTGAGCACATTCTTTGTAAAATCATCTCATTTTAAACATATCAATACTTGGAAAATATCCTTTCTTGCATGTTGGCCCAGTAATTAATTACACTTAGTGCTAAAACTAATCCACATTTTAATGTCAATTCATCTACCTTCATTTTCTTACTGCTTTAGTATTCCATGTCTGCTAAATTTAAAGCGCATTAGTAATTACTTCCCATGTGTAGGTATTTACTAACTGAAATTAAATAAACTCTTCAACCATCAAGTTAATCATGTTGAGCTCCTACACAGATGCCTTCTGTTTTTTCCAGTACTTTATTCCTATAGCTCTTCCCTGAGCCTTTTACAGTCTCTCCTGAACTAGAGAGTTTTCCAGAACTGGTTACACTAATGCAAACAGAAACAGGATACGCACATTTTAACTGCATGTCAATCTTTGATCAAACAACTTCCTTCAGCCAAATACCAAGTTTGGATGACTGTACATGTAATATGTGTACTTTCCCAGCTTTAATTCACTTTTTCCTTGCATTTAGGTTCTGGACATATATAGCAGGAACTTTGGTTATTTCCTCCCAGCTGAGTAGCTCCAAACCTGTGTTTTCATGGCTGTATTTTACACAGCAAGGCAGACTGTTTTACAACAGTAATTGACATAAACTCCTCCTAGTTATGTCTTATCTCCAAACTGCTTGGGTTGTACCTCAACCTGAAGGTCCCAATCTGTTACCCTGGAGCAAGGCCAGGAGCTGGTTTGCTAAGCCTCGATGGTGTTTCCTTGCAACTGAATGAATTAGAGATGTTGGCTGAAACAATTTCTCTTGTTTGTGTTATTCCTTACGCTTATATACTGTGAAGATACTGAGACTCTATCCTTGTGCCAGTATCTATCTGGCGCTTCCCAAGAGCTAATTTGTCAGGAAGCCAGAAATCACTTCCCTGACAGCACCCTGCTTCCTAAAAGAAGCAGGTCACTCACTATCTGTTGTCCCCTACCCCAGCATACACAGCCAGGGGCTCCCCTTACAGAGTCCTCCAGTCTCTGGCGTGTTCACTTCCAGAGCCATGAATTACTAGAAAATATATGTTCAAGTCAAGATCTTTTATTCACAAAAGACAGACTCAAGGCAAAATTATTTCATTAGCTCTCTCCTCTCAGTGCTTTTCAGACTCGTCATTTCAGCTTTGGGAAAGACAAAGGCAGTGAGTTACACACAGCACACAAAATATGGCTCATGTGGGAAAAAAACCTAACTGACTAGCCAGGCAAGGCCTAGGTTCATGGGGATGCTTAGAAGTTCCCTGTGACACAAACTGCATTGCATTTCTGCAGGGCAAGCTACACACCTTTGTCAAAGTACTTCCTCTGAGAAAACACCCTCCCACTCAAGGACAGCCTGACACTGCTGCAGCCAAATCCATTTAGGGGACATGACGATCACAAAGCTGCTCCTAGGAATCCCTTCAAGCTGATGATGAAATGGCTGAAATGAAGCCATTTCTGACTGAAGGACACCAAGCATTCTCATAGCAGGGTGGGACCACAGAACCACAGAATATCGTAAGTGGAAGGGACACACAAGGGTCACTGAAGTCCAACTTCTGGCCCTGCACAGGACTTTTAGTTAAGTTCCAGTTGATGTTTTTAACATAGTCACACAGAAACCTTGTAATCTTTGGGAAGCTGAAAACTTAAAATTTCCACTGACTGATGACCATAAGCATTAATCCATTCTTGATGGTTATTGCCATAGTGCTCTTCAGTAAACACTGACTTTGGAGGATTTACATGGATTTAAATATTATCCTTATTTCTTCCTCCTTCCCCCTCACCCCCATCTGGAAAGAATTATTCTGCAAGTCAAATGGCAATCATTTGAGTCATACAAAACAACATGAAACCAAGACTGTCAGTAGATTTATACCACATCCTTTAGGGGTTTAGTTTAGTTTCACATAGTGAAACATCTAATGGCTTTCATAATTTTCAACAGATAATTTGAAATTAGCCATATCACAAACACAGCAGCAGATACACAGTTTCAGATAACTCTTAACTGATATTTTTCCTGTGCTATGTAGAAATAGAGTATGATATTTAAAGCATATTTAAGCATTCAGGTATTTTTAGGGTTTTTCCCTGCTTCTGAGTACAGCATTATGCAAAAATCAATAGATAAGTGATTACCTTGTTCTAGGAGACATAGCACGCTAGTTATACATGGTTGGCATTATTCTAGATGTAAATTTGGAACAATATTAAAATTCAATCTCCTTCTATGGTGTTTCATGCACAGTTTCCAAAACAAATAAATGAACCACTGCTTTTTTGTGTTGTCCCCACCACTTTTTTTTTTTTAACTATAATTTTTATTTAAATAAGACACAGGAACTTCTATACTGAAAAAAATACAAAACAAAAGCCACACATTTCCTTGTGCAAAGCAATATTGTGTGATAACTTGAATACTGTTCAGCACAGTGGCTAGAAATAACAGTACAACTATGTACAAAACTTTAAACAATATTTGACAAATTTCTACAGCTGAATATAGACTACAATTGAGATAAACAGCTGCTGGGAAGTTTACATGGCAAAGCATTAGCTTTAACACATTTGGTTCAAAATCTTCACTTCTGCTAAGAACAAATGTGCATTTTAATTAATATTTAGTTTCTCGTGGAAAAAAATATAAACATGTAATGGCATTGCAAATATTGTACAGAGTTCAGCACTGATCTAAAAACCACTCATCATATTCCCTGGTAGCCTAACACCAATAACTGAGACTACAATTTCTTATCTGGACATAACCAGAGCATAAAAAGGTCATCATACTGCAATATTAGTCTAGAAAGAAAAATATTAAAAGGAATTGATACTTACATCACGAGTATTTTCTCCCCTTTATCTTCAGTCTATAAATATAGTGTTTTCACCTAGGCCTGAGATTAGTAGGGTTAAAGATGGCTGTTGTGTTTCACGAAGCTTTTTCACGTGAAAATGGTTACAGACAGACCTCTCTCCTTCTACATTTTCTGCAAGGGGAGTCAAAAAACAGTGGATGTTTTATAGGCTGCAAATTCCACCTTGTAAGACAGTGTTAACAAAAACTCAGTAATAAAAAGGAAGCAATGCTTTATCTCCATAAAAAGCACATATCTAGTGAGTAGTTATTGGTGGTTCACTCTCACTCCCCTCCAATCTCATCTTCAAAAGCAGAAAAAAACATGAAAGAGCAAGTTTAAATACTCCTAGTAGCTGCAGGCTACTAATCTCTTCAATTCCTGGAAAAGGTGAACCTTATTCTCTTAGGAGCAGACAGCATAAATGTAGCTCCACCAAGATGAAACCAACGGAGCAAGAACACCAAGTTTATTTTGCCTTTGGGGTCCTCTTTGTATCACAGGAAATTATCTCTGAAAGCAAGGCTCCTCTTTTTCCAGTACAATAGAAGAGCACCACAAACCCAATCTTGCCATGTACTATTTTGAGGAAGTGTCCGGCCTGCAAAATCATGATTATTTTACATAGATTTTTCTTCTATTCACACTTAAGGAGGGGGGAAAGCACACTTTTACACACACAACTTAAGTAACTGAAAGTTATGGGAGAAGCTTTAAGTAACATGAACTTAAAACTATTATTTTCCCCACCCCTCTTAGAACACCCACTTGCTACTTCTGGACTTTCACCCAAACACAATTACTCACTACATAAATAAAATGCTGCTCTTCTAACACTGCTCAACAAAATCTGAAAACCTATTTCCAACCAGAAAATGAATGAACATTTCCAAAAGAGAAACTAAACATTAATTTGACTTTTAGGCGGTAACAGTAGCATTTCACTTCCTTAACTGCCAACAAAAACCATGAGAGGAAATCCCCAATCGCCCCCCGTGAAACCTGAAAGAATTTCTGTCCTTTAACAAAAACATTCTTGTCTTTCAAAATCCTCTCACACACAACATGGAATGTTTCTCGTGTACAGCCTAGTACTGAACACTTTATTTGCAACAGTTTAACAGTCATTAACTGAGCAACACCTGAAACCTTTAAATGCCACAATTTTACATCTATTGAAATGACAGTAAATGCAACAGTTGTTTTACTTGTAAGCACATGACAAAGTGATATACATCACAGATTTGCTGGTTCTCCTCATGTTCACCCATGTCCAGGGTCATCATTCACCTGGATCTGAATGCACATATTCCAAGAAAGTGGAATGTAATGAGGAAATATTAATGCATAAAACAAGGAAAGGCAAAAGAGTGATGTTCCCTCTTTAGCTTTGTAGCTGCAAAATATTTTATATTCCAATATGATATACATTCCAAGTTACCTGAGTTTACACTTCAAGAGAAGTACCTGAAGCTAGGCCATAGGGTGGGCACTGTGCAACTGCTGTGGCCACTTTTTTTTTTTTTTTTTGCATTGTGTGTATTACAGAAATTAGAAACATAAACACCTGGATCAATTGTAAACATAATCCTGAAGTACAGTATTTTCCATAGGACACAACACAGCAAGACATTTTCTATTCAGACAGGCAACATTTTTTTATATAGAGAGAGAGCTTATTTATACTGTAGAATTTGAAACAGAACACAGGACACTGTACTAATCTTGTCAAATGTACTATGAAAATGCATAGTCTCCACTTAAAACGCTTAATGATATATGGATTCTGCAGGCATTACTGCTTTCTCACCAAAAAATGCTGAATATGGATTCTGTCCCTGCCAAGAACAGTGTTGAGATATTTTTTTGATTGCTGCTAAGTATTCCATGGTGTTCTGAAAGGCTGCCACCTCATAAAGATGTATATGAACTATGATCTCCTCGCTCCTTGTCTCAGGGCAGAGGCCTGCTCCACCTTGCTCTAGATTAACATGTAGCTTTGGGAGAGGAATGGTCTTCAGTCTGAATTTCTTGCAAAAGCAGCTGCTGCTGCTGGGATGGTTGCTGTACCGGGATCTCTGGGGAGTCCATTGTGCTGGTGTCATCTGACAGAGATGAGAAAGAGACCCGAGACGAAAGCTGCTCAACAGTCAGGGTGCTCAAACCTGTGCTTTGACCAGAGTTTGGAGAGTTCTTCAGCGTCAGGTCTGAAGCGGGAAGGAGAGGGCCCAGAAGTTTTACAGGACAGAAAGCTGATCCGGTTGGGATGAAATTAACCTTGTTTTTGTCAGGACATGAAAAGAGAGGGGCTGAGACAGGCTGGCGAGACCTACAACAAGAAAAAAGATTATATATCTGGCCAGCTGAGATGCTTTTCACATCATGAACTTTGTGGTTCTACACATGTCTAAAATGTGAATGACAAGGAATGGGATTAATTGGACAGAGGGGCAAACATCTTCCATATTGGTAGTCAGCTAACTGATCCACAGCATTAAAAAATAGTATCATCACAAAAAATGACTTGGTATTTACTGGACAAACATGCAACTTCCAGCACAAAAAATCTGCACTACATATGCACACGAAGAAATGTCGCAGTTAATTTAGAATGGCACAAGTTATTCTTTGATAAGCAATGCAGCAACAACATTAAATGTTTAGTCATTTTAAATCCCTTTGAGGACCTTCATAAAATAGACTGCTCCTTTCCCATATTCCATAATTTGTCTGGAGGCTTTTTCCACAACCCAACATTGCTCCCTTCACCATCCAGCAGGCAAATGAATGCTGTTGGAGCAAGAAACGTCCCCTCCTTAATTCTTTCATCCACAGGAGCTTAGCATGCAACCTCAACAGCATGTGCTGTGCTCAAATACTGCTGAGTCTAGGGAGAAAAGACATGATGTCCAAGAGTTTAACTTCCAATTTCTTGCTCAGCAAAAATACTGAGCAAAGTCTATGCCATAAGCATACTACCATCTACAAACACTTTACATATGCTTCATTCCATTTTATATGTTTTATACAAATCAAAACGCAACCTATGCTTGAAACTGATAATTATGACAAGGAGAGTTTTTGTTTAAGCCATGAAAATTTAAAATGTTATAAAAAATACATGGAAAGAGGTTTATAGAAATGCTTAGGAAATTAATGTACCTTATCTTTCCTGCCTGGATTTTTGCCTTTAGAAATGCAAAAAAAGAGGTAAAAGACTCAATTTTCTCTTCACACCAATGTAAACACTTCAACTTCTCTTCTGCACAAACTATAAGAATAGTTTGCTCCTGAAAAACCCATCAGCTGGAATAGTTTATTCATCTGCAGTTGAATAGGCTCAGTAAACAGGTTTACTGCTTTGCAGATACCAGCTGATATAAAAGGTATTACTTACGACATTTCCTCAAAGACCTTCACTCGCTCACATCCCTCTGGGGGCTCTCGTTTGAACATGTAGCTGTTGTTTGGTTTGGGAGATGAGGCATACTTGGGCAACGGTGAGCTACTCCCACTGTCTGAAAATTTAAAGCAGTTATATTACTAGAGATTGAGAGTGCTTTTTAATTAAATTCGATTTCCAAACAAGATGCCTTTTTTTCACAGTTTAGCCACTACACGGTTTGCTTCTACCACAACGCCTCCTTTATTGCAGGCTACTTCTAACACATTTCTTCAGCACATTTCTTCTGAATAACAGCTTCGGTGCAGCAGCAATCTATCGCATAACAACACGTAACAGGAGGATATTTTTATCCACAACACTGCAATCGGAACAAAGCAGAGCTGTGATCCTGGAAACAAATACATTCTTTAATACGTAGTTCAAAAACCATAAATGAGCAAGGCAATATGTGTAATACATACAGAAGAATTATGAGTGGTAATGATAAAATGCCCTCTCACTGTATAAACAGTGTTATTAAAAATGTGTGTATACACCTTGTATCTTAATTTAAAATGCAATTCTTCACTGGAATATTGACCTCATTAGTCTCATGAACAGCTCAGAAGTTGTAATAAAACGAAACAAGTTTGTAACACAGGTACTGCTACCTCATCATTACAATGCCTTATCTTACTTGCTTCACAGTTGTGAAGTTGCTTTAGTATCCAGAATAAAACTTCTACAGTTTAATTCTCTCATCACTACTGGCTGTATGATACACATATTCTTCGTAACTCCAGCTGTATGTGTGTATTTTAACCAGACATACTTAGAATTAAATGTGTGAAGATCTAAGACAAAAGGCAACAGGCAGATTTATTGATACATCTCAGAAAGCATGAGAGAAGGCTCAAGTCTGGTAATGACAGAAGCACAAAAGTTTGAAATACTAAGACTAGGAAAGGGTTTCCTTTAAACAGTCGTGCTGACAACATGATAGTAAATGCATTAAGGAAATGAAGTAGGTACAGAAATAGCTATCCACAGAAAATTAGCTTTCTGCAGTGGCTCCTACCTTTTCAAAGAGCAGCATCTCTCCCAGGGTTGTATTAGTGGTTCCCTATTCCCTGCTTAGGATTACAATTAAAATATGAAATATTAAAATTAAAGGGGACCCAACTTACAAATACACCTTAATTTGAGAGAAATAGCTGCTCTTGCTTTAGCTCTTTTGGAGTATTTCCACTAATGTGGAGTACCTTATTTTTAACTCAAGTTTATAACCTTTGTTTACTTTGCTGTTGTGCACATGTGTTGCCTTTTCAGCTACCCAAGCTTCAAGCACTATGATCTAACCTCACCAAAGTGGACAGATTTGTCTTTAACAGCTTGCAAAGAGTAACTACACAGACTTTTGTATTACCATGACTCCAATACAAAGGCTAATCATTAGATGTTTTGAAACATTTCTGATTCCTCTTACAAAAAGAAACAAATCAACTCAAATGTCACACTTCCCTTTGAGGATCTATTATGAAAGATATGAGGAAAAAAAAGGTGAAGTGAACCTCAGTAGCATATTGATTATTCAGCTCTTTCCTCCTGTAGAGTGAATACAGAACTTCTATTTACAGAATTTTTGGTGTTAACTATGAAGGCAGAAAATGCTTAGAGACGATACAGATACTTGCCAAGTTGGGAGCATGATGGTCCTGTTGGCAGCTTTCCACTGTTGGCCCACACCACTCATTCCAAACACAGAAATCATTAACAGAACCCAGACAGCTTGTTTCCTCCTTCTAATATTTAAAATTGAAGATCCAAGTTTTTATTTTAAAAATTAGACACATAAAATATACTAATGTTCATTCCACCAAACCATGGCAGTACATCCAAGGGAAGAATCAAACAGAATTCAAAGTTAAGTCTGTTCTTGGAAGATTCTGAATCTTGTCTACTAGCCAGTTCAGCTTTCAATCAAGCTTTTGGTTTAGTTAGCCCTGTCTCACTGAAAGTTTCTATGTAAGGCAGCTGCTAAACAAGTATCTCTCTTTACGCTCCCTGCTTTTAAAGCCTACGAGTTGTTCGATTTTCATTCTGACCAAAGGCACAGCACTCACTATTTGAAGAACACACGGGGTTGTGAGCAGACTCGCACATAAAAGACAAGCGTTGGACAAGAGCAGAAGGGACTGGGAACACAGGCCACGAGTTACAGTGGCAAGAGGTGGAATTCACAGCTTAAACCAGACTCCACTTGTGTATCCGTTAAACTCTGCAGTGCTAAACTGTCCCGTCACTAATCCCTGATGACAGAGACATAGTAAATCCATGAGTGTTGTCCGAGTGTTTGATACGCAACTTCGTTGCTCTCCGAGGCCCCGAGGCCGAGCCCTCAGGTCCCACCAGCAGGGGGAGCCCTGCCGGCGTGTCCCAGCCCACCCATCCCATTCCACCCCGCTGGCAGTGATCATGGAAGCTTTAAAAGGAGTTGCGCTGGCCACAAACGCACGGCAGACAATATGAAGCCTTATCACACGGAATTTCTGGACACATATTTAAAACAGATATATTCTGTTATCTAGTAGACACTTTAAGATTGTCATTAAAGCACTAAAAATACCTTTTTAACTTTAATACCAGAAATTAGAGCTTGCACATACTAGAACAACTAAAGAGGCTAACTAAAAAAGAATCCATAAAATAGTTTTTTGAGTGACAATATTTAAAGGAAACAAAAAACTCTGGCAGTGAGCCTTGGGATTTGTTTTGATAGGTTCAAAAATACCAAATAAGACTATCCAAAGACTTCACTAACAACTTCCCTTTAAAAAACTATAAATCAGATGCCCAGAATTTAGCAAGTATCTTCAGCTCATCTTCATGAACATGTTACTTGTAAGAGTCTGCTAGCAACAGGGGGACTACTAAATGCTATGTAAAGGCACCTAAATCAAAATCCCTGAAAAAGAGAGTATACAATCTATATTTGTCAAAAAAACCTCTCCAAATTTCATCTGCTTACACCTTCATATGCCTTTGAATTTCACCTCTGTCACAGCTGCTGAGGATGTAGGGCTCTGAATTACAGTTTCATGGACCAGAGTATCACAAAACAGATCTAGTGAAACCAATGTTTTAATACAAGATCATAAAGCCAGGTGCCATGAAAATACCCTCTTTCCCAGCCCCCAACCCCTCCTTGTCTGTTCCCTCTTCCTTGTCTACAATACTGTGTAGTATCACTGCTCTGGCCAGAGCAATATTGTGGGCCTTTCCTGAAAATCAGCTTTCACTTGCTTTTGAAAAATTCAGTTATTTCACAGCTTCTTGCAGAAAGGTAAACCCAACAGCTGGTAGAGTCCAAAGGGCAGCTGTAAGGGCCTCAGGCCAAAGCACAGCTTTGCACAAAAAGTAAAAGATGCTTTAGGAATGTAAAGCAGTGCTGTGTCTATACAGAGCATTGGCTCCTCTCACTGCTTATGTCTCTCAGTCAAACTAACCTTCCTTTCCTATTCAGCAACACACCCCAGAATCATTAATAACGCTGATAATCCACTTTTTAATGGTAAAGCCAAGTTATTCCCATCAAGAGGAAAATTAGTAATTGAGAAAAGTAACAAGAAAACAGGCAAAACATCTACATTTGGTTATACAATCCGTTTTTCCAAATTTAGGAGGCCTCACAAAAAACTGATGATGGTTTTATTCTAGCATCACAAAAGCCTTTAAAATGAAGGTGTGAAAACCCTCCCAAGTTTTTATTGTATAGAGCAGGTAACATCCACAACAAATGTAATAAACTGCCCCTCAAAACTTGCTGCTCTCTGGTATTTCTATTTATAACCCTCATTTATCTATAATTTAATGATTTTGAAATAACATTCAGACCAACTGGCCTGTAGTATCTGGATGATCTGAGAGTAAAAAGCACTTTTCTGATTATACTTTTCTAACCTCTGAACAGATTATTTTCTCTTGGAAAACTGCTATGTGTTTTCCTAGTTTTTAACCTTGCCCTTAAAGAATTAAGTTGTGATGAGCAGTTCAAGCTTTTATCTTTCATATGCACAGTATTACGTACCTTACTTAAACTAATTTTTAAATGCCATTAAAACTTTTAAAACTTTAACTTTAAAAAGTTTGACTTTAAAAACTGTCTGCTTATCATCACCTACACACTACTGCTGGAGAAGACTCTTGGTACAAGCCTAGCATTAAAGCCAGTCTTAAAACCAAAATCCACAAGTAGGTTATTACTCATAAATTTCACTCCAGTCAGCTGTTCAAAAAATACAAGGCAGGAGATAAAGAACCTTGAAAAGCATTAAAAAGCCTAAATGCACTATTTCAAACTGTCTTCACTTGCTACTGACAATAAATGTACTGCTGAAAGTTCCTATTACTGTGATAACGCAGTACTGACTGCAAAAGGAATTACTCATTTCCTTACTTTTAAACTTGTATTTGTTACCAGGACCTATATTAACCAATTTACCTGTCAAGATCTTTTTTGGGTGCTAATAATTTAGTGGATGTTTCTATAGTGATTCAGTCTTGTCAACATATTAAAATTCACATACACAGTGTAAGAAGGAAGAGTATGGTGGGGGCAAGCTAATACCACTGTTATTTTTGTAGCATGGCCAACTATCATGTTGAGCTAAGACTTTTACTTTAATGTGGTTAACTTACACACTTGCACACACCCATCCCCAGTTCAGGATTTGGGCAGATGGATTTGTTTTCCTCTATTTCTTTTTAAATCCAAGATGGGAAAAAAATACTTTTCAGAAATCAAGAAAAGCTAGTATTTCTCCTGCTGACTTCCCTAACCCTATGCCCAAATTACTATAACAATTAATAAACAGATAGTATTTACAAAAAAAAGCTTAACCTTACTTATAACCTCAAAATACTGCTATCTTTAGCTCATTACTAAATACATGCTAAATCTCATAAATTTTCATTTCCTCTGTGAAACTTACTCCTCTTAGCTTGCATGATTTACCCAAATCCTACATCCTCCATACTGAAGTTCATGTTTCAGCTAGCTGACCAAAAGCACAAGGGTAATTTTATTAGTGAACAGTTGCAAAAAAAAAACCCACAGTCTTTTTTACACGGGTGCCTATATTCCCATACTCCATAGTCTGTCAGTAACTCTTAATTACTGAAACTTCAGTTGTACTCCCAGTATAGAATCACACATTTTACAGACTTCAAAAAAAAAAAAAAAGGGAGGATTATTGATAAACACATAAATTATTCAGAATTTTTGAGTTGCTATGCAGCATACACAGAAAAGTGTTCTCTCCATCAGGTTGTTCAAACAGGTATCTGAGCTTCTCACCAAGTGGAATGTAAGAGTTCAGAAGCAGAGTACTTTTAAAAGCAGTCCAGAACTTCATCACCATTTTCAACAGCAAGCAACTCACCTACGATAAATATACAGTCTACCACAAACCTTCCTGAAACCTTTCTTAAATGTAAACATGTTACAGTCTGAATTCTTCTCATTAGAATCTTCATAAATAGTTAACTGTTTGCTGTGCTCCTCTGACATATTTATGGAAGATGTTTGTGAAGTTTCACAAACAAGAGGGAAAAAAGATATGTAAACAAACAAAACCAATTTTCAGATAAATCCTCAATCCCTCCACACCCATCAAACAAAAACATAAACTGATGTAATGAGTAAAATGAAGGTAGTTGTAAAAGCAGGACATCACATGCCTCCCATAGGTAAAGGCAGGCCATTCTACTCTCACCTTTATCACGGTCATAGAGTAAATCTTCTGTTGAACAGGGACTCCCATCCTGAGATTCAGGAGGGCAAAAGGGAGAGACACATGGTGAGTGACTGCTGCAGCTGCTGCTGCGCTCCTGGACAGACGGCGTCTGAGTGTCAATGCTTCGGGTACTACTACTACGATAGTGAGCAGGTAACGGGGCCCTTCGACCATCAGGGATATCCAAAGGCTGCAAGAGAAACAAGCAATTCATGTTACAGAGAAAAGATCAAACTCACAAGAAGGTCAGCCTGTAGCACTCGTAAGTGAAGGCCTTAAGAAGAACAAACAAGGCATTTTTGAAAGAAGATCTCACACAAGAAAATAATGCAGTGTACAATAGATACAACATACATTACACTGAGTACTGGGGCAATGTGCACATGTTCCAACGCAAAGTTAACATCCACACTTCAACACATGCCAGTGTTATGTTTTTATGGATTTTATGACAGTTTAAAAAAGCAAACCTCCCTCTCTAATTATACTTAGTACTACAATTTTCAATAAAGGTCACTGTTATTATGAAAGAAAAACAAGTACCCTGACAGAGATCACATTTGGATAAAAGGAAAAGCAGTAAATGTCAAATACAATGGCATACTATTGCCGTTAAAACCAACTGAATTACAATTACAAAAGGAAGCCATCCAAGTTTTGCTAGTAAGTTGTAATTCTCCAGCACACCCCTACATTCCATCCTTCTATAGATGATGCACACACAGGCTTGTAACAAGGCTCACAAGCTTTTTCTTGAACCAAAGCTAGTAAGCTCTGCCTGCCCGTATCAGCCTAGCTGGCACTGGCCAGAGAGATCCTGCATCTTATTCTGCAACATACTGCATAGACATGTTCACAGCAGTAGATTGGCATGCTCTAATTACTTGTCCTTCCCAGTGGAAAATTAGTTTTTTTAATAAAGACAGTGCTGCTGTAAATGTTAAGAAATCAAATGGGAATTAGTGTCTTGCTTAGAAGCAAAGGGGAAAAAATGCCTGCAATATTTAAACAATTTTTATTCTCATTTCAGGGAGAACTGTGTCCAAACCATAGAGAAACAGCTTAAATGTTCTAGGTACAAAAAATTAATGTCTTTTCCTTCTCACTTCAAGTGAACATTTTTATTTTATTGCCTCTCTTCCCAATATATTCCAAAACTCTAACAGCTTGTTCCAGAGCCTAAAATTCAACCCAACACTTTTGCTAGCAATGAGGACATGACACTATTGGCTGAGTATCACATTCTCCCCTTTTCAGCAACAGTCTATCCAGAAAACCACCACATATTACACAAAGAGGCAGACACAGCAGAGCAGGAAGATAATTTTCTTCTTATGAACCTTCCAGTTAATACCATTTCATATTTCAAGCAAGAGCAAAAAAACACACTATAAAGAGAAAATTACAGTTGCTCCATCAAATGCTGTAAGGTTTGGGCACAGCTGTGTGGTCTGTTCGAACAGCTCAGTTCACATTGCATATGCGTTACAACACGACTGCATGTTCTACTCCCACCACCTGCAACAGGCCCTGACTCATTCAGTGCACAAGACAGACCTGCAGCATTGTAGCATTTGATACACAAAAGAGAGAGAAAACAAGACTGAAGCTGTAAAAAGAAAAGAGTCACATAATTATCATAACCAAACCAACAAAGAAAGAAAAGAAAAAAAAAAAACTCACCAAAAAAACAAAACCAAAAGAACTACCATGCAAAACAGCATTTTTATTTCTCTCTCTGCCACAAAAATTCGGTGGGATGTCAGGCAATCAACTGAACCAACCTCTGACTTTTACCTCTTCTGGATGCCCAGTTCATACAGGTCTGATTTGTGAAAGTACTCTGCATTAACAGATCCAGAAGGAGACTACACTAAAACTCCTAAAATGGAATACAACATCCTGAGTTACCTGAAGAACCACACTACAGAATCCTGATGGATTTGTGTTTCCCCATCCATGAAGTATAAACAATATCATCTTCCTTCTCACTTAACTGTGATGTAAAGTGAACAAAATTTCAGACACTATTATAAAGAAGTAAAATCTCAGGAAAAAATTCGGATTTCTGACTTCAAAGCAAGGTATAACAGTAAACATGAGGACAAAAATCTACAGAGGAGAGAAGAAAAACACCTAACAGCTGCTCATTAAGGGCATACACTATGGTCTACGTAACAGGTAAAACAAGGATTCCAGGGAGGGGAAAAAACCAGTAAGTGATCACATAATTAAAAACTTCAGGATAACGCAGATGTTCTTCCACACCTGGATGAACAATGTAGTCTCAGCTAGTCAGGAAGTATAACCAAAATCACATATTTCAATCTCCCCTGTAATAAAGCCCGAGGTACAAAAATAATCCGTATTTTTAGGCACGTATCTATATATACACACAAGCAGAAAAAGCTGAATATTTATCATTCTTTCTAAGTGCAATAACTTTTAAGGCATAGAAAATGCCAGTTAATATCTCCGATTACTGTGCTTTTGTATTTGTCCTTCCCTTAATGCTGACAAGTGCAAAAATCTCCATGAAAATATCAACTAGAAGTATTTCACTTGTTAAAAAACTTCATGTATCAAACCTGATCAACATAAAAAACCACTTTTGAAGTTACTTTCCATGAGTCATGCCCAAACTATTCTAAAACTGAAGTTCTCACAACCTTTACAACTTTATAAAGATGGTAACTAATTTGGTACAGCTGGTATTAGTTTCCATAATGCCCGATGCATGGAAAACAACTAGAAATTACTGCATTCTAGATGCTATTTCTTGAGGGTTTTTTTTTGCAAGTATGTCCAGTCATGTACCACCCTTATGCCAAATGCATTCTGACAGGACACCTGTCCATCCCTGTGGGATGTGTTCTTGGACAAAGTTACATGCTGCTCTCATCTCCCTGCAAAGGTATGAAAATGCTGCATTTGACAACAGGCATGTACTTCTCAATACACTGTCAACATTCACCAATTTGTTTTCAGTATCCGTCTTTTTGCTGGAAGAAACACCAACAACACTCTATTCACAAGAATCAGGAATGCTACCAGTCTATAATATTACCAATGGGAGTCTCCTCATAAGCTGTGCATCTGTTTGGGAGGCAACTTCTTGAGAGCAAAGCATTCAATGCTATTGATTTAAAAACTTTCATGTAGACTGGAAGAAAGGCCAACACAGGAAAATGCTTCTTCCAGCTGGTATCAGTGCATTAGATAAGGTGCAAGTGCAAAAATAATAATGTATTCTAGGAAGGAACACTTGGGGAAAAAAACAGTTTTCAGATGAAGGCTATGAACATTTAAGTGAGGATCCTCTGCATCTGTCCAAAATAAAAGAAGTCCTTTTATTACAGGATTAAGTTTCCAGATAGGTACATAAAACCACCTTGCCATTTCCTTCCAGAAGCATTAAAAATCAAACAAGGAACACAGTAATCAGTTTACTTACATTGTGTGATAGCTCAACAAAATTTCTTTTTTTCTAATTACTTCCATATACTTGATAGTTCCGGTAGAATGTTTTTCCTACCAGGAGGCCTATGAACATGTCCGTGTTCTGCTACAGGGCACTTTTCGTGATTTTCACTCTTGTATTCCATAAGAGGGAAATCCATCTTGGGAAATCTTGGGAAATCCCTCTTATGGGAAATCCCATAAGAGGGAACACCTCTTATCCCCCAATCCCTACAAAATGTCCATCATCTTATTGTACCTCAGCCTCCAATGTTTGTGATGTGGAGTAACAATGGGACAAGGAACAAAAGCCTGCAACAACTTTACAAAAAACTCATTACATCTTACAAGTTATGGTGAGAACAGAGACATACCATCACACCTTGTCAGAGTTAATCAGCAAGTTATAGAAAAAGGAAGGAATATATATCCAAGAATTTTTAATAAATGTATTACAACATGAATTAAAAGTTTATTAATAAATTTGAGAAGAAAGAGGTGATTAAGAAGTGACTCAATAAGGACAACTTCATTTTATGAAGGCAAAAAGAAAACACCTTCAGCTAACTAAGCAAGATGAATTATGTAAAAAAATACACCTATGGCTAAACTACAAAGAACAAATTTTTTTTAATATTTTGACCACTATGCAATCCCTCTAAACTTTACAGTCAATTGGATTTTTAAAAGGCAATGATAAAAGGACATTACTAATCATCAATTATCTTTATGAAACACAAAATAACAGGACAATACAATAGTGTTTTGGTTTTTTTAGTTTTATAACTACAATTTTAATCATCATTAAGACATTAAAACAAAAAAATGAAGATTTCAAAGAACCAACAGAATTAAGTCAGCATGAGTAAAGACAGAAGACATATTCCAAAGCAACAAACTATCTTTGACTGTGTTTTTAAGTAGTTTCTAAAAATACAAAATGTTACAGCATGAAAGAATGGCAGAAAATTGAAAGAAAAACAAACAGGTTCACTAGCAGTGAAACCAGTGAAGTTTGATTTCCTATGGTTTAATCTTTTGTTCAGTAATTCCTAACCCTTAACCTAGCTGCCCCAACTCCCCCAGGTTAAAACACAGCTAAATTTTTTATTAGCAGAAAGATCACCAGCAGTAAGATTGAGTAGATTATGATCTTGTTATGATCTTCCGTAAGCAAACTGAGATCTAGTAATCTCAAAGACAGTGCTAGGAGTCCCACTGTAGGTCCCACAAGACCAGACTTCACAGAAATTAACAGTTACATAGCAGGAAACAACCCTCCCACCCACAAAGATGGACTTGACTTCAAGGGCAATGTCTGATTTATGACTTTTTGTGTCTGAAGCTCTCTCCAGCAGAATGTTTGGAGGAAGGGTTCATTATTGCCTTGGTTGTGTGAACTGTTGAGCACCTCTGGCCCAAATCCAACAATGCACTTAAGTATGTGCTTAACTGTTTTGCTGGATCAGAGTCAGTACATTCAGTAACACAGGAGAGCTCTGCATCCCAAGCAATAAGCTGTTAAAACCCAAGGACAACATTTACAAGGATGATTTGTCTGACAGGTAAGTGAAATATCCTCCAACTACAGGAGATTAAAACCCTACCCATAGCAACATCAATGGTGACACTACAATACACACCTTTTTGCACTCTCTTTGGAGATGCTGCAATGAGGGTTATTGAGCTGAGCTTTCAGTTTGCATGTTTGATTTTTTTTTTTTCCTTATTCCCATTACAATACACACCTCTTCTAAAGGGATAAGACAGCCTTAGGAAAGAAAACTTAGTAAAGAACTACTACTACAGTATTTCATTCTTAAGACTGCTTTGTCCACACAACTAGCTGTCTGGAGAAGCCAAGACTACTCCCAAACTTTTAGAGTTTACTACTCATATGAAGAACTGCAAATAGAAGGTTTCAGAATCTTAAACCTCTGACTGAAGTTTTATAGCTTGACTCGTATACTGAATTGCTATTATATGACAACTCATGAGAAAAGAACCTACACCTTGGACATGATTAGAAAAAACGGTGGAGTACTTTATTCCACAGCAGAAAATTTTCACTGGCTATTTAGGAAACAGTGGCTGTAAACCAAGAACTCTACATTTTAAGTGTCATCCAATCACTAAACTCCTCAATGACAAGCCCAATGCTCCAAGGCAAAGCTACCCCATTTGTCAATATTTCGCATACAGACATCTCCCACAACAAGTCACAGAGGTTTCATGGAAGTAAAATGGTCCATGTTCAATTTATGGAAAAAAAAGCATTAAAACCAAAAAAGAGAGCATAGCACCGGAAACTTCCATCTTGTTCAAGAAAAAGAGCACAAAATGAAGCAAATACAGCAATCTCCTGATCTCTAATTACTTATTGCTGCAGCCTGAAGTGTCTGAATGTTCAAACACTTGTTATTTCTCACAAAAACTTTCAAGTTCTGTTCAGAAAGGGCATTCTAAACAAAGTAGGTTTGGCCAGAAGCCCTTTAAAAATAAAAAAGAGAAACAAACAAACAAACAAAAAAACCACCATGCTAAAACACTGAAACAAAGTTTTCAAACAAAAAGTTCTTTGAAGAAAATTATTTGTAATTTCAGCCACAAGGAAGGTTCCTCAAGAGGAAGGTTTTCCCTGTGTTTATAGATTACAAAGAGATAACAACCATAAACATGTTACCATATGCTTACCTTGGATACTTCTTCTTTTCCACTGTTGTCCTTAATGAATACTTTTTCCAGTTCAGGGCTTATGCCTTCTACATTACACGGCACACGTGAAGCAGTTGATTTTGGCACTGAAATGTTTGACAGTGGCATAGGGACTGATCTGGAAATACAAGCCTAGAAGGTAGAGAGCAACATGATTTAAGATGGAAAACAGAATGAAGGCAGAAGTCTGAGACCAAAACTAAAAACATTACTAAGTAAGAAGCTGTGTATAAATTTTGCCATCTAGAAGATCACCTTTTCTTGGTGAATTTAAATAAAAACAAATTCCTGCATAAATCAAAACCCAATAAAATCATCTCTACTTAACTCAAAGAAGAGTTGAATAATTAAAGCATTCTATGACTTCACTTGCTAGTAAGTAGACAGGTGTATGCACTGTCCAGAGGCCAGACTATGGTTTACACTGCAGGGGGATGGGGAGCACGTGGGGCCCTGATGCTAATGTTTTAACTGGGATCCAAAAGGCATTTCATAACATTGCTGAAGCTTAATGACTCAACTGCAATATTCACTTAATGCACTTTTACTCTCTTTTGGTTGGCTTTAGCAAATGAAAAATAAAACATTCATTCTGAACCTTTCATTTCATTAGCTTATAACTTCAGAACTTTATGTCAAAGGTCTTAAGATAAATCCTCTTGAGTTCAAGAAACAAGCACATAAGTAAGTACAAATATGGTTTTCAGAAAAGCCTGTTGAGTGGAGCTCTGTTACCAACAGGAAACATTCACAAGAGTGCACACACGTCTTGCACAGTCAACCTTAAAAGCTTCACCTTGGCAGCAGCTACACTGACAGCCATGAACAGTGCTCACATGTCAATCAATGTGTTCTCCTTCTGCTCACAGAATCACAGGATGCTTAAGACAAAACGTAAACATTTTTTTGAGTTCTTATCAAGTGAATATTACACAATGTGCAGCTCCCAAGGTAAAAGTCATTTGCCTGCAAGCATTCTCTGACTGCCAAAACACAATGCCTGCAGATTGGCTTTGCCAGAGAACACCTTCCTGAGAAATCAAAATGTCACATGAGCAATGACAAAGTGAGCTCCAAGTACTAAAGAACTGTTTCTTCACAGCGTATGTCCTAGGTGGGTTTCAATCTGTGCCAAAGACTGTTTGCTATGTGACTATAATGGCACAGGTAACAGCATACTCTGAGATGTAAAGCAAGATCCTTTTCTATGCAAAATGTTGTAGGATCCTTTGTTATAAAAGTGTAACAGGTTTAGGAAAAGTATCAAATTCCTATTGTCTTCACTGCATTAGGTTTTAGCCCCACAGAAGGAATGTAAGGAATCAGCCACCACAGCTCAACCAGCTGCTGTAACTAGCTGCTTTACAGAACACCAAGTAGTTAAAAAGGTACTCAGGAAATACCATGACAGAACCAACATTTCAGATGTTCAAAGAGTGGCCTGTTAGTTAGGGAGTCCAAGTTAAGGATCTACTACTATAGGTGAAATTTAATCAGGAGTCAAATATCTGCACTCCCAAATAAGCCATGGTTAAAAGCTTTCTACAAGTGGCTTAAGGTTTATGAAGGCATTGACTGAACCTCACCTGAGCTTCAGAACTGTAACCTCGTTTCAATTTTGCTGACAGGTTGTGATGATGAGATCACTACTGCTTTGGGCATCCTCGACTGCACTTTGCTTTGGTACTTTCTTTTTCTTTATTTTCTGTTTTTATTTTTTAACTAGCCCAGATGAAATTAGGTTGGAAAACTTACAAGCAAATACCCTCCAGCGGAGCTTTGAAAGTTTACCACAAAAAATTAGTCTTGGAAGCAAGTACGTATCCCTGGAAGCACAGGCTTATCTGGCCATGCCCACAACTTTCACAGCATTATAATGTATTTCAGTTGTTATCCTGGTGCAACCGCTCTTTTATTATATGATGATCATCAGATAAACTCCAGTGAAGGTACAGCAGTGTCAGACTGTTAAGCATTTCAGTGTATGACACAAGAGAACAAACACAAGACAGATGGGAAGGCTCAGCAGGCTATTCAGCCAACCCTGTTAAGGTGGGAGGCTGTTAATATAAGCAACTACCCACTTACCTGAGTCTGACTGACTGCTATATGGTTGCCATGGAGAGGTGACTGACGTTCCTTCTCTTTGTTGTGACGACTGCTCTGCTTACTGCGCTGAAGCTGCTGCCTCAGTTTGGCAATCTGCTGGAGAGAAGTTCAGGTGAAGTGAGAATGAGTTACCTAATGGGTAACTGCTCAAATCTTCATATATAAAGTGAATCATGGACATTTGAATCCTCTTTGGAGGATTTTATAGGCATATGGGATTCCCTTTCCTTGAAGTATGAGCATTAAAGCTTCTTTCTGCTTATCAGATACTCCAAAGTATCTGCCCTATTTACCAACCTGAATACAACAACAGGCTTAGTTTATGTACTGAATTTCCTCGTTTACACATAAGCACTGTAATATCTGATGCAAACAGAAGTAGTCAGAATGACAATTTGTAGCATTTTCTAACCTATAACTGGTTTAAACTGGGGACTTTGAAGCCTATGGTTTGTTTGATCTTTAACCAAAACAAATTTTTTTGGGGATAATTCATCATAAAAGTAAAGAGCCTTCACAAACAACTGGCAATCAAAATGCACTGCTCCTCTTAGAGTACTTATTTAATACTTTTAATTGCACTTCCCTGCAGGCAAAATTATCACAGACTCCTTCGAGCAGATGGAATTATTCCTGCTGTCTCCTGCAAAGATGTCTAATCAAAAGTTACATATTTTAAATGTCAAATGCAACTAAAGCCATTATCCACTTGACCTGCCCCTTAACAAGAAACCAAAGAATTTCATTTGTGGATTCCTTTACTTATTTATTCCTCCTGGGAAGCTTCTACATGAAAGAGAGTACTTACCTCTATAAACATTGTCTCAGAAGTTTAGACTATGTGCAAATTCACACAACGGGTACAAACACTTCCTTAAAACTGGATAACTTGTTCCCTTAGGCTCAAATCCCACTGTTCCTCATGCTCAGCACACTGGAATATAAGGCCATACATGGCCCCATTTCATTTTTAACTCAGCTAGAGATATCATTTTTAAAAACCTGAAGGGCAAGTAAGGAGAATGAATGCACATGGAATTCATACATCAGCTGGAAACCAACCTCTCTTTCTGAGTGACAACTTACAAGTACATGCACTCTGTGGTTATTTCCAAGTAGTTAAATACTGGTACTCTTGCAAAGCAACTCTGTGGCAGAGAATCGCTTCACATCGCACTTCACAGTGTCAGAGATGATAGTGCTTGGTGAAGAGGTTTGGATGGAGCTTTGCTGCAGGCTGTGAACTTTTCTTTGTGCTGTTTCTGGTAGCACTCACAGAACAACAATCTACCTTTAGGGCTTCATATCAAGTCTTGCCACAGCTCGTTACCCATATTTACAGAACAGCTACTCAAAAATGGCTGAATACTTTATCTTTAAACAACAGACAAACAGTTCAAGACTTCCAAAAGGGTCTGTGTGTTGAATACATCCAGAAAAACAGAGCCCTAATGCAACTGCATTACTTACACAGATGAACTCCATTTAGAGAACTGGGACACTAAGCTCTTGATAAAAGGTGCAACTCAAGCACCGTGCTGCAAGAAGCTTTCCAGTCTGAAGAGATACTTCATCTCTACAAAAAAAAATATGCACGTTTGCCTAGAACTTTTCCCTTCTTCCTGTAGTAGTAACAGCAATTGGGAAATCTACCTCCATAGATGAAAAAACATGCAGGTAACTACTCTGGTAAACATACAAACATTACAAATATCTGCACCTTACACTGGAATGTTGAAGAATGGGGAGAACTGGAAAATATTCTTCACTTCCCCTTTAAAAACAAAGGAGAAAAATGATGCCCAGATCAGAAGACAGCTGTGGAAAGAGATGACTGGCTACAAGAATAATCAGAAAGCAAAGAGAGTGCTGTATATAATTCTTTCATTCCTACTGGCTCTCCTTGATGCTGTGCACTTCCTCCTAAATCAAAAAGTTAAATACACTATTTTGTTTAATTTAAATAAAATATGGTTTCTGAGCTTTCCTCAGGAGCACACTATGAAAAAAAATAGAATCTACACAATACCACCTCAGAGATCTGGCTGACTGGTATCTGTCACAAGTAAGCTTGCAAATCTTTGAGGACATAGCCTCTCACCAAAAAATTTGGATAGTGAAAGCTCTAAATGGGAGAGTGTTGATAGGCTGGTATGTCTCTAAGCTAGCCAAAAACCTTGACACTCTGATATTGTGAAAGGAATCAATGGATCCCTGGAATTTAATGTTCTCTCAGTCACCTCAAGAGTATGGGTATTTTGGCAGTCAGTAGGTTCTTGATACTAACAAAAAGAAAAGACTTCTTGGGTCACTGAGGAGAAAAAGAAGATGGAAAATACTTATTTGACTGTGTATCTAAGAGCTGATATGATCATTTAAGCCAAACAAGCAATGCAGTGAAGAAACAAATGTGCCTTCTTAGATCATATGTCCTTAGCCCTGAACTTGCAGGATCCTAACTGTCCATGATGTGGTAGTTACCTTTGGACAAGAAAATGAGAAAGTAACAATGGGTATATGAAAAGGAATTTGCCATTTCTTATTTATCCTGCAGACCTGGGAGACAGAGGCTTGCTGGCACAGCCAATCAGCATGCTGGCACTGTCAATGAGTACATGAAACTTGCTGAACTAAACAATGCTCCAGCTCTTCACCAAGGGAAGTCCACAGTGTTCTACCACTTGCTACAGCTAATCCTGAAATTGCAATAGCTTTTCTTCTACAAGATTGTCTTTTAATTACCAATTATTCTCTATCTCAAACTGAAATAAAGCCACTACTACTAACAGGAATAGACAGCTGTGCCAGCTTCCTCAAAGTTTATCTACACTTTCTTCTCAGGCAGAAGAGAAGTGTCATCAGAGCACCGAACATAAGCAAAATGAGCTGCAGACAAGTATGAGGTACACTAATTCTTACAAAACAAATATAATTTATGGAGTAAAAAAGGAATCTGAAATATATGCCTTGATGGCACCTGTTCTACCAATTATCTCAAAGAAGCAGCAGGTCCCGTCTCTTGGGCACTCAACTGACGCAGCTAATATGCGCTAGGGAGTCTGCTGTGCAAAGAAAATGGTGCCAAGTAAGTGATACCAGGAAAACAGGCACTTGAAGATCCAGCATTACACCAGATCTGTGTAAAGAAAATACTGCCAAGGAAGTGGCAGGAAAGGAACCATGTGCAATGCTGGGGAAACCAAATGGCAGCAACAAAACACTCCATTTTCACTGAGCAGCTAAGAACAGAAAGGGCTTGGAACACCACATCCCTCACATGCCCAAGTACTAAGCATGAAAGTGACTGGGGGCATACACAATCATATTAAGGAACATATGTAAATAATCACAGAAAGATCTCATGTATATCCTAAAGCAGCCACTTGTCAAAGACATTTAAGTGTTAGCCTTGCGCATATGTGCGCTTAGACCCACAACATGTAATTATTGTAGTATACCAATTCAAACGCTTTCCTGTCTACCTAACTTGAAGATGGGCAGAACATTCTCTTTAGAAAATACAGCTATTTTCTTAGAGGATGCAGCTGAAATTAAAACAAATTTAAAAAAAAAAATCAAAGAATTCACTAAGGAGTAAACCCGATTTGAACGCTACTTCCAATGTTAGAATGCCATTTGTTATTTAAAACTGTTTTGCTACATTCCAGTGTGTAAACATATACATAGTAAATTTCAAAGTACATTTTTTAATTCACATTTGGCAACTCTATTGTGACTACATGGAGGGGGGAAACACAGCACAAATCTGTGCACATATCAAAAAAAATTGGGAGAATTTCAGCCTTTGCTCTTCCACTGACTGTTCTCTGCAATGTTGCTGATGCAGTGGAAAGACTCTTCACCTATTTTAAAGTAATTTATAAAAAAATCCCACCAACAAAAAACACCAAGGAAACACAAAGATCAGTGCATCAGAAACCTACACAAAGTCATTCAGGGCACAAAGTTTGGTCTTCATGGTTTACTGTCAGCCAAAGATAAAATGACCATCCAGGATTCTTAAATAAACAAGTCAGGGAAACCCCTATAAATATATGTTTTTCTTCCTAAGTATTTCTACAGCTTGAAGCTGTACAATGAATAATATGAATTTTGTCTATGCCACTTGTAATATGCATGCAGTCTAATATAACTAATGGCACTAAACTGAGAAAATTAGGTCAGTTCTTTACAACACTGGGATAACCTGAATATCCTGGTAATTTTTCCCTTTTGAAGGGACCTAAATGCAGACTAATATGTGGAACCTGACACATCCCACTGTACCTCTCCAAACGCTCACTAATATTTACCAGTCAATAGGCTGTATTTCTACAGCTCAGGCTACACAACACGGTAACTTCATATTGCTGATCAAGACATAAACTCCTTGTCAATGGGTGAGCTCCATGTCATTCATGAAATGTTTGTTCATTAACAGGTTAACCAGCAGGTCAAAGACCAAAACAAGCATTAGAAATTCACCCTAAACCTTTGAATACAATCTTTCAACTGGTATATGAAAGTACATTAGGCATGCAATCTCTCATATTCAATTCTCTTTTATTCCTAAAGTCCTTTTCAAGTACTCTCTTAGAGCAAATGGGACCTTCCAATGGGGGGCTGCTGCTCTCTGTGTAACAGATACAGCACAGAGAGCTGCTTAAGGGAAGCGAAAAATCAGCTGTCTGAAACATGTCTTTAAAAACCTATACAAAGCAAAAACTACTTGTTTTAAATAGAGGGTTTTTCCCAGTTCTTGGTAAATTCCAGATCAGGGTAAGCTATAACTAAAACTGTCCCTGAACAACGTCAACAGAATTTCAAACTAGTTATTCAGGTTGAAAAGGGAAAAAATACCAGTGGTTTAAACCATTACTTGGTTTGTGTCCAGTAAAAAGACTGACAGCAATCTTCATCTCCCAGTCAAGACATGTATCTATTGAAATAATGTTAAAGCAGCGTGGCATCATCTTAGACAAGTTACACTTAAGACTTTTTAAAATAAAGTAGTAGAGTCCTCCAGAATAAACAAATTCTTTAAAAGTAGATTTAATTATGAAATGATTAAAGGAAAGTTTATATTGAGAGCTGGGGACTTTTAAATTTCTAATAGACTCACTACAAGAAAGTAAGTATATCTGCTAGACAGATTTAATCCTGACACACACATATTTCAATTAAGGGCAACGTTAGTTACACTACCCAAAGTGAAATCCTTTTTAAAAGTGGTAATTCTGAATTCATTTGCTTGCTTGGGATCTTAAACCTATACACTCACTTTTAGTTTTTATGACATAGATCTTTAAAATAGAGCTACCAGTTGTGTTAAATAAATGTATTTCATTTTAATAGTATTCAAATTTAACTAAGGAAAAAAATGTTTTTTCAACTAAAACGCACATTCAATCTTATCAAAACCAGGAATTATCACACAAGTATTTAGCTAGTTTACAGTAGCAACATATTAAAAAAAAAAACATGCTAGAAATCATTCCAAATTATTTCTGAAGCAAGAAAACATGAATCCAAACTGCTAAAACAAGCCAAGGAAACTGCAAACAGCTATCTATTTGTTTACTGTCAAATGCTGTGGGAAATAATTCAAAATTCTAAGCAGAACAATGTTACCTACACCACACATAACAAAAGCAGTTGCCCAGGAGAAGGTGGTATTTTTATTTCCATTACTTAACCTCTTGCTTTCAGCTGCCCATAGCTTTGTCAAATGTCTACCATTGCACCATTCTGCTCTTCTATCTCCCTCCCATCAAAAACTTCAGTACAAGTGTTAGAGTTGTTTAACAATGTGATTTAAAATGAAAGGGGGGTGGAAGAGATTTTACCATTTTATGTACCAAAACACATTACTTTAGCTTTTTACCTATATAGTTCTGTTTTTCTCTGTTTTAGGTGAAAAAGCCAAACATTTGCCTGGGGGTTCTTTATGCTGCAAATGTGCTCCTCTAGTCCCCTGGAAGAATCTTTACATTTGGTGAAGCTTTGGCAAAAATTTCAGTTTGCACATGTTCAAGAAAGATATCTGGAACTGGCAGCTGCATTTCTTAACAATTCTGCCTCTCCTGGGCTTTACAGTTTAAACAGAACCACCCCAGAGAATTTCTCCTTCCAGGAACTGCAGATTACTGTGGCACAAAGCAACTTAGTGCACAGATACTGTTGGTATTGAACAAACACTTAACACCCATCACACAGGCTGACACGTGAGGGAAAGGAAAAAGAAAGGGATAACACAGAAGCCAAACAACGGAGAGCCAGAACTGACAAGGAGCTGGAAGATTACACAGTAAGAGCTCTAATAGGGTAGACAACTAGTGGCTGGATGATACATGCAGAATGACACTGGGTTATGAACCCAAGGAACTAGAAAAGATAAGAAAACTGGCCGGAGTAACTGAAGAAATGAAAACACAGGAAAGAGAAGAACTGTAAGCTGAAGAAGACAAGGGTGGTTTTGGAGTGAACAACCATGGCCAAGTTTGGATAGAAACAACTCCCTTCCACAGAACTTACTTTGTCCACTAATGCATTCTATCGAAAAAAGGAACTGTAGAACACATTGACCACACATTTCTTATCTTTCTCTTGTGGTCAGTACACCAAGAGGCTGGCAACCCAGCACAATGGATGACTGTTATCAAATGGCTGAGACTTGCTTACATGCTGAAGGTTTCACTATCACTGACAGCCACAGGCCTGTGGTGAAGTAGAACTGCTCGTTGCACATGTTGATAGGCAACTGCCAGAATATGAAGGATAGTCTCTCAGTAAAAGCAAGGAAACATTATCCTAGAAAAACGGATGCCACTCCTGTCTATATTATAAACTTCTTTGTGCTGGTAGGTAAGGTTTAAGCCAAAACTTCTCTGGCACAAAACTTCTACAATAATTTCAGGTCACTTAATCTATGATTCCGAATGCTTCCTCACAGCTGCAGATGAAGTCATCCACACAAGTGAAGATCCATGTACCAATACATGAAGTTTTCATAAGAGGGACTGAGTGAAATGGGAACAGAAAATCCTCTTTTGATCAACCTCCCTTTGGCCCAGGTCCTCATCTTTAAAAATGAGGCTATTGCCACCAATGGATTGCAAGATTATTGTCATGATTTTAAAATTCAAGTAATTAAACTTGCATCACTCCTTTTGACAATTATTCTTTCTATCAATGTCTGTACAGAAGAGGAATATATACTGCCTCTAACTTCTTCTCCTGAGATAACCTATACATTTCTTCTCATTTTTGAATGCCCTATTCAACAGGGAGTCAGGAAAGAACATGCAAAAAGCCCAGAGTATGAGGGAAAAGTTCCACCTCGTGGGAACATGCTGCAAGATTCATTTTTTGATAAGAAAAGTTCTTGAAGAGAGGCTACACCCTTCCTGACAGTGGCATGAGGCTGCATGTAGCCCCTTACTAGGTTCTGGACAGATTTAGTTACTCAAACTCTGGACAAAATGGAGGTTACCGGGACAAAACCTGAGGTACTGTCATTTCAGCTGATGGTAGAGACCATTTTACTGTATCTACTTTCTCATGATGGAAATCCACTTCACTTTTGGTAGGTTCTTTCTAGTTGCAATTGTAGTCTACAGCAAAATATTTATGACTAAAGGGCATTTCAAGTATTCATACTATTGCTGTATCAACGTTTTTTTGTGGAAGTGGTGTCCTCTCCATCTCCAACCTAAAGTTTGAACAAAATTTCTAAACAAGAATATATTAACACACCACCTGACACTTTGCCTCTTTCAGGAGAGCAGCATTAAAGGTCAGAGAGCTAACTAAGGTAACACTGAACAGAAAGCAAGCAACAAGAAGCTGGTTCCTCAATGCTCACTCTGGCCAGTCTTTCACAGCCAATACTTCATAGTATGCAGGGGGGGAGTTCAACAAGCATAAAGTAACAATCACTCCTCAAACAACTCTTAGACTGGAGGTAAAACCTGATTCAAAAGCAGAAGAGGAGAGGGAAAGGGTACAGTTTCCTGGACTCCAGCAAGGGTTTAAAAAATGTCTTGGGCTTATCAAAATTTGAAAGGCTCCACTGTGCAGAATTTCTCACCTCTTTCAGCTGATCAGCACTTCCCCATGATGCTGAGCGCTGATGTGATCTCTTTTCTGCTCCCTCTTCAGCCCAACAGCTGGGTGTCTAGAAGGGAAAAAAATGCACTGTACTGAATTCTCCAGGTAAGAAAAACTTCTGGCACAGATTACTCCTTTACTCTTTAGGCACTGTTACAGTTACGTGAATAAATTTCAGAATCTGATATGCAGCACTAATAGTCTCAATAAATAAAAAGCAATACAGAAAACCAAAGCTTGGTAAACTTGCATTTACAAAGCATGAGAACAATCCACATTACTGAAGAAGGAATCAGAAGCCTGAGAAAAAACCTCACCTGGCTGCTCCCATGTGGTGCTTTGGCATCCATGTCTTATGTTTCACTCAGTGGACAGTTTAGAAAACCACAAGATTTTAAAAAGTGTACAACAAAGTCAAGCCGGGATTCACTTCTCCCACCTGTCTACCTCAACCACTGGACCACAGAATCAACCCCATTTTGCTAACTCGGACTTGATAGAGAGTTTGCTACACCTTTTATTATTTTTGGCACCGATTTACATGAGCAGCACAATGACAGGCAAGCCTTTTTCAGCCCTATCTCAAAGCCCAGAAGTTTTGGGACTGTCCTTACATGCAGGAGCGAAAGTTAAACCCCAGACTGAGAAGCATCTGAAAGCCCAAACTCTCAAGTACTATGTTTATTGGCCACAAGGCTATTATGAAAATTGAGGTTATCCACCAGAATTCCCGAACAAGAGAGTCACAGGACCAACGGAAACATCTAAAATTCAGGAAGAGTTTGGGATATGAGCTATATAAAACTCAGGGCTATAGACACATAAATATAAATCTGTTTCCGTTGTGAGCTTTTTCCCCCAACAATTTCTACTAATATTAGCCGAATCTTTCACAGTAGGTCCACAAGAAATAAAACCGTACCACTGAAAACAACAATTTGTCTGTGGGGTTTTTAGAGGAGGGGACCACTGCTGACACTTCTTCTAGGGAGACAGCACCCCAGCCTGCAGGACAAATAGGATCTGGGATCCACATCCCTCTGGGACTTGTTCTAATGCATGGAAACCCTGATCCGCCACAGCTTTCCTTACTCTTGCTTCCTATCTAGGATCTAGAAACTTTTGTAGTACCCACATGGATAATGGAAACTCTGTTTGGCTGAGGAAGGAGCCTGGGCACCACCTTGGAGAACACCATAAAACCAACACCTACAGCTCCTCGCTGCCCTGCAAAGGGAGCTGGGAGCAGCCCCCAGGGCCAGGCTCCTCCAGCTAAACCAGCCAAAGCACAGTACCATCAAGCACGGAACTGCAACTTCAGAGCATGGGCTGCACCTTCATAACCACCACACTGCTACAGTATTATACAGCCTACAGCCCAGCACCTAACTCTTCAGTGCTAATATTTAATGTACTCAGTCTCTGTGTGCACAGACCAACTCAACCCTCTTCTGTTTTCTGTCAGCCCTGCACTTTCCATGGTTTTGGTGGGGCTTCTTCTCTTGTTATTTTTACACCACCAGTGTAAATACTTTAGCCAAAGGCCCAGCAAGCTGTGGGGGCAACTAGAAAGCAAAATGGAAAAAAATCTGTCCTGAAGTTTTTCTTACATGTTCCCAGAAAAGAAAAAACAAGTCCTTACACAAAAAGTTCAGAGTTCTGTGTATTTATTACTTGATTCTGTCATGTAATACTCCCCTCTGTTTGGGTCTGGGGAAGAAACCAGAAGATAATGTGGTTATGAAAAATAAAAATAAAATCAAATGTGAAAAGTTAAAACAGCTACTTAAAACTACGTGAAAGAGAAGGCAGTCCCTCAGCCAGGCAAAGCTTAACTCTCCTGACCCAAAGCAGACTCTCTGCCACATGCACGTGCCACCTTGTGTGTCCATCTGCTTGCTCTGCATTTTAACAGAGCCATGTTCTAAATAATTACTTGTTTTTGCAGATCTGGTACTTACCATCTCCCTCAAATTTGTGTGAAAGACATTCTGTTGGGTTTAAATGTTGGTTTTTTTTAAAACACTGAAGTGGCTTGCAGATTTCCACTGAACTAGAGAAAATGGGGAAATTTTTTTACTTTTTCAAAATCATGGGCTTTCACAATCTGTTACAACTTACTTTCCAATTTAAATTGCTCTTAGAGTATTTTACTATATCCCAAGTACAGCTGGAACCACACCCTCACACAACAACAGCAATGCAAAGGGAATTCCAAGATAATTTATATTTAAAGAGTGTTTTCTCAATATAGCACTGCTCTGCAATTTGGGGAACAGCAGGATGAAGTAGAAGCAGGCAGTTTGGGGGCTTAAATACTTACTGGTAGTGCAGAACGGTGTACCAGGGATCACTATAAGCTCATATCCTTTCAACTACAGCTTTATAAACTGAAAAGATAATCAAGAATCTAAAAAGCCAAAATGACTTTCTCAATAAAGAGAAGTATACTGTTAAAAAACCAAAACAAATATGTAGAAGACATCAGCTTGATTGTATTTTTAGTAAACAGAGAGAGTGATCCAGATAGCAAGGATAAAAAGCAAACTAAGATTAACCTCTCAAGACCTTTATCAACAACACCACTGACTGCTAGAACAGAGAGGTGGGAATCCTTATATTGCAGAGGATTTATTCAGAAATCAAAAATAAAAATCAGAAAATATCTATTCACTTAATTTTGTACTTGTTCAAGTATGCGTGCTTTCAGCCCCTGGTAAACTGAGTCAAGACACAACCCTTCAAAATATACATGCACAGTATACAGGGGGCAGATGATTTGTGATCTCAAATTTTACCTGCAGTTTTAGATTACAAACACTGTATGATGTTCCTAGCACAGTACTGAAGTTGGACAATGTTATATTAATGTGCTATTTAGAGGCAGATTTAAAAAAGAAAAAGCTTTACAAAAATAATGTAATATAAGCAGTTACTAGAATATTATAGCAAGGTAGTCTTCTTCAAGCCCCCAGAAATTGCTGCATATAATATACTGCAATCCACATTATATGAAGAATAGTTTTGGGTTTGTAACATCAAAAAGCAAAAGCTTTTAAAAAACAAACAGAAGCACCACAGACTTGTTGCATTCAAAACAATTCAAAGAAATTCTGCTTTTTTAAGTTTAGTTTATGTGTGACCACCTCATATCTCACTTAAATGCTGTCATTTAGACTACAAGTAAGATGGGGATGTGTAGCACCCACAACCCATCACATTTCATGCAAATTGTTTTCTCATCTTATTTACAACTTCCACAAAACAGGCTTATCAATGGAAGCCTTCATTTGAAGCTGCAAGTGTACTTCTCAAGTGTTAAACTATGAAAAAAAAAAAATAAAGCCAAAACGTAATTCTGAATTGCATCAGAAGAAAAATTTCTGACTCACGATGAACAAAACCATAGCTGCTGCACCTCAAGTCAGAGAAAGAGTAAGAGTACTTCTTACAGTAAGAGAGATCAGATGTGAAATGGTAACATTTCAGAGCAGAAAGAAATTTAGAGCATCACAGAAGCGATGCTCTGATCTTCATGAAGAAGGATTAGTCCTGCAAGGCCATATCAACAAACTATGATTTTAGAGGGAGAACCTTGAAAACATTAGATAATGCATGCTGCACCTACAAGACATGGATCCTTTGTTTTCAAGGCTCGCGGTCCATTTCAGTTGAAACGTGGGATATGACATGCTCAGAATGCCACATCTGTTTGCTCTCTTAAGTCTTCATGTAAACCAGAATAACCATTGTTCTAACTTATGCAGCCTTGGGGAGATCAACACTTTTTCCAACACATTCGGTAATCCTGCCTTGCTTTTCCACCCATGCCAGGGACATACATCTACATTCTTTCCACTTAGATCAGAATGACTGCATAGCATACCAACCTACCTAAACCTAAAATAAGACTGTATTACTCTAAATATCTCACATTTATTGCCAGCCCTTCACTCCAATTACTACATCCAGCCTGCATTCTGAAATATCTACATATGTTTACACTTTACAGAGGAAGCAGTATGTTTTTAAAGAACTTCCACATTCAAAAGAAACCCAACAGCAGCACTAGGAAATAAAAACTGATGGGTTTTCAGGTATTTCTAAAGCATTCAAAGGCCATCTAGAAACTTCACCAGAAGAAATTGCCTAAGCAGTTAGAAGTCAATTTGACTTTAAATGATGACTCTTAAACATTAGATTATGACTGTCAAACCTATGTCACCAGGTTAAGTAAAGTTAGAATGACAAATTCATAGTTCTATGACACATACCTTATTCCCTGTTCTTTCTGCCAGTGTACATCATTAAAATACCCCAAAAAATCAATGATAACACACCAAAAAGTTTCATGGAATTGAGTCTCTTCATTTATGATTGTTAATTTTAGAGGAAAAAAAAATCTACACAGATGAAAACAAAATGTGTCTAACAAGAGCTAAGTACATTAAAGCCTTGACCTACCCATAAGAAAAATGTATTTTAGCCAAGCCTAGTAACTCTGCACTGTTCTTTAGGTTAGAGAGAAGTAAAAATTCTCAAAGACATTTTGCAAACTTTCTTCAATTTCATTTGTGCAATACCTAATTGCCATATACAATGAGAAAAACTGGATTCCAATATTGTTGGATATGCCTCAGTCATCAACTGGAAATCACTGGATAATAAATATGCCACTCGGCCATTTGTTTGTTTCTTTGTATTATTTAGATTGAGATAATATTTTGTTATGACATCAACATCATGTTTCTTTTTAATCCCCCTTTTTAATTTTATAAATAACTTCTAAATTACTTAGCTACTGCCACATAATTGTATTTATCAACTCTGACAATTATCCAAAGGTTTCTGAAGATTCCAGGGTTAGACACAGCCATTTCAACACTGAGCTGCTCTTTACACTATGAAGGGGGAAATATTTAAATGACGATGCATAAAGAAGTGGTGTACAAAATTGTTCCATCAGTGCTCCCAAGAGACAGAAAAAATGGGGAAAGAAGTTATACTGAAGGCCTTAATGAAAAGTTCAGATTTTAAGAAAGGAGAGGAAAGTACGACAATGGAGGAACTCAGGAGAGGGAATCAGAAAATATATCAAGACATGTTACTTCCTATAATAGGAAGTTTACCTGCATTTCTGAAATACTTAAAATAAATAAATACTTAAATAAAACTGCATGGCTGTGATTATCCAAAACGTGCGGCTCCTTAAAGATCATCTAGTTGTATGCATATGCACGCATAACACGCAAACATACACACAGAATTCTGAGAAACACTGATTTGTACAAATACCACAATGCAGTGTTACAGTGTATTTTTCCAAAAGCAAACATAACCACCTCGCTTCTCTTCTGTATTTTCAGTCAAAACACTTGGGGCAAGTAAGAGGGACACAGAAATATGAACTGTAGTTCCTATTCTCCAACACACGACAGAAACTAAACCAAACCAAATTCTGCTCCCTTCCTTCTATCATTATGAAGAAACATTTTATTCATGAGCAAAGGTTGAAATAATTTAAGTGGAAACAAGGAATTGGAATAAAACTCATTAAAGGTTCATCTGATCACCATGAAGACCAGAAACTGTCTCTCTTTCTTTAAAAACAAAAATTTTAAGAAACTTGGAACAGCCATAATTACAACCTTAACAAAACTCCACAAAATTTGAATTTTAAATGAATGTTTAATTAGGAACAAAACATACCCTTGAAAGAGAAATAATTATTCCACCTACAGTGTAAGTTATACTGACAGCATTGTTTCTGAATTTAGAAGTAAAGGAAGAGATAATTTATTCTCCAATGAAACATGCTCATACAGAAGAATGGTTTATTGATTTTCATTATCCTCTTTTTATTTAACTTAATTTGCTATGCATGCATCCTATCAACGACTTGGAACTTATCCTTAGTTCTTGAAATTAGATATACTTCAAACCACACAGAGCTCAAACAACAAAAACACAGACAATACACCAAAACATAAGACAATGTTTTATGATCATCTTCAAGTCTCCCTAGCGAGCATTTTATTTGGGAAAAAAAAACCCACCAAACAAAAAAACCCCTCAAACTGGAAATCACTGAGAAAATCAATATGCTTATTCCATTTCACATATTCACAGTCCCAAGTAGAGATTCAACTTAAGCACTGATACATGCTTGAGTTTGGCATAATTTGAATAAAAAGACAGCTAATATAATTCCTTGCTAGAAGATACCCACAAATCCAAACCTTGAGATCTCCCTGTTCCTATCCCTTTGAAATAATACTTAATTTTGTAATGACAACAGTATGCTCTTCCGCTCTGTCATACTTGATTATGCTGAAAAGGTAAAACTTCATATTTAGTTTCTGAATGAGGCAAAGGGAGGCAGCCAACAGTTCACATAACCTGAAGACTTACTTGAGCTCACTAGGAAAGCAATTTTATTGCCAAATACTTGGAGCTCAAATATTTATAGAACAGTTTGTTTATCTTTTCTGTAACTAGTGATAAGGTTTGTTTGTGAATGTTTAAATATTCTAAATTTTCTATTCATAAGGGTATTTGTAAAGATTCATATGGATATACATTTTAAGAGAGGGGTTGAGAAATACAGTAACTACAGAGCACGCTACTGAAAATCTCCTGAATGGAAATTATGTTTTCAAAACAGAAAGACTTTATAGGCATGGGATTGTGAAAGGAAGGCACCTTGAAAATAAATTCAGGATTAAGGGCTTTTTAGGTAGATCTTTTGTGACAGTAAATATGACTGCTGCTTTTTTGCTAAAACTGACTCTCTGGTTTCAAAATAAGCAGGACATGAAGACAGCCTTTTCCAAAGGGTCCTCACTAGTTTCTAAAATTTTTCTTGGAACATTTTAATCATGAGTTTCTCAAATTCATTAAATAAGATTTCTGAAACATACAGACCTACTTTTTTTTTCTTTTCTAAGTGTTCTGTGCTTATCTTTACCCCATAAAAGGGCTTCCTGCATTGCATGATACCATATTTTAGAGATGAGGAAACTTCTATATACATTCTAACTTGTCCTGAGAAACTCAGTATTACACAAAGACTAGACCCATAGAATCTATTTCAAGACCCATGATAACTATGGATCAGAATCACGGCTCAAGAGATAAGCAACGGATTTAACAACCAAACCTACATGGCCTGTTAGATTGAAAATGTAACAGAAGAGAGCTAGTTTCTTCTAGTTTCCAATTTAGTTTGGAAGACAAACTCAGATGACTTATTCCAAACCCCAAAAGCACTACTGAAAAAAAAAGAATGCAGCTCCTTTGATAATAATTGGGGGATGGTAAGAATTATGTATTTTTAATCTGTTTGACAGTGATCACCTTTGCAGGCAATAAGCTCCAACAGGGGGAAGAAGCAGGCAAGAAAGAACATTCACCTATCTAGCCAAAGAGCACCGGAGCAGCAGAATGCCCCAGGAGCCTACCTGCCATAGGGTCCTACCAAGGACAGAGCCCTGAAGAGAATCCAAGGCTATCACAAGAGTATCAGGATGTCAATAATCTCAGTAGCTTTCCCTCGCCACCCCCCCCCCCCCACGCAAACACACTTTTTGAGACTGACAGATTTATTACCATGGTTTAGTAAAATCTTTAGTTTGTCAGCCACTGCTATAGGGACCCTTTCTTAAAGAACATTCAGCACAATTTTGCATGTAGCAGCTTCAAAACAAATCAGATAAAAGGCTGAGATTGGTATCTGCTTATTTAGCATCAACAGATCTGCCCACATTGAGAAAATTATTTTTAACAACTGTTTTCAAAAGCATAAAAATATTATCATCATATACCATGTTACTGCATTAGCACCAATTAGAATAAGACTACTGTAACCTATTTTAGGGTTTCATGTTTATAATAAAATTAAGTGAATCCACGTTTCTTCAGAATTAAATTGAGTAGACATTTATACAAAACATCTCTGTTGTCTGGTTTTACAGCTTTTACCTGAGTAGATTTATCTTTCATACATGAAGGGTAGTGTACATGGGGATCACGTGGCCACTGTCCTGTGAGGTAAGGTCCTGTTATTGTGTCCAAAGAAGAAGTTCGCCTTATGGTACCAGAAGTTCTGATTTGCTGGGATTTTGGCCTGTCCACTGTAGAAAACCAGAACAAAACCAACAAAAAAGTCAGGCTAAATTTGATGTGAAATGTTAAAAGCTAGCTATGACACACAATGGCAAGAACATATCAGAAACCTTTGTCTACACGTCAAGCTGAAAAGAATGCCATCACATCAAAGCAAATAACATTAGACAAAGGAGAAAAACAAATAGAAAAGGTAAAATGTAGCAGTTACAAAAACCCCAACGCTTAAGGTGTTCATATCTGCCAAGAATTAGGCTACTTATGCTACGTATTTTCGTCAGCAAAAAACTTCAAGCAAATTTATATACAGTGATGATGCAACTCAGGAAAGCCAGACACACAGAAATAGAAAATATAGCATAGTATAGCACTTTTTAAGTCAGCTTGCTTAGCTTTCTAAATAGTAAAATACAAATCATAACAAAAATTGTTGATGTTAAGAAGATGCATATCCAATTTATTCTCTTTTTCATATTATTTCATTATTTAAATCAATTCCATATTATTTACAAGATTCCACTACAGGCCTCAGCAAGCTGAGTGTGACTGTGTCTTTCCCTCAGACAGAACTCCACTCAGAGCAGCTGTCTTGTTTGTTTTCACTCATCATTGTGCCTGCAGTCCTCAACTCCTGCCTGTACTTCTCTCTCCATACACCCAGATCATGGAACACTTTTTCTTGTATTTCATTTGGAGAGCAAAGTGCAGGGTGATTCATAAGATTGATGTGGGAAAGAACAGAGTTTTACAGCATGCTCTCTGGATTGTCTTGATTTGTGTTTTCATGTACTCATTTTCTGGACTCCACATCAGCCAATCTAAGCCCTACATGGCAGCTACTGACTATTTTGCTCACCCGTACTAGAAGAAATTCACAAGTGAGGTAACTTCCCAGTTAGTCACGTGCTATGCACTGATCTGACCCACCAAAAGTCTACTCAGTGCTCAGAATGTGAGAGCAGATCTGCTGGCACACCTCCTATTAGTGTATCACCTAGAACTGATGGATCTCAGAAGGCAGAGTCCATCATCAATGTGATATATAGCATTCAGCACAATTAGGATATAGCTTGCACTAATACAGCGTGGTTTTAGTATGATATATGAGGACAATGTTAAAACAGACCATTTTAGACAAATACAGACCTGCTGAAACATTGCATTAGCTATTCATTTTAGGTGAAGTCTTCTAAATAATGCTGTGAATTTGATATGATGTAATACATCATGCTGCCTTTCATACTATAATTGTTTTAACTGCCTTATCTATAAATCAAACCCCATTATTTCAAACAGATTTATCCTTATAGGATTCCCATTGTGACAAATTTGCATTTTAAGAAAGATCCCTGAACTACTAAGAGTAGAGAAGTCTGAAATCAAAAATAAAGATGACAGATTTTAAAAATAAAAACTACTGTTTACATTTGCACTGAAACACAAGTGTACCTAATGGGTAAATAGCTACAAAGAATTCTTCCAACCTTCCCTGTCATGCTATCGCACTGCGCTACTCTTTCAGGTCGCCAAAGTTTTGAAAGTTTCTCAAAAAACACCTTTTAAAACAATTCAAAGACGATGCACAAAATTAAGTTTGAAGATGAGGAAGAAAGGACTAAACCTAAGAAAACACAAGCCCAAAAGACAAAACAAAATATATACAACCAGAGAATTAACTACGGTTTGTGACTTGTTCTACATCCAGAAGAAAGGCAACAAATCCCAACATTAATAACTAAAACAATGCCATTAAAACTGAAGATAAACAACACCACCAAAAATTACTAGTGTTATTTTTCCACGGTCATCTTGGAAGTGGACTGCAAGACACTGTCAAGCCCTGAAGCTGAGAGAAGAAAAAGTTCAAAATGTGGTTTCCAAAGTCCCTACTATTCATCAATGTTTCTCTGAATTACAGTAAACAAATCACTTCTCAACTGCATAAACCAATTCAAGTTATCACAAATTTAATGCCATCCCTATTCCACTGTTGTCTGTGCTCCTTCCATCTCCTTTGAAATGGCATGCACAGATGTGTCAAAGTAATTCACTGAGTTAAACATAAAGAAAACTAAAGAGCATCCCCCCAAAGCCCTAAAGGCATGGTTTTCCCCATTACAGCAGAGTTGCCACAACATAATGGGCAGAAGCCACCAGGAGAGCCAAACAGCAGCAGCACTGTGGTCTGTTCAATAGCAGTTTCGGCTCCTCATCTTCTATGATATATCACTAGGTCATAAAAAATAAAGGAGAAGGGATCTATAAGCATGACATTTGAAGGAACTTTTGCAAATTACCATTTGACAAGGTGTTTTGTACAGTAATGTACTCAGAGACGATGGGATGCCCTGGAGAGTGTCACTGTACTGGACCCCAACAGCGGCAGATCAGATCAGCTAAATTGTTTTTCTAAGTATTAGAACTGCTCTCAGGGTTTAATTCTTAATCTTGCTTTTCTCCTTAAGTCTGGCTTCCCACTACTCGAGGGAGCTACTACATAACACTTCTCCCCAAATTTTCCTTATCAATGGAATGTTGATGCTACTATCATAAATATCCTTCTCCAGCCCAAATCACTTTCTCTGGTTGGAAACCTCATGCTCCAGCTGAAATTCTTCAACAGCTCCTGATGATAGCCAACAGACTCAGCATTCAGAAAGGCTTCAACAATATTAAGACTCTCTAAATATTAAGAAATCTCTAAAATTACAGACTTGATTTTATCCAAGTTTCAGACTAAAACTCATCTGACAATATCCTGAGCGTATGAAACAAACATCTATTTTACTGGCAAGTCAAACGATTCTGTTGTCTTCCTCAGTGACAAGTGAGACATCCCATATGAAACTCAGCTCTACCTCCAGAATAAGCAAACTTAAGATCACAGCACTTAAGCAGCATAACACTGCCTGAAGAAGTTAGCTAGAAATTAGAAAAGCAAGACATATGCTTGCAGCAAGGCAAAATACCTCATGACCACTGAGATTAGCTCAGCTGATAAGACCATGATGATAATAATGCTCAGGTCATGGGTTAGATCCCTGAATCAGCTGTTCCTTTAAGAGTGGGACTCAATCCCTGTGAGTCCCTTCCAACTCAGAATATTCTGTGATTCTATGTGCTATTAAAAATATGCCACAAGTTTTAATGGCATGTATTTAGGGCAAATTGCTACACAATTCTAGTTATGAATGTTAATGTTACACACAATGACACAAGGGTCCACCTGAATACTACAGCTGGCAAAATTTGGCATGATCCTACCTCCCAGCAGGAATCCACTAAAATAAACTGCATGAAATCATGATTCTGCATGCTGCATTGAGAGCAAAGAGAATTCTAGCTATACCACCTAGACTGACTGAAAGAATGCTTCCATTTCTCTGACAGTAAAATGTAATTCAGTAAGAGGTTAACACCGCAGCTCTTTTGAAAAGGACATGGGGCTCAAATAAAACCACCTGCTACAGCTCTAAAATTAAGAGCTTGCCTTCCCATCTAGGATAGAGGCAGCTAACCTGCACATAATCTGAAAGCCATGTTCACAGTCCATTTTTAACTTAAATAAAGCTTTGCGCCACATGTGCAATGAGGAAAATCACCACCAGCAGCAGAGCAAGACTGACAGCTAGCACTGGCAGCATTAAAAAAGTGCTTCAGCTCAATCCACCAGAGCTCACCAGTCACCATCTTTTCTTCCCACACTCGTTCAACTGTTAGCCCATCCAGTTCAACTTTGACCAAAACTTTTCTACTCATGTACTCGCATAGATATAACCAATTTTCAAAGACTAAAATTATCCTAAGAATGTCTCGGATAACACAGACTCCTCTCAAACTGAGTGAAAAATGTGAAATAAAAATAAAATTAATTCTTCTCCAAAACTAGGAGTATTGTCATCTCACTAGTGATGTCAGCTAATCGTGACACGGCCCTGCCAAAAGGTTAGACAACATTCTTGCAGTGATTTCTTAATTTCTTTTCTTGGAAGTTCTTCTTTAATTTAAACTATTAACGCAAGACACCGTGAAATATCAGTACTAAATTCCACAATAAATTTTTATGAGATGTTTTTTCTCTTCAGTTTACTTGCTAGCACCCTGCACAACCTTCTAGTCACAAGTTACTAGTGAAATGAGTTCGAAGCTTAGGACTCATCCATTCCTTAAGAATTTCAAATTTTACCTAGGAAATTAATATTAACTTCAAGAGAATTTTCTCCAAAAATACTCTTAGGAGGATTCACTATGATGGATTTCCTCGTCTGCTTAAGACTCTTTTCAAGAGCCACAAAGTCAGAGTTCAAGTAGTCTGGCTCAAAGAATATTCAGAGACTGGGTACAGCACCATAAAATAGTATCCGATATTTCTAGGACATTCCTACCAGATATGACAATGAATTTACAGCAATCTACTAACCCTATGAGCTGCAGATGTGCCTGTGTGAATGCTTCATAAATAATGAATTATGTGGGAATGTAGCCTAGGAAATCAAGAACTAGAAACGGAAAGCTGAATATTTAGGAGTGGTGACCCACAGTGACCCGTAAGAATGATGGTCTGACGTCACTTAGGTCACATTTCCCCCAGCAGCTACTGACGACTGTCCTACACTTAGTTAGAAGTCCCCTCTCCTGTTACACCTTGTGCAAGCATGAAAAAGGGATACCTTTGCTCTTGCTTACTTTGGACAGTGATTCCCTGAGTACCACAAAAGTAGACTTTTGGATTCAAGAGGACTCTTCAGAGTCTGGTCAAGGTTGGTTTTTCTGCTTTTCTGTTTGCTTTTTAAGCAAGTATATAGTGACACTGTACTGATATCTGAATGTATATCTGATTGGTCTTTCCTGCTCTGATTACATAGGTAGATGGTCCAACTAGTGCGTATTTAATTTGCAGAACTTGTCTCTATGACTTTGCCAGGAAAAAGATTGAATAATGGGGATTTAGAGGCCACTCTAAAAAATACTGCAATCTTCATTCTCAAGAAGGCTTTTCTCTTGTAATTGGAGCCAAAATCTCTCATGAAAAAGATTAACAGGGGATTTGGGATCCCCTGAAGTTTTACTCCAGAGGAGTAAAGATATCTATTGGCTCAAAAGACATTTCCCAGTTGCCAGTGACTGACAGACTTGTTTCCAACCCAACCTGCTAACTGGCTGCATGACTTCATTAACAGTTCAGAGAGGTACAGAGCAACAAAGAGCATGCTCTTTGCCATGTACTGATCATACAAAATAATAAAAAATAGGATTTTAAATAGCATCTTTAAAAAAAACCCACAACACCCTGTTATGCAATTTAAAGGAGAAAATATAAAATTACTGCACTCATCCTTCATAATTTCAAATTAAATTGCTTAATCTCTTTTAAAAATACAAGCTTTTTAAAACATTTAAAAGGCAGTACAGTGTTTTGCTACCAAAACTGTAATTCTAAGAGAATATAAGAAGAGACAGTCTTTTTAAGTTACCTTCTGATACATCTCTAAAGTACTTTACGTTCAGCTCCTTAAAACATTTGTCTTTATTATGTGCACCACATTGCTTTTGGCTCACTTGTACCAACTTCAGAAATTTTCCCAGCTTCTATCTTTAGAAATCAAGAGAGAGAATGACTGAAAATGAAGAGGGATGACATTCTGAAGTTACTACTCTAAAGAGACTGACACAATCCACTGTAATTTCCTCTCATTATCCTAACTGAAGAAAAAAAAAAAAAGGCAGCATGGAACAGCACCATAATCTAACCGAGGCTCCAACAACTAATACCGAACAAGCAGAAAGCAGGCTACTTCATGACAGCAAAGATCTTTTCAGAGATCCAGGTCCATGAATGATGTGCTTTCTACATCCAAAATTCTCCAGGGATTAAAAAATATTAAGAGGGGAGCCAGTCTTCCACACAGATCATTTTACAGTCTGGTAGTCAGGGCAGACTTGGTTTTGTACCTGACAAGGCTTATGAAAATTCAGACTGAACTGCAAGAAACAGAAGTCTACCAAGACAGGACATAACCTATCCTGGGAAAACAACATAAAACAAAACCAGCTTGTTCCTTCCAAGGAAAATTGTACACACTGACCCACAGTATGGGATTCAGGAATCAACTATATTGAGTTTTTTTTTATAGCTATGACTAAGTCATCTAGAAAGGGAAGAGGGCTTCTGATTAGTCACTGAATCCAACCCATAGGTTACAGCATTTCCTTCCATAACAGAGGTTTCATGCATGACACTTCAAGGACATACAGCTCTGTTCACCTAACTGCACAGGAAAGTACAGTGTGCAGGGCTAGTACGGATACCAGAAGAAATAGAACACATGGACGAATTTGTAGGCATATTTCACTGGACCTGCAGTTGACTCAAAATCCTGGTTGCCTGTACATGTACATTGAAGCAAGGTCTATGCCTCATATCCCTTATCCCCCCCAACCACTGGTCAAGTAAAATGTGACTATGAATGTCTTTCAGAAGTCAGATTTTGTTCACAGCAAAACTCCCCTGTTTAAAATCAACATTATCCTTATAGAACAAACACAGAAAGAATGCTCTAATCTCCATAAGAAAAGTAAACAAACCATATGGCAGAAAGTTTTGGCCCACTAAAGCTAAATTGTTCTTCTAACAAGGATTACTGCTGCCATGTATAGGACCTGTTGCATTTCATGTCACAAAAGCCTGCTTTGTTCAACTGATGTAACCTACACACTTACACACTCTTCTAACAGGATGCCATGTAAGTAAAAAACACTAATTCCAAACCCTTCAGATTTTTATGTATTTAACATTTTTAGAATATATTTTTCTTTGTAAGGTTATTACTTCAAATTTAAATACGACACAAATAGTATAATTTAATATATCTTAAAAATGTCAGTACTATAAAGTTAAGACAAATTTGATTGGAGCTCAGCAGCTAAGTACTTGGGAAAAAGCACACTGAAACAATCATCCATTAACTGTTAGGCACTTCAGCTGATACAGAGAACTTCCCTTCTTTTAGTTCATTAATTTAGATCTGTTGAATCATCTATTCTGTGTATCCAATATTGAGAACCAGACTGGGAACCAAGAACCACACTAAACCTTGGGGTGTTATTTTTTCTTCTAGTACATTAATAATTAAAATACTGAAGGTCATTATAAACACATGCAGTTGATTCAGTAACTGAAGAAGCTGCCACCTTTTTCGAATAAACTTGATGACTCTGACGGGATTTGTTTCTTCTTATAACAAAAATACTTAAAATTTAACAAGACGAAGAAAAGTGAGGGTTTTGTAAATCTTTAATCTAATTCTTCCTTCCATCAAAATGCAGCTGGACACAATAATGAATAAAAAAAATCAGAAGGCACAACTCACTATTTTCAAAATCAAAATATACAAAGAACTGTAATCAGTGCACAGAGGCTATAAAATGCCATCATAATGATCACCAATTAATAGGGATAGAAAGCAATCTCCTAGCTAGAGCAAATTATACTAAACAAGAATAATATATTTTTCTGAAAAAAAAAAATTGAAAAACAGAAATGTAAAACCAGATTACAACTGATTGCCTAAATGAGAGTGTTCAACTTTGACAATCAAATTATCTTTTCATTATCAGTTAAGACATAGAAACGAAGGACTAGAGAAAACTTCCTAAATTTGGAGCCCTCTTCACAGCTATCACTGACAAAACACATAATCACTTCAAAAGAGAGTACAGTAAGTCTTACAACAGCTATTTTGTCCTCACAATTCCTACTAGAAAAATGACCCAGAAGAATTTTTTCCTGATGGTTTCAGGCCTTCTTGTAGTTTAATATATAAATATTTACATTGTCAAAGCAATCTACCCACTCATTCCCTTCCCTGCTCACCTGGATTCTGACAAAGCAACTGTCTTTTTATTCAAAGTTGACTTTTTTTTAGCATCACACAGTTAAACTCCTAACCTGGGTATCCTTCTCTGAGTCAGCTCCAGTTTAACTTTACCTTTCTTGAACTGTGGAGCACCAAAAGGGTGTGCAGTACCCCATACAATGCCTCAGCAGACCCTGTGTGGCCAGCTGCTCTTCATGCAAGACCAGGCCTGTGTCCAGTAGTTTTTCAATCACTTCATGCTGGCAGTTTAGAGACCTCACCATCACCCAACTCCACCCTCCAGAATTTTCAAATTAGATGTTCCTTCTTCAAAGAAAAGATATTCTGCTCAAGTACAACCTCCCATAAACTTCCATTTTTTACTTTTAAATCTCATTTTTTAAACTTATTATTTCAATTCCCATGGTTCTTAAAACTCTTCTTGCATAATCTTCCTGTGTACTAATTAAACCTCTCAATATTCATCAACAGTTTCATCACCCTAATTTCTAAATTTGCCTGAACAGATAAGATCTACTTCCCATCTAGGAGATCAGTTTTCTTATCAAAACCCATGACACCCTTTGGAAAGCTCATTTTGCACTTTAACATTTCTCCCTGGTTTCCAAGATCCCTTCAAATTTCTTCTGAAGTTTCACCAACAGTTCTCTATACTCTAGCACTGGACACAACGTTTTTCATATTTTTAAAACATTTGCATTGTATATGCTATACTCAGGTATCCTCAAATGGTGTCACTCCTACTAACAAGACTGCCTCAGAAATCAGAATGTAAGTGTCAATTTCTGAGTATGCTGTTCTAGAATCCTGCAATGGGAGAACTCTGAATTGACTTTACTGAAAAATGCAATCTATATGTATCAAGGTAATTCCTGATTCCAAATTATCCTTACAATAATTACAATTTTGGGGTTTATCTTTCTGAGTTAAAAATCGCTGTCCTCATGGAAAGTGATTTCTTAGACTTTGTTCTGGTGAGCATAAAGCATTGAATAAATACCTGTGCTATATTCTGTGAGATTGTAGCTACTATTCCTTGGAGCTGACTTTGAAACCATACATTCTACCAAATCAGTCTCAGATCTTTTCTTCTTCGTACCAAATGGTTACAACTTTTTACTCATTTTTCAATCTGCCTGGTTTTATTGTCTGTCTTAATGCACACAAAGTCCAAGCCTGTTCGTGTTTTAACATTTCTCAGCTAAGGTTCACCTTTTGATTGGTAACATGGCATTCTTTCCTCAGTTCTTTCTGCTGTTTCTTGCAGGCCCTCTGCTTATTTCTAGCAGCCTTCTCAAGGTAAGTGTCCGTGCAATCAGATCACATCCTTGAATTTTTCTGATGTCTGAATGACTCCAATAGTATTAACGTTTTTGAACAAAAGATTCTCTTTGTATTCAAGGCAGAGCAACCCTGTTTAGAATTTTCAAACTACTTCCTTCTGAAATTCAAAACTTTGCTCCAGATTTAAGAATTTTAAACATACCTATATGCAGGATTTTCTTCTTTTGCTGTATATGCATGCAACTTTGCATGACTAAACAAAGGCCAGATCTAATATTTTATGTACAGTGTCAGCACACCCAATTGTTCTGCTTCTCCCAAATTTTGAGTTGTTACAGTTGGTAATTCCTATCTTCAGTGTCACCAGTCTAAGTTTCTACTATGAATCTTGCAGTCGAAAGACCTCCCTGCATCCTTCAACTTCATATTAAAGGTTATACACACCACTAAACAAAACCATGAGTCTCCAATCATCTAAATAGCCTAGTCCCTTCTTGGAAGAAATTAAGGTAGGTCTATACAAGAGTTTTATAGAATATTTTAAATAATATATGGACTGCACACTTTGTTAAACAACTTGTTTTGAAACAATGAGCCTCTCTTTCTACAGCAACACCTGAAGTTTATTTGGATCTTCCATGTGGACAATACCCTACATTGAGTATGTATCTCCAGTCACTTCCTTGTATGGACATTTCTCAAATACACATTACTTTTAAACATGCATGAGTTAATTACATTTTTGCCCATGAGAAATTTTTCTCTTCCAGATTAGGACTTTTCCTTGTTTTCTTTGAAAAGAACAGGAAGTATTTCAAATTTATTTTATGGTTTCTTTGTGGGTGAAGAAAACATTGCAAAGATGATTATTCCAGGCAAGGTATCAGGTATAACAATGGAGCCACTGAATGCAAAATACCAAAGGAATCAGAGTATGAGAGAAAGGAAGTGTGGTATTCCACTATCAACTACCACAATTAAGCAAACACAGCTATCAGTTAAGAATGAAGATTTTAAGACCTTGAACAGAAATTTACTTCTGTGAAGACAGCGTCTCCTTTAACCTGGCAGCTTCCCAACTACTGTGTAAACCTAAGTCTCATTCTGCATTCTTCAGCACTTAGCTGATATTTTTAGAGTCACACGGGTCAAAGTCTGTTCCGGGGCACCCAGCATAAATCTGGGTTTAACTTTCAGTGAGCAACTCAAGTCTTCATTGCTTTGAACAGCAGAAAGTTAGTATATCACATATAACAAAGATTTAGAGTAATATATGCTGAATATGGACTTGTAACACCTAACTCATAGAGTCAACACTGCAAAGCCACTTGGTTTTCATAATGTACTTTCCAGGGCTCCAGATTCCAGAAAGACCGACTAGCTGACCGTCAACACTGATTTTGACTCCATGTGTGAGAACTGGACTCACCAAACCCTTCCAAAACACAGACAGCACCACTGATACCTGCTATAATCACCAACACCTTCTAGTCCTACTGGGCTAGGGAGCTCTGCTGTGATGTGCAGAAGGGGTGGTACTGAGATTGTGTTAAATACCTACAGAAACCCAAAGTCCTTGTAGAGCTGGCTCCTCCATGCTGTGTCTCTGTGGCCTGAGTTACGGGAACGCAGTGCAAAAGTTTCAAGTTTATCCAGCAACATTTCTGATCCAGCATGGGTACAGTACTTCATCTAAGAAAAACAACTGCACTGCTATCCCTGAGAGCCACATGCTTACAAACCTGGGAATTTATATTTGCACTTAGGTAATCTGCTCCCTAATAGCCAACTGCTGACTGCATGACATAATTTGAAATGGGGTTTGTATTTACAGGGTAATTTCTGCAGACTACAATTAATTGAATTAGCTAGTAACTGAACTGAATAACCAAAACTTGTTTCCTGATAAGAACACATTCTTTTTAAAAGATAGCTTGGTTTCCAAATGCTGAAAAATGTCAAGCAATTATTAGAGTTTTGAATTTTTTTTGGTACTGCAGCCTAAGCACCTATTAAAATGTTCGGGGTTTTTTTCTAACCATGAAGACTTTTAAAAAACGTAGATACCCAGGTAATCCAGCTAGCCAACCTTTACTAATTATTTCCTGCAGAACTCCAGAATAGGCGCCATACACCAAAACACCTGAAATTAAAAAGCACATAATATAACAATACCCAAATTGTCATACATTTAATCGGTTCACAACTGAGTAATTACTGTTAGAGAAAACACTTCTGAAAGACAGATTTATACTTACTATATAATATTAAAATTAATTTAGCTACAGAAATTAGTTTCAAATTCAACTATGAACGCCAGTAATCTTGCAATGACCTGTCAGTCAGAAGTAAGTGTTAATTCCTGAAATTCAGAAGTGTGTCTACAACATTTCGTAATGCCTAGTGGTAAGAGCAGAGGAAAGGAGGCTGAAGCCTTCTTTAAACAGGTGACTTGCACTGTTCAAGGAATGAGACACTTAAATTATTATTCTTGTTTAGACTATCTCACAGCAGATTGAGAAGAAAATACTCTACAGTGGATTTCAGATTATTCAAAAACCATGACAGAACTACTATCTACCGCTCTTATAAACAAAATACGAGACACTTTCTTCCTAAAGAGGAAGCAGAATGCGTAGTTTGGGTAAAACTAGTTTCAGGTTGTACAAAATAATTGGCACGTAACAACCAACGCTGTTAATCACTCATTTGTATTTGATTCAGAGAACAATATCCATTGCGACTCCTCAATTTGACACTAGCAACAGTGAAAGTTAAGTCCTTATGAACACCAACGGTATCATTTATCGTTGGGACATATGCTACACTAAATAAGGAGGTCTAACCAATACAGTACCTGTCATTAAGGCTTCAAAACTCAAGCTTGTAACATTTTATGACCTAATGGGTAGTTTACACAATCTCCAAAGCAACAATGTCTAGTATGGAAGGCTAATTAGGAGATCAACTACTACAGTCAATGAAAACTTTTTATCACAACCATCTTCACTGACCTAACACCAACTGTTTAGATTAATCCCCCATTTACAAATTTTTTGTGCAGAAAACTGTTACTGCTTGAGTGTAGACACCCACACTCACACCTTCTGGGTGTTTTTCTCCCTGTCAAAGAAAACTGATCTGAGAAGATGGATAGTTTGGCAGGAATCAGCAGCAGCAGCTAGGAAGTGCACAATCCAAAGGAGAAGTGGAATGAACACACCCAGGGCAGAGACAGTATTACAAGGCCTGAGACCGCAGGCTGAGGGCACGCCCCAACATGGCCCCACTTGGCCTGGCTGTGTCTCCTTCTAAGACAGACAGACCTCCAGGAGCTACATGCTCTGTCCTACTAACAGGAGACATTGTCTGAACAAAGTTATCACCAGACAGTCCAAGGGGGCCACATATAGAACAGCTCTGGTCCTAAGCCCAGACTCACACAGCTGGGAGAGTAGGGAAGAGCTCTTGAGAGCGAATGTTTTTCAGTTTCAACCATGGATGAGGGCTTCCACGGATGCGATCTCAGCTTGAGAAAGGTAAGAACCAGGGAGCCTGACTCACCATTCCAAAGGATTGCTATTACACCCTGTATCATGATACTCCATGGTATCCATACTGCAGAACTCTCTGATCCCTTCCAGTGCTATTTCTACACTTTAGCATTTAATTCCCAATTCAAAACTAGTTGTATAGTAGTGGTGAACTTCAGAGTCAAATTAGATGGGAAAAAAATAAAGCATAACTGAAGGACTATCTATTTTTGGGGAAGTAAATACAGATTCAAAATTATTACTCAGAATTAGATTATTAAGTACCCATTTTCCTTCACTGTTATCTCCAATGCTCTTCATTTTGCAATTAGCCAAACCTTAAAAATGGTGACACAAAGGAAAGGGACAATCTCAGGCTGACAAGTTGCTGTGATGTATCCCTCCTAATTATGAGAAGTAAATAAAATTTTACTTGCCTGAAAATCACTTAAGCTATTGTTTAAGCACTACAGATTTACATGGGAGGCAGCACTGAAAGACTAACATAAACATGCATTTCAATACTAACACTAAACCAAGATGATGATCGTTAACAGTTAAATTCTTGAGCATAATTTTCCAGTTACATATCTTTAATACAGGGATAAAAGGTACTTATTTAAAAATGCTAGCTGATTTTTAAATCCTACTATTCTAACAACTTCTCATGAACGTATGTGAAATCCTTGAAGAACTACCTATTTTGTCAAGTGCTGGCAATACTTTTCTCTACTGAGGTAATTTCCAGGTGATTTAAAGAGGAACTTTCATTTTTCACTGCAGGATAAAAATAATTATTATCTTCTTCAGATGAAGATAATTAATCAACCAGTGAAGCCCCATTAAAAATACATTTCAGATACTCACTAAAACTGAAACATTGAGGAGCATATACTCTATTTCCAACACATTTTGCATTGTTTCAACTACTGCTTTCAAGTCTAGACTGAACTGAAACTTCAAAATTACTGCATCAGTTATTTTTATTATTTTTTTCATAACGATATAGAATAGTAGCACAAAACACATTTTAAAAATAACTGGCTTTCCACTGTAAATTTTTTCAATATAGCAGTCTAGACTTGGTGAACACCGTTTTTTTTGTAAGATTCTAAGATACACTCCCTTGATCTGCATATTAAATTACATTACTCCCTGCATATTAAATTACATTGTAATAATCTCCATTCACCCCACCACCATGAGGAAGAAAACAACAGAACCCAGGAACCATGAATTTCAGAAACCAAATTTCAGTATTTGCCAGTGTTTTACTATGCACAGATGTAGGCAAGTAACTTCAGTTTGGCCATCTGTGACACACAAATACTTGGTTATGTCCAAAGAATAAGAATTAATGGTCAAGTAGTGATTTAAAACAGGTATATACACATACTTCTTAAGTTGGGTTTTTTCCATGGGGTAGGAAGGCTCCCTTTTCATAGCTAATGCCTTGCTACAGTACTATTCAAGTTCAATGGAGAAAATACCCTCCTACTTTTCTTTCCTGTAGTTTAACAGCTGAAAGAAGCTCAATTAATTTGTTTTAAAAAGCATATTTATTAAGACATCTAATACACCATTCCTATTTACAGTCATGTTAAAACATGTAACTAAAAAGCCTCTGCGTTCAGGACAACTGGATCAAATTTAGCCAGGGTCTTTTATTTCATCATATTATATTCCAATGAAAGCTATTTTGGGAAGAGAGAGGGACAAAGCTGGAGCAAAACTGTTTTGGCCATACAATTATGGGAATACTGCTATTATTCAGGGATCAGGAAATAGGAAGCATCACAAAAATTACTTCCTTACCTACATTTGTTAGAAATAAAAGAAAGATCTTCTTGATCTCTGGTATAAATGCTTATGATGCCAAAATATTGGATGGCTTGAATCCAGAATATTAAAGTAGTTTCACCTTTTGAAGTCCAAATTTTGGATGTTTTTTTAATATTGATATCCTTTACAAGGCTAGAGATCAACAATATTGTTTGTTTTACTCCACTCCTCACTCCACTAGCCTAAAACCAGATATATATACTTCTTACAGCAGAACTGGGTTATGCAGTCGTTTTGCATCTTTTGTAATTGCTTTTCTCTCACCAACGCTTCAGGAGTTATTTTGGGAAGTAAAAGACATTGGGAACCCTTAACAGTATTTTTCACATGTTTTTAAAACTAACATTTGTCTTTAAAATTTTATAAGGAAAAACGTTTGTGCTATAAAATGTGTAAGTGAAACTTAGAAAAATATGCAGCATAATATTACAGTACCACCAGAGTTAACACTAAACAAATCAAAGCATTTGGTGAGAGCAGTGAGTCTGAAACACACAAAAGTAATTTACACCCTCCTTGTATACAAAATATTCACCTATCATGAAAACATAAACTAAACAGGAAACCCACTCATATTTATACAAGCTACTTTACATAACAGCAGGAACTTCTGATTCTATCCAGGTAAGGCAAGAAAGAAAAGAACTTACTTTTTTCTTTAAAAGATGTGTCCACAAGCAAGTAGCAAGTTTTATTTGACATGTCCAAGGGTTCGGCTTCTTTGGACTATTACCGGAACATCCTTTGTCATAAACCACACAGCTTCAGATTCTGTTGACATTACTTCTATGCACTCAGAGATCTAACAGATATATTCCCTCTAAAAAAACCATGTGTTGTTACATTCAACCAGACACTTCTTCCACTGCCAGCTCTCCAGAACATGAACACACACTATAAAAAATATCTACTAGTAAGGAATAAACACATTTCAAGAAAGAGGAAAGGTGTAGACCTGCACATTGCAGATTTATCCTATGATATCAGAAGGTTTTTCCCCTCTTTTTTTACCCTTATTTTATATATACACAGATATATATATATATATAACATTCACGATTTCTCACCCATTCAGTAACAGTACTAACCAAATACTGCTACAGGCATTGATGGTTTCCTAACAACTAAAAATCCCCAAATTTGCTTAAAAGAAGATACCCTATTACAGAAAGTTTCAGTCCTAAAAACACAGGGTGTTGCTACAGAACAAAACTATTTACAGTATACTAGAAAGAAGGGGTAGAAAACATGATGATGGGAGAAAAAACAGACCATGCTGCTTTCACTCATGTAGTAGTGATGTCAGTGCCTGCAATGGTAGTTGCTCTGACCTGTAGAGGCTCAAAGCTGGAGCGTTTTCACAGGAATCTCCTTTATAAAAGAACCTCTAGCAAATCACTAAAATATCCACACAAAATGGCTTAGTAGGATAGCCAGATCCAGGAATCTGTTTTAAAAAAGGCTGAAAGGGGGTGGGGAAGGGACAGGTGTCTTAAGAGAACAACATCTATCCGTCAGAACAGAATCATAAGCAGTCTCCAAAACGAGCATATTCATTAAACAATCCAAGTCAGCCTGCAGAGCCAAAGACAAACACATCTCCTGCACTGGTGAGAAAAACAACAAGATTAAACCTAGAGCCCAAGCTCACATTTTACAGCAGTGGGAAATGGCTTTGAAAAACTGACAAAAAAACTTAATCAAGCCACTTCCCCAAGACTTGCATACTGATAACAACTATAAATAGCTGGAGCAGCATTGTTTTAACAAGCCACAGCAAAATGGTCCATGTCTGAAAATGAAACATTTAAATTTTTTTTCAAGTCCTCCATTATTACTGCAGTAGCCTTCCAGTTCAGCAATCAATTTTCTATATACTATTATCACCATATAGACTACAAACACGTTTTTAGTGCCCACACATCATGTACTAAAATGCTGAGAACAAGCAGGGAAACAAAGACAAAATACTGTCCCATGGCATGGAACTATATTTCAAATTGTGTAAAAACAGCTTTAGGTTTGGGGGGAAGGGGAGGGCGGGGGGACAAACCAAGAGGAGGTTTGGTAACCTTTTTTCATTTGCAAGACTAAGAAATAGAGTATCTTATTACTCTCGCCCGCTAGAAAATGGTGCCTGTATTTCGGTAAAATAAAGCTGTTGACGTGTGCAATTGTGGTCATTATTAGGGCGATCACGTTATTTTCATTCATTCATTCAGGATTTGCTAGAGGATGTCAGCTTCTGCAGCAGCAGCTGGCTTGACCAGGAGGAGGGGGAACGAATTCTTTGCAGTGCATACAGATTACAGGGTGCATTTCTCGACGGACCGCTTATGATTTTATACACTGCTCTCATTAAACCAAATCAAGCTCTGTGCGCTGCTGATGCGGTTCACCAGGAGGCAAGCTCAAACAAGTTTAATGACAGAAAAGTCATTCAGTACTAATTTATAGTCTGATTTATTAAGGCTAAAATAGCCCATAGATGAAGAAGACTGAAACCACTTTCTAAAATTAAAATTTCCCCTCTAACACAAAATTCGTACACATTAATTAAGTACTTCACAGCTTTGCAGTATTTTTCTTGCTTGCAGGTAACTGCCTACATTCCTCCCTCTTCAGTACACCTTAAGCGTAGGCTTTATACACTGCACCACTGCAATGTTTTCCTCCGGGTTCCCTTAATTAAATAATTTACTGCTCATCATCAGCACCATCACTACTCATACGCACTGATATTTTGGTTTTTCCTGGTTTCCCATTAGCATTTTCCAAAGGTTTAAGAGGCACAGAGGAAATCTACATTTAGTGCTCCATACAGTGGGAAAAATAGGATCTTTAAAATTCTAAATAGAGCTTGAATGAATCAAAACCACAGAAGCTCAGTTCAATTTCCAAGCATGCAAAACCCTCCGCAGAAATAGATTATCTTTTTGAAAAATACATTACAAAGTATCTCTCGTCAGATTATAACACAATCAATTAGGTCATCTGCATAAGCAGATGCATAGGGCAAATTAACTCCATTTGTAACTCGCAGTGTGACATTTTGCTCATTTGTAAAATGCTGTCCCTGACCTAGGACGATTCTGATGACAGATCTGCCCAAATTACAAATACTACACATAGCAAGTGTTTACTGCACATAAAAACTGAAGAGGGAAGAAGGTAAGATTCCACTGCTACAACACATGCTGGCACCCAATGCAGACCACAATTTGCCACAGAAATCATACAGAGTAAGACTCATGGAAGGGACAGAAAAAGCAAGGGGTGCTGAACCACAGAAAGCATTCCCAGAAAAAGATGATGTGGGATACATGATAGCTACAGCAGGACAACATAAAAAGTGCATTTAGTCCGATTCATTCAACTGCTCAAGTGACGGGGGAAGGCAGAAAGCAGTGGGGGAGGTAAGATGGCCACTGCCACTTTAACACATTCAGTAATTTAACTGACAACCTGACGCAGGTAAGTTGGACTTGCTAGGAACCAATTTCACATTTTAAACTTTACAGGCCTATTTTGGTTACTGGGGTTGGTTTGTAGTGGGTTTTGTTTGCTTGAGTTTTTTACAGTCTCAAGCATTCAGGACTAAATATCACAAGGAGAAGACTTGTTTTTAAGCACCTCAATATGAGAATTTCCTTGTTTTGGAGCCTGTGCTTGAAAAGATCTCATCTTTTAACTTATGATCTTATAAAAATGCAAGATTTTTAAGAAACCGAGCTCTGCAGAAAGGAAGAGCGTTTGAGGCTTGGTTTTAACTCACACTTCAAAACTGGGCTGTGACACCCCAGATATAAATCTAACCCATTATCACCCCTACTAAATAGTTACAGCTTGAGACAGGGAAGCGCGTTAATTTTAGGCTTGTTTCCTATTACACACCTCCGCTGCCAGAGCCCGAACGCAAGGATAGAAGCGGCAAGAGCACCGCCGTCGGAGTCCTCGACTGCTTCTCCCCAAGAGAGGGAGGCCGCCGGTGGCCCCTGGGCTCGCCCCCGCTCCGCTCCTCCCGAGGCCGGCGCGGGTGGGGTCACGGGGGGCGTTTCCCTGAGCAGGATTCTCACCTTGCCCGAGAAGAAGGATGACATTTCAGGGGTCGCCTCCCCCCATCCCGGGGGAGGGCGGCAGGACGAAGTGCTTTTCCTCCCCCGCTTCCTGGCAGGGTAAACCCGGGCACGACACCTGCCCCGGGGATGGGGGTTTACGGCTCACCGCCCGCCCCCCGCCCCGCTCCCTAAGGCTCCAGCGGGGCTCGTCCCGTCGGTACCGGAGTCTTCCGGTGTCCCACCCCCGCTGCCCCGGGGGGAAGGCAGGGCGCAGCCCTACAGGGGAAAGCAGAGCTCAGGGTGCCCGGAGGGGGCAGGGAAGCAGGACCGGCTTCCTCCCGGTGCTTTACCTCTGTACACCGGGGAGCTGGGGCTTCGTCTCTCAGGTGAGCTGCTCCTCCTGCTGCCGCCGCTCTCCGGCGAGCGCCGCTGCCTGCCCTTCACCCTGCCCGGCTCCGCTCCGCTGCCGCCCGCCGCCAGCGGCGGCGTCGCGCTGGCCGGCGGTGGGGGGCTGCCTCCGCCGCGACCCC
>VZRO01006340.1:91537-143055 GCA_013397915.1 Daphoenositta chrysoptera | reverse complement strand
GAGGCGGAGGAGGGAAGGAGGGAGGGAGGGGGCGGGGCGGGACAAGCGCTGCACGGCCCGAGGCAGTCTCCGCGCCGCCTGCCCGGCTGCCCCCGGCGCTTTCTATCGGCGACGGCGGCTGTTGCTTCCACGCCAGGCTCTGGCCATCGTTGCCCGCCCCAGCGTCGAGAGCACCGGGGGCGCTGCCGAGCCCAGCGGCCGCTCAAATCGTACAGCGCTAGCGGTTCAGGGCGGTCGGCGGCAGGGCACGACGAGGGGACACGCAGCCGGAGGGGGAAGGATGGGCAGAGGAAGAGGCGCTCGAAGCCAGCTCTTGCTCTTGCTCCAGGTCCTGCCCCCGCCGGCGTCCAGAAGCCGCTGCCAACACCATCCACTCCCCACGCCGCCCGCCTTCCGAATGGCACCGCGTAGCTCCGGCGCCCGGCCGCGACGGGCAGGGGCGGTGGGCGCTCGAGCCCATTGGGCGCCGCAGCGGCACTAGCGCGGGCTCCATTGGCCAGGGTCTCTGCCGTTCTTCGCTTCCAGCCAATGGGAGCGGGTGTCGCGGTGGGGGCGCGGCCGGCGGCGGAGGGGCGGGCCGGGGAAGTGGGATGTGGCGGCGGCGGGAGGGGCGAGCAGGAGCTGGGGCTGGGGTTTGGCTCCGGGGAGCTGGGATGTGGTACCCGTAGACGGAACGCGAGGAGAACAGCTCCGGGGAACGCGGTGTGACGTGCCAAGACGCGCTTCTGAGTTCAAAGTGGACTTTACAGGGGTGCCGACTTAACACTGACTAAGAGAACCATTGCTCCGGACCAAATCTTGAGCTATCCCTATTCCCAGAGGACTGTCTGCCTCCTCCCGCTTACTCCACTCCCATGCAGGGAAGGCTGAGAAACAGCCAAAATATCCTGCAACAAAGTCTGTTCGCGTCCATCAAACCTTGACTATATTTTTACTTTCGTTAAAAAAATCAAGGTGTTCTTCAAAGTCTAAGTAAGTGTGGTTTCATCATTTCCTATAAGTGTATATAGAACATTTTTTTTTCCTAATGTACATCCAAAAGCACCTCTCAGAGAATGTCAAAAGGAAAATAATTTTTTTTTTCAGTGCTATTTTTAAAAAGTGCTTTTGTTCTAGGAAAAAGAGATCCCATTAGATTAATTGATAACCTGAGACAATGAGAAACAAAATGAAGATTAGGATGAGTAGCTTAATATCTAAGAAAATAAATGGCTGTAAGATCAGAAAGATAAGTTGAGCTGAGTCCATCAAGAAAACAGTGCTTATTTTGGATCTGATGCAAATAGGATGCTAATGGAGGAGAAGGGAAAATGCAGGGAGTCTTACTATGTGGAGGAAGTCAGCTCCCTGATGGCCTTTCAGATTCAAACATTAGGAGAACAAAAAAGACATGGAATATAGATATAAGTACAATGTTTAACAAGATATACTCTTCTATATTAGATACTGCCTTCCAATCAGTAATCAATTAAAAGTGTGACAGAGTTAACTATATCCCTTGTACCCTTTTTGATTCTATAACAAACACTCATTTTTGTCTTGCACATTTCAGAGTACTACACTTACTCTATACTTCCAAAGTTCTCCATAGCTATCCTTATCCCTTGGTAGCACAGGAATCCGTCGATAGACCCAATGAGAAATTGTATTCTCGGAAAATGCTTCTATTCATGGGCTGTTTGCAAGACTTTGTTTGCTCTAGCACCATGTGATGCAGTCACCGCGGTTATGTTACAGAAAGGGTTGGAATAATACACCGCACATACACGTGAAAATGTGCTGAGTCAACAAAGCCACTGGTATAAATTAATTTTAAGAAAAATTAGCAAGCATGTCTTTTTCCATTAATCTGGTCTTTTTGTTTTCTGCTAGAATGAGACAAATTTATTTGTAAAACTGGGCTGTAGAGAATTTTTCCCACAAGGATTTTGCACTGTGCTTAATCACAGCTATGAAGTCCATCTAGTTTATTTTTTTCTGCTTCACTGCACTGGGCTCAAAATGACTGGAAAGCATTCACCTGTAGTAGCCATCTGCCCACAGTAATATCTGTAGTGTTTTAAACACAGAGCACATTTTCGTATATCTGTAACTTTGTCAGATACTATTGCTTATACAGTAGTGTCTTACAGACCAAAAATCATTGGAGAAAGAGCTGACACCTTTGACTGAGACAATAGCTGATACATTCCAGCTATTGCCAATGCTCAGGGTTACGTCAGACTAAAATACGGATGAACTAGTATAACCCTTGAATTTCTCTGTCTAGACAATATTTTACAATGGCTAAACTTTACAATTTCCATGTTCTTGCACATCAAACAAGCAAGGTATTTGGATAGGAAGAATAGGTGCATAAAGACAAGGTAAATATCTGACAAGGAAAATCCCAAAAGCCCCCAAACAAGAGCCCACACGCACACCCCAAACCACAGGGCACGTCAGTGTAAAATATCAGTAGCAAGTTTTGCTTTCCAAACAAGCTGAGGACCATGCCACAGTCTTACAGTCCAAACTGAACCTTGCCTTCACAGAAACCAGAGAAGAAAAGATCCACTGGGACTGCTTCCAGCCAAACTGCTAACAGGCACATCAACAGTTGTACTGGGGAGACTTCGCTCCCCAAAAGTTATTTCCATTCTAATTCCTTCTAAACTAGAGTTAGTATACATAGTACAACACCATGCCATGTCCCTAGGAACAAGTGATTTCAGAAGAGATGAAGAGAGTATTCTTCTGTATTTTGAAGAGGGATACCAACTGTTGAATTTTTCACTGTTTTTCATCTAGGTTTCAGAGTACTTCCCTCAGGCAGTACCATTGCTCTGTAATATTAAGAAGACATTACAGGGAAAGTGAGGTAAAAACTGAGCTCCTATCAGAATCTTCATATCTTTTAGAAACCCATGTTTACCTTAAATACCCTTTTCAACTTTCCAAAAGCCACATAAAAGGCATTTCTTGCTTGTCTTTTCCACTTTAAGGAACTAACTGACAATGGTCAGATGGCATGTGCTTAAGGGAGTTTATACTGGAGGTAACAGGTATGTCTGAATCTTAAATCCTTCTGGGAGAGGCATCCTGAGAGCGGTGGAAATTATATATCACAGCAAGAGCATGACAGCAAGGGAGTGAACTCAAGGAGTGGGGCAGTGACAGGCAAGAGTGAAGCAAAGTTACTCACATCTCTCCTACTATTATCAATTGATAATGGGTTCATCTCTCGAGATCAGAAAGAGATTTACATGAGTGCCATGAGCCATGGAAACTGAGAAGTTTTAAGCAGTCACTAGACACTGCAATCCTAATCCTTATTTTGGTCCTACTTGAAGGTTTTAGAGAGGACAAACTCTTCAAATCTGGACATACCTTTTGCTTCTAGGCTCTTACCAGGTTGTAAGGCCATCAATACTCTGTCCCCGCTGTATCTACCTGCTTGTTTCATTATTTTTATGTCTCTCTGATCTCCCTCTGTCTATGTTTTCTTGGCTGCCCTTTGCCCATTCCACTTAGAATCAAGTCCTTTGTGACCATCTCTGAGGTATTCACACAGCATCCAACATAAAATAGCAATGAGAAAGGGTGCATTTATCTTCATGTATGTTCAGGTCCATTCCCTGTGTTTCACTTATTTGTAATGAATATACAGTTGGGAATATTACATTTGGGAAGAGAGAAATAATAAGAAGTACTTACATCACATTAATATTCTGAAAGAGATGATGACCAGAAAGCATTATCTGTGGCTGAAGACTAGAACAACCCCTAATTACCCAAACTGCAGCTCTCAAATGATAAAACTAAGGCTAAAACAGGCTTGCCTCTGTGGACTTGGAGCATCCCTAGGCAAGAATGGGAACATCACCTGTAGTAAGGGCCCCCACGTGAAATGCAACTGCTATCTGGAGCTGAGCAGCCCTGCTGAAGCAGCAGTGGCCCATTTTCCTAGAAAATATCTGTCTCAAGCTGTGGAAGTGTTGGTTTCGTTTTTGGCCTGTTTTGCCTTTAAACAAAGTTCTAGCTAGAGTAAGACAGTAATGGGGAAAAATATATATATGGAATTATTTTTACTACAAGGTTTTTTGACAGACAGACACTGCCTTCATCAGCCACACTCCATCTTCTCACAACTCCCAAATGTTCAGTGGTACAGATATGATCTCCTCAGATCAGCCAAGCACTCTCTACCCCCAAGCCTCTTGGGACTCACCTTGCATTTGAGCCCTGGAATTCTCCAGGGCTGCCAATACATCATTATCCCAACTGCTGGCTTTGTTGACACTCACCAGGGAAGAGACTTCCAACTCATGATCTTTCATGATCTCTCTAGAGACTTTCAAGTCTCTACATGCTCAATTTTTTTTCCAACAACAAAATGAAACCCACTACTGAGGACTTACCTTAACATTGCTAATCTAATTTAGGGTCAAGCATGTGGTCAAGTGTTAGATTTCCTTTTCTCATGTCTTTGTTTTCCTGGATGTGGGGAAAATGCATTAAGTAAAGGACTGTTAGACCTATGGTCCAATGGAATTTACACTAGGTCAAAATCAGTATTTATGAATACTCACAAACTGGAAAATTTCAGAATCAAGTTTACAACCGAATTTCAGCCAGAAGGTATTATAGTACTTTCTTTTTAGTCAAACGCTATTGTTAACTTTATTTCATTCAGTGTAAAGGATTGTTACTAGGAGTGAGGACTGCATAATGAACAAGCCAGGAAACTACAGAATAAGAACCAGCTGTAAGATTTCCCTTTAAGAAAATTGAATACCATTTGGGATAATTGTCTTTTTTTTCCTATCTGTCAGAAGCCTTTTTGTGATACTGAATAACTCACTTAAACCAGAACCTGCCCATTAACATTACCTTTGTTATACCAAGTCTTATCTCATCTGGAATCAGACCTACTGCTACATTCTCTTCTCTTCTTCAGGAAAATAGGCCAACCACTTGGGACTTTTGAATTATGTATTCCTTAGGCATCTGCTTTAACATAAAGGCAAACATTCAACACACTGCTAAATTCACCAAACCTTCCTTCCAGCTCTGCATTCAATCTGAAGTTTTTCTTTCTATTCATTGGTACAGGTAATTCCATTCAATACTTTCCTTTAGCTAGCAAGTTAACCATGTCAGACCATATCACATGCGATGCTGAGTCTTCTCCATGCAGCAGTCCTGCCCTAAATTACTATTCTGACTTTGGTTACTTGACTCAACCACCATCTCCATCTCCCTTCCCCAGTTCATCATCTGGAAAAAAGTCTGATTTGCGCAGCTGGGACTAAGCCCAAGTTCTTTCAAAGGAGGAGCTGAGGGATTTTGCAGGTTTATTTTCCCTTTTTTCCATTTTTAGGCATTCGGTATGAGGACACTTTTGGACAAGTATGTGTGGTTGCTATTCTCCAAGGTGAAGCTGATTGAAACACAGAAAAATGGTTGGTATTCTGATAATCTGCCATGTCAAATGTAATGGACACTTCTAGTGGTTCTTTACTATAATTTCTCTTGCCAGTCTCTTATCTAAAAGATATAAATAATAATAGCAAAACAGTGAAACACTTCATGTTAACATAATAAAAATAATTATTCCTTAAAATAGTTTCATGCTACATCATAGAACTATCTACGAGGGAAAAAAATGTTTTCAGAGTACTTAGGTACTGTATATTATGTACAGCAATAGTAACTTTCATGGAAAAGGTAGAAACAGTAAGCAAATGCCAGTAGTAATTTGAATATAATGATGTTGTTATATCTATTATTAATCACACCAATATAATAAAAGAAAGGAGAAGTACCATTTCATGTGAGCAGTTACCTTGCTAAGGATATTAGGAAAGCACAAATGTACTGTATAGTACTTAGATTTATATGACATTTAACTTTTTAAATGAGCAGCATCCCCTTAACGAGGTAGATTTGAAGTCATTATGACCCATTAAAACAGTAATAAGTGTCTGATAGTAGAGTCTCTGACATCTTTCTATTAAGATTTCTTTATTTGGTCTGTATCTGGTTTTGTGTTGGTTTTTTTTTAACTGCATTAAGCACGAATGCACCTACCACACCAGTGCCCAAGCTTGTCTGATTTGTGCTGCTGTTAATAAGGGTGCATTTTGACAATACTGATTTAAAAGCCAAATCTGAAGGTTAGGAAACTTCAACCTTCATTTCAAAGAGTCCTTTCCTGGGCTGCTTCTTCCCCTCTAGTTATCCTGCTTCACTGTTTCTGACAAATAAAGCCTTGTTCACCATGACTTTTCTTTCTAGGCACAAAAAACAGCACTAAACTTTATTTGGAACTTATCATCACTGTTCCTTTACCAGCCAAATGGCATGCTGTGGAGTGACATGGTGGACTCCGCAACTGCTGCTGGGAAGTAAACACTCCACCTCTGAATCTTCAAAGCAGGAGAATATTCTCTTTTTAAATAGATTTTGCAGCCTGGTAAGAATAATAAAATAAAACGTATTAGAGAGCCACATTTAATGAATTTTAGGGTATGCTACTCTATAAGAAAAGTATTCTTAGAATGTTCCATTCTGTGCATACAACAGGTTGTGGGACCAGAGCAGAGTCACAGCTCTAAGTCAAAATGCTGGAAATAATTATTTCCAGGTAGGTAATATATTCGCCTGTAGGAACAGATATTTATTTGTAAATGTGGTTTGTTGTTGTGACAGCTATAAAACAGGCTTTAAGAGTTTGCCTAATGCTAATTTACATACAATAAAAGTGCATTTACATAACGATAAGGAACAAACCTGTAAAAACAAGGAAGTGTGCAGTTAGCTTAATAGTGTTCTATTGAGGTGGCACAGTATTTAAGTGAAATACAAGATTCATTTCTGTTTTAACTGCATGTTTCATTGGATTTCTGAGTCCATGTCAAAGCTTAATAGCATTTTAAAGCAAGTTTGGGGACGTGAATTTTCTTTGTCTCTCTTAAATCCCAAACTAAAATAGAATGCAAAACTTCAGCATCATTAAAAGAGAAAAAAAGAAAGGGAGCTGCTAGTAGGTCTTAGCAGCTGGAATGATCTCCCATGGGGAGAGGTGGAAACCTTATTCCATGAGTCATTTAATACCGAATAAACAAAGCACTGGAGAATAAATTGTAAGGCATGATTTTTTTGTTGTTGTTCATTGACAGAGGGAGAGCTACTTGACTTAATGGAGCTTTTCCTTTTTTTAAAAATTCTTTGGTAATAGAAAGTGTGGACAATGTTACAGATGTAGGTTGTTTCTCATTGTCATTTTGGTTCTTATTGTCATTGTAATAGAGTAAAGGCATGAGTAGCTTTAGCCCCTGCACACTGTGAAGTATACAAGATCAAGCCCTCAAGAGCTGCTGAAAATCAGGATCTTCTTAGGTAGTGGCCATCACTGACATAGTTACATAATGGCTTAATTACAGTTCCATAAAAGCTTTTGCACACCCGACTGTCACAGGTCCTGCTATTAAATGCTGTGCTTTAGTGACAAAGCTCTGAGAAAGGCAGCTGAGTAAGCTGTGTATGCTGGCATGGCATGCTCTTGGTCTTCAGTGAAATCCAGTGGAATCCAGGACTGATAGAAGGCAACAAATAACCCCCTTGCATTGCACAGAGCCTGTCTGTAATCAAACATAATTATGGAATCACTACCAGTCAGAGCTGTTATAGTCTTGCCTGTAATCAAGAACAGCATTATTGCAACATTTATTACTCTCAAAAGTAATCTGAGATTTATGGGTCCTTGGAAAGAAAAGCATTGTTTGGCAAATCTATCTATAAGTATTATTTGGCCATAAAAAAGAGTTCTTTCTCTGAGAAATCAGAGCAGTTCCAATGAAGCACATCTTTTGGATAATTTCTTCATATTCTTTTTAGTCCTAAATGACAAAAAGCACACACATTACTTGAAGAAATTCAAACTTGTACTTGCCAGCCAAGTAGATGTAGACATGCATTATTTCCCTGATGCTCAAGATATAATGTAACCACTACTGGTGGAGATAGAACATGCCAATAAACAGTGGGAATCAGTGTCATCATGCAGAAACTGAACTCTTTGATGTAACTGCTCAGTTATTATAAGCCCTTGATGAAAGGTCTCAAGGGGAAGACCTTCCTCTATAGTACTGAGTTATGGCTTTGGCTCTACCAATAGACAGTGTATCTCTGTTACAAGAGGGAATGTTAAACAGAAAATGTATCTGGAAAAACAATGATATGTGACATAACTCATTGTAAGAAGTCTAGAGAAAGGGAATGAGAAGTGCAGTTGATCATGCAGAGGTAGAAGAAGAGATATATCTTAATTTTGAAAAGAAAAAGAAAAATAAAATATTTTTTGTGACTCCTTAGCTCACAAGGGGACAGAAGAAAGCTGTGTATCCAGAAGTGGTTGTGGGTGGGAAAGAGATGGAGGGAAAAAAAAGCTTGTTACCTTAAAAATGTTACCTCAAAAGGTGTGGAAACCCATTAATAAAACCACCTCAAAGGTCCCCAAGGAAACAGTGTTTTTTTCTCCAAGTTACATCGGTGATCTGTAGAGTTGATCTGGAGGGCACAGGAGCTGATGCAGACCACTCCCCATACCAAGCCTCTGAGGTTAGGAGAGTCAGCTCCTCTGTTTGTGTGTATAGTGACAGTTCTGCCAAATACTTTTCATATACAGGAGCTTTATCAGTGAGAAGGATCTGGGCTGCCCTGCAAAGATAATCCTCCCAGTGGTGTGTCAGCCTCAAAGAAGGGTGTGATTATCATTCCAGAGGAGTGTAATGTGAACCTGTGCCTCCCATTCAGCCAAGTGATGGCTAGATCAAGGAAGCTTCTGCTCGTTGCTCACTCTTTCATTTCTTCTCTTTCTTTCCTTTTTTTCTTCCAGCAAACAACTTATCTTCATATTAACTTCTTTAATTATGTACATTTAAGATGTCCAAAGAATGAGCCAATGTCCCAAGGCACAGTGGTCCTTAGAAATGGATCTCCTACAAGGCCATCAGCAGAGTACTAGATGGATTGAGAGTTTCTCACCTTGGGATGCTTGGAAATTTGCTGGCTCTGATGACCATTTTACAAAAATAGGGTTTCTCTGTAAACAGTCTAGTGGAGTCTTTCTTTGTACTTTCAGCTCTGCTAAGCTTGGTGTTTCAAGATTTTGCTACCAGCTCCAGGCTGGGACACACAAAGCTCCAGGCCCAGTGTAAGGGTAACTCACACCTTTGACTGAACAGGTCTTAGGGATGGATGTTGTTTGTTCTGTCACTTCAAGGAAGAAGGTCTTCATGTAGTGACATCAGGTGCCTGATCTCCCAGGTCTTCTGAACTCATGTGTGTCCATTTGTTGTTGGTTTAGTTTTTTTTCCACAGGAAGGACAAGCGCATCAAACAGCAGATGAGAGAATGGCCATCCTCTAACCATATTGAGTGGTGCTTATTCATGGGTCATAATTCAGAAACAAATTATTTGTGTTTGTCTGGGTTCTTGTTCTGGTCTTGCAGCAATGATTGAGTTCAGCCTGGAATTTAATACACAAAAAAATACAGAAAAGTAAGGCTGACAAAACTCAAGATTAAACAAATAACTATTGCATGACAACAGCAAGTGAGTTTGATCTTTAAAACCAGAAAATTTTCGGTACCAAAATGCCTTTCCTCACTGCAGTCTGCATAAAGGAAGGAGCAGAGGCAGCTGCAGCCACCTCAGCTCCAGAGATAGGGCTCCCAGTAGTCAGTCTGCAAGAAAACACCTGGCTGGCCTTAATGAACATTATTTTCTAGAATGTTCCCAGAGCTCTGCTGGCAGGGAACTATACCTGCCTTGTAAGGGAGAACATAGAGGCAGTTCTCAAACAGCACATGGTTTGACTTATAAAAGCTTTCCTTAAGGGCAGAATTAATTATATATCATAAAGATCTGTTATATATTCCGCTTATACAATTATAAAGCATTATGGTTAATTAGTTGTGGTACAGACTCCCAAAGCAGAATCTGGTTAGAGAATAAACAAAACGTTCAGTCAGCTGCAACAGTGGTTAACAACTTGCACTTTCATATCACCTTTCACACTTAACTCTCTTGAAGTGATTTATGAGTTGTGCAGTCCAGAGGGATTGAGCTTTGTGCATTTGGTATTTTTTTGGTTTATATAAAATTAGAATATGCCAATCAGAAATGGTCTGAGATTCTCACACCTTCAAGAAATTGAATTCAAAATATTTGCTAACCAACTTTATTTCATCTGTTTTCTTACCTGTTAGTTACTTGTGATCCTATTATGTCTGGCATTGTATAAACACATAAAATAAATACCTCTCCATCCCCTTTTTCTTTTTTTTGGGAATCCTTACCTACATCACTATCCTAAAAACAGGGGTGAAATCCTGATTGTGAAAAGATATTGATAGAAGTGTGCAACGTTGCAAAGATTTTGTTTTCAAACTGCGTTTTTACAGTATTTCAATGCTATGAAATGAGTTGACAATATTAATGTATCAAACCATCTGACATCTTTGAACTTAATTTCTTTTTCACCATGACATAATTTAACACTGAGTCTTGTTGCGCATATGCTGCTACGGGTGTCTGGGCAGAGTAAGTGCTTTTTGAAATCTCATCCGTGTCATGTGTGTAGAGCTAAAAAAACTAAGTATTATTTGTCATATCATGGGATATTGTACTGGTTACTGTGCATGCCCAAAAAGCACTTCTTAAAGCAAAAAACTTACAATATTTATAAGAAAAACTGAAGAAAAAAACCCACAAGATGGGAGCAAGAGAGGAGGAGCATGTATAGTCTAGATATTTATACTGTAAAATGTAGCACACAGTATTTTTAAAAATCTACAAACAAATTAAAACAAGCACTCCTCACTGAAAAGGCCACAGCCTGATATCAAGTCTGTTTCCTGAATGCATCATAAAAGTAGGGGGATTTGAGGTAACTTTGAAGGAAGGCTTTGTAGTCTTTTTTAAAGTCTATTTTGGGCATAGTTGTCTAGAAGAAAGCCTGAAATACATATATGAAAGAATTTCTGAGAGACGAAAATGTAAGGGCAACTGAAAATGGCATTGTCAGCTTGGAACAACAAACTGCACAGTAAGATACAAGATTATACATGACTGCCCAATGGATGCTCCTAACTTCTGTTCAAAATGGCACTGAAGGGGAATGCCAGGAAAGGATACAGAGAGAGGCTGATATAATTCAAGAGAGAATTCAGGAAGCTTACCTTGACTTCAGTGTTTTAGGCTCAAGGGGTAATCATGTATGGATAATGAAAAGTGGAGAAGTTGCATTCTAGATATGACAGTTGCATTGCTGGAATTGCAAGAAATCACCTAGAAAAACACACAAGTAGAATAATAAGAGGTAAGAAAAGAACCTGGTGAGGAATCTGTTGAAATTTAGGATGGAGATCTCCCACAGCTGAAAGAAAGGTTAAGGAATTGGCGTGATTTGAAAAAGAAAACAAGAAAAAAAAAAACCCTTTCTATCTTTTCGATGGTGAATCAAGAGAGGACAATGTTTCTGAGTCACAGTATGATCATAAACATCACAGACTGTGGCGGTGGAAGGAGTCCTGAGATTTGGTCACATCACTAATAATGACCTCAAAAGAGCTGAGTGGGGTGTACACAGATGAAATTTAAGAATTTGGGAAAAGGTGAAGCTGACAGAAAGCCATCTGAGGTCATAGTTTCAGGCAATTAATTATTTTATTTAAAAACTTATAGACAGGAGGAAAACTCAGAAATATGAGAGCAAAATTAGGTCAAATGCAGGATTTAAAAAAATATGGATGAGACAGATATCATTCCATGTATACTGGGATTTTTGTGAAGAGTTATGACAAACAAAGAACATGGAAAAAAACCCCTACAAATAGAAAATTACAGGATTACTGGTAAAGGAGGAGGGATAAAATGAAAATCTGATAAGAATTGCCAGGAAAAGGGATTGGGAGAGAGAGAAGAAAGTGGGAGAGTGAATGAAAGGAGAAAGAACGTGGATTTGTTATTAGATCTTCTCTTGAAAAAGAACTGATAACATGGACAAGAAGAGGCGGAAGCGTGTGAAGCTGATTTCAGAATAGCATTATTTAAATTAAATGTTTGTATTTATAAATTAAACCTACTTTTAGGTTTTAAACATGGAGAAGCTATTACATAATTTGAATCAATATGACAGATATGTAAAAATTTATTATGTAATTTGAATCAGTGTGACAGATATGTAAAAATTTCAAAACTGTTTCCAGTCTCATCTCTGAAGTGTAAATAATACTAAGATCCTTGGACAGTGACAAAAAATTTAAATATTATCTTGAATTTGTGTGGGAACTGATTATTTTTCAAGCAACTTTCAAAGATCCAGTTTTTGTCCTCTGACACTCACAAAATACGTGTCTGTGTAGATGAAAACAAGATAACATTTTCAAAATTGTTGCTCCCTAGCAGATACTAATAACTGAGTTTACCCAAAGAGATTTTGAAAATAAAATCAGAAGTCCTATTTCCATGTTTTATGCAAGTGGAAGTCCACTTTTGCTGTTAGTGTTTTGCCAGCTCCCAGGCATTTCCCTGTTCCCTCAACAGCCCTGTGGATGAGCAGCCCATAACTGCTGTGTAAATGTCGTTATCTGCTTATCATTCTTACATTACTATAAATTAAGCTTCTTGCTGCCTAATTTTAGCAGTGACATGATCAAACACATGGAATAGGGAAGATTTAGAAGCTCACCTTGCCCATCCAATAGTCTGAAATTCTGGAACATATCATCCAGCAGATGTTTAAGTTCCCAGATAAAACAGCCTTCCTTCTTTCAAGCAGCAAGCTTTCCAAGGAAGAGTTCTCATTAACAAAATCCCCTCAAACAGTTCATTACATTTGAATTTCTGTATTTTTTTGCTAATTGCCATATATACAAGCTAGCTGTGCTCAATGACACTAAAATCCCACTTTATTATATGCAAATAAAGAATTTAAATAGGCATTAGAAACATTCAAGAACTTAAATAGCTGTACAGGAGGGACTATGCCACTATGTAAAAATAACCATAAAGTTTATGAGATCAAAGATCCCATTGGCTGTGCTTATGCAATAGAAATGTATTTAGAAACAGTAATACATACACGGGTGGGATCACTTTGGTCCTTTGGTGCAGGCATTGGATTCAATGCATGGAATGGACATTGCTGTGACATCTGAGCACCATGTTAATACACACCTCTCACTTTTAAATGTTTCCAGTAGGGAGGTAGGCTTTTAGTATTTGTGTATTGGCTTTTGAGTGTGCCCGTAGTCCAACACCATCCTTCTGAGGATGTCTTGGTGTTTGGAAAATCCCTGCTTTGCCCAGAGTAGCACAGCCCTTGGCAGCCCAGCTCTATCTCCCAGCTTGTGTGGGCTCTTGGAGCCTCTGGCATGCAGCTTGGCAGCCAAAGAAGTAAAAATAACTTTGCTTCCCTCCCACCACCTTTCTACCCCAGTGCAGAGGGAAGGAAAGGATATTTAGTGCTGAAACTAGAGAGAGTTCAGGTAATCATAGCATTTTAGAAATAAACTATGAAGATCAGGCAGTTCCAACCTGCCCTTAAATTACAGCCTGTAGTGCATCACTCCCCTACACACTTGGTAGAAAAGTACTGGGCTGAGCCTACATATAAACTAAAATTTAACATCTTCAAAAGTAGCATAAATTAAAAGTACAGAAAAAGCTGTTATAAGACATTCAGGTTTATCTTGAAACCACCATTTTCTTTCAAGCTGTGTAGCATACTCACAAGCACGCAGCAGCAGCTCCAAAAAACATCATCCTCCAACATTTCAGTGTTTATGGGTGTGCCTTAATTAAAAGTATTCTGCAGAACAAGGAAACCTGAATCTTTAGGAGAAAAGCATTGATTATATAAGGACACTATTTTAAATTCATATAGATTCAGGAGAGAAAAGGAGTTGCTTATTCTATTTACATGAACAGACTTTTAAGAAGTTAGTTGATGTGCCAAACTCTGTTACGTATCAGCAGTTTGGAAAGAGAAACCTTGCTTTCAATCTCCTGCTATCCTATAAATAAAAATGGTGCAACAAAAGTTTGGTGTAGTCCATGGCTTATTTGAGAAACAAACTTCTACAAGAAATTACTGGATGATGAGAGTCAGAATTACAAGTCAAGTTTTGTATCCATGTATCTTATTTTGTTCCTGAGTTACTGAGTGTGTGACATACACAGAGAAAATGTGTAGCTATTTGCACCAATAAAACATGTCAATGAATTTTCTATGAGATGCTTTTTCATGTTTTCCCAAATCAATCCTAAATGGTTCAAACTATATATGATTTCTCAGAAGATGTCTGGTTATAGTATGTTTACTCTGGAAAGACAAGGAAGTCCCACCTAAGGCAATTCTGCCCTTTTGAAGGGCAGAATGTTTTGTTTATTTTTGAGTATACTTACTGCTGATAGTACATACTCTATAGTTGTCCCATTGCCTTTTTTTTTTTTTCCTGAACAGATATTTCCTGTCTCTCAGCCAATATATTGAGATTATCTTGCACTCCTGTTGCAGGACAAATACTGCTCTACAGACAGTGAACTTGCATGGATTATCAGTGGGAACACAGTGTTTGCTGTATCTTAAAGTAACTCGTCTCTCTCTTCATTGGTCGTTTTACAATCACATCTAGAAGATCAGAGAGAGCTTTATCATGGTGCCTTCCTTGCCTTGGAAAACATCCTTCAGAGGTCCACCCACCTGGCCTCCCTCCTATAATACCTGTTCTGGAACAATGTTTCAGTCCTGAAATAAAACACTTTGCATGAAATTATTTGCTTAAAACATACACGACATATGTGGGTTGACACACATGGAACCACAGCTGCAAGATACGGTTAGACCTCACTCCACAGAAACCATTAAGGTTCATTTCAAAGGAGCGTTGCAAGAGGCAAAAGTTTGCTTTTTTAATGTAGAAAAACAAGAATAAAATTCATCTTTACAATGGGGCATACTCCATAAATGCTTGTTAATATTGAGATGGCCTTTTTCTAATTACTTTCTTGATGAAGTTTTGTCTCCTTTCCACAATTAAGTGTCTCTCAAGTCAGATCATAAATACAGAATCTACACATTGAAAGTGAAAAAAATATCTATGACATTACCTGAATAACACAGTGGAACTGAAGGATTAACCTACTCCCTGGTGTTTGGGAAATATATCCCTGACATGAAATTCAAGCACATCATGAGCCTTTTGCACAGCACATGAGCACAGCACAGCTGTGGTCTAGCTCACAGGCAGCAAGTGCTTGGGCTTCTCTCTCCCCGCTGGAGGATGTGGTTCCCCCTCACCAACCAAAGAATGGTCTGGACTGGCATGTAAGGACACACGACAATAGAAAGGACCATTTCTGGAAAGAGTGGGGAGCCAGAAAGGATTCCTCCAAGCAGCACAGCTCACCCAGCTGATGCAGCACCAATCTGCCACCTTTTGCAATGGAAATGAGTCCAAAAGTTCTTTCTTACCTCTCTGGCAGCAGCTTTTACCCTGATAAGAGCAGCTGCGTGTCACCTGTTATCAGGAGAGTGGTTGCTGGCCAGAAGACATGTGTTACTTCTTTCTGGTTTTAAGTTTTAATTTTCACCTGCAGTGGAGAGATAAAACAAATTCCAGTCTAGCTTGACAATCCTGCCTGCACAGGTGTGCTGTAAGAATACCACTGTGGTGTTCAGGTGGGTGAATGTTTTAGATGACTACAGTAATTATCAAAAGTACTGGGTTTAGTTTGCCCCCACTTTAATCTGCATCAGATTTGCCAAATAATTTCAGCTGGCTTTTTTACCTAGATAAATAAAGCTGGAGGAGAAAATGAAAAGGCTTGTGCCTCATTTGATGCAATACCTGGTACTTGAATGATGCAGAACTTGGGAACTGTATGGCCAAGACTTTCTTCTTCATGCAACTATTTGAACTTTTTTATTTCCTACCTAAATTAGTCCTTTAATTACCATGTTATATTCCTTTCTGGGGTGAGGTCCCCAGTCCCTGCTCCTGGTGTATTTTGTCCATGCAACATCAGGGTGGAGCAGCACCTCTAAGGGCAGGGCATAGGAAAGGGAAGGAGGAGATCAAGGTCATCACCCTGAAAGTGTCCAGCTGCACGCTCCTCTGCCCTCCTTGGATGGGGAAGGGAGGCAAGAGCCAGTACCTCTCCTTCTCTGCCATCTTTCTTTCCATCTCTCTGATCCTTTGGCAGTGGGAAAAAAATTATGAGGACCAGAAGTAAGGAGTTTGTGTCTTACAGGGATGGGCTCTGACTAACCTAATATTTATTATGCATAGTATATAGGGGGAGGATGGAAGAGTTGTAGCAGGAAAGACTGAGGGAGGTTCAGCTCCAAATATCCTGGCTCCTGAGGCTGAAGGATCCCTCCATATTTAACCCAGTTTCTTGCATCCCAGTGAGTGAAGCAGCATAACTACACAGGTGTTCAACAGGGGGAACCCCCAACTCTAAATTTTTGTCAACTGAGTGTTTTGATTCCTCTTTTTCTAGTTACTTCTGAATAAAACAAGCAGTTTCCTGTCAAAGGGAACAGCTTATTTGAATTGGGACTTCTGCAGTTTTTCTTTTCCTCATGAAAAAATGAAAAAGTATTTTGGGTCAGTCTAAACAAATTTAATTTATTTTTTCAGTTCGGCTACTGATAGAAAAAAAATGCCCCCAGTTCCACTGTTATCACTCAACATTTTCTGTAAATATAGCAATTAACTTGCACTCTGGAGTTAATAGAGAAAAAAACCCTAGGATTCAAAACTATACCTAGATGATTTCTCTCAGTGTTAGTAGCAGCTCTGCCAGTCAAGTTAGGCCATCTGTAACATCCTTGTAACCTATAATTTCTAAATTCCTATCCAGCTACACCTATGCCACTCCTTTGTTTCCAGTAGCATTAGATGGGATTAACTGAAGAAGGAATTAAGCCTCCAAAGTTAATTAAAACATTGTTGATGATGACCAGGAAGGCATACTTTGCAGCTGTAGGTGGAGAGATGTAGGTGCTCAACATGGGCAGTTGTGCCCTGGCGTTCAAGCTCCTGATCTATGAAAGAAAAATGCCTCTGGTTTCTCATGGCAGTGTGAGCTAAACAGAGAGTGAAGTGTAGCTGCACCGGCTTCCCCTGGAGGCTCCCATCCTCTCTTTCCTCTGGAGGCTCCATCGTCTCAGTCTGGTGCTGTTACATCTTTATTAAGATCAATAATCTTTCTTTACTCCAGCAGCTTCATGAATTCTGATTAAGCTCCAGGACAGCGGCTGTGTATTAAGAATAATAGGCAAGAAGAAGACTTTAGTGTCTCAGCCCATGAAGCATGGTAGTTTCTTCTTTAGGCAAACTGTTATTGATTTGAGTTTGGGTTTTCTCAGCATGGCCTCTGTAAATAAAGTGCTAGCACACAGTACACTCACTGTTCAACTCCTCTTCCCTGCAGACCAACTCTTTTTGTGGAAGACTTACGTTAATTGTTCCATGACTACTAATGGCTTTAATTAAGGCTCACGTGGTTAAGTCTTCAGTGAGAAAATTAGACGTGCTTACAAGAATTAATATAGTAAGGAATCACAAAGGTACAATGAGGAATAAAAAATTGGAATGGTCTCTAGCACTGCCTTTCAACAAAGCACTGGTGTGTGTGATTCTGCACGTTATTAAAATTCAATTAAGTATTTTGGGGAAAAAAGCCTGGCACTGACAGGATACGTCATCTGACCACAGGAAGCTGTGCTGACAAAAATTCATAAAGTGGAAATTGGAAACCCATACTCTGAAGCTTTCCTGTATTAACAGTTTAATGTCCAACTATATAATATATAATTTATGAAAATTCTCTAATGTGATCTAGCCTTGCATATTTTGCAATTTATTATTCTTATTTAGGAAGGAGTGAAGACAAAACTAATCTTTCTGATTTCTGGAGCCATTTTTTATGATATTTAATATATACATCTAATGGTAATTTTCCAAAGACCTGACTTGGCAAACACCAATTTTCAGTTCTCACTAGTGGGTTCATCTGAGCTTGAATCTTGGCCACTGTTTTCCTTTTGAAGATGGAATTTTTCAGGCAATTATGTAGAAACATAGACAGAATTATAGTATTGTTTCACTGTTTTTTATGGAAGTGTCATTTAACTGCAGTTCTGGAATGACTCCTATTGTCAACTTTTGAGATTTCCTGTAGCCAAAAACACCCACAAATCCTCTTTCCATAAGCTGGATGATTTGTTTTCTATAGTCTTGTACATACTTCGTGTTCCAAAAGTGGATCTTTATTGCTTATGGTTCTTCTGTGGCTACAGTAGTACCTAAGCATCTTGGTTTAACAACTTTATGGCTCTTGCGTATTTAAATGCTTTCATTTTTGCTACTTTTTCTGAAATGCATTATGTGGAAGAACATTCTTTGTAAATCCCTTTTTTTTTTTTAATATCTACTCCTAGTTGTAAGGATCCACTCCACTAGAAGCCTTGAGAGATACAACACATGCCAAAAATACCATATTTGGGAGTAAATTTACAGTGGAAAAAGAATTTAAAAATCATTAACATGCTTTATTTGGGAAGGAATTTTTAAAGTGCCTTTTAAGAAACAGACAGGGTGGAGAGTGGCCAGAGGGTTTTAAAATATTGACTAAGCTAACAGGCAATACCGTACTGTTTGAAAATATACAGGAATGCAAGGAGAAGGAGCAGTCAGTGAGCCCTCAGGTAGCTGCCATGCAAAAGGTGACCACGTCCTTCAGAGCAATTACTTCTGCAATTAGATTGGAAAGCAGATATCCACGGCCTTGGGGAATAGCTTGTGGCAGGATAAATATTCCACAAAGATGAAGCTAGAGGAAATTGAATCCAGAAATAGGGAAACTAAAAGTAAATGGAAAAGAACCTGATAAGGAAAAGTGAAAGAATAATCAGTGTGTGGAGACTAATAGAGATTTTCTTTTTTTCAAGTTATTTCAATCAAGAGGCAAAAACTTCCTCCACTAATTTCTATTTGCATTTTAAAGTAGTTAGCTTGGACTCAAGGTACCTAGAAGAGGACTAAGCTGCTTCTGGTGAGTTCAAAGGTGACATTGAAGGGTATTCAAAACATGTTTGTTAAAAAAGTAAACTTCACCGAAGTTTGCTTTAAAGTTTCCCACACTGTTGCTCCAAGAACTGTCTGAGATTACTGTAACTGAAAAATAGGGGTAGTGGTATGGGAAAGCTCAATTTTAGGGCACTTAGCATTATATATATAGGTATTTTCATGCTTTATTTTTTAACAGTAATAATAACACTCCTGTTGGTTGTCTGGGTCTTTTCATCCAAAAAAAAAAAAAAAAAAAAAAAAAAAAATTAAAAATGTAACTGTACAAGGCTGAGTACTTACCACTACTTTAAAGTGACATTATAAGAGAGTGACTCTCGAGCTGGTGGAATTCTCACAGATCCCAGTATGACAACAAGTGGAAAATTCTAGAAAGGTCTGTAACAACACCATGGACAAAGATCAGCACCTAAATCTGACCAGCACACCACTAACTTCAGTGCACTCTTACTTGCAAGAACTTGGTTTATGGTGTTTGAGCACAACGTTGCTTTTTTCTCACCAACTCCACATGTAAAGACAAAACAGCGTTGCCACTAATGCCAAGGTGTAAAATAAAGGAAATTATCCTCTTAGTCTTTTGTAATGATTCCCACATTTCCAGCCTACTCTGGCTCATGCTGCTTTACACATGCAACAAGGTTTAATTACGTAGAAGCCAAGATGAAACTGGAGGAGCCCAGTAACCATGGAGATTACAGATCAATAATATAATACTATTTGTTTATAAATTATCCATAGGCCAAATATCCTTTTGTAAAAGGGAAATAGGCAAGTGAGATCCAGGCAGCATGCTCAGTTTATTATTTTCTAAAATCAAATGTGATTATACTTTCTGTGGGTGACTACCTTCCCATTAATAATGTTATTTTCAAATTGTTTCATACAGTATGGATTAGGGGAGACTGACTGTGTACAGGAGAAATATAAAGCTCCTCAATATAGAAGCCATATAAATATGGGACTCATATAAAGCTGCATATATCAGTATAGGAGTCCATAGAGTTACATCTGAAGGCTGTATAGTGAAAAGTGCTTCTTCTTTGGACCAAAACCCTTAGCAGGCACTACCAGGCTGTGTTACATCTCATAGTGTGATTAGGAAAAAGTTATGAAAGCATGTGTATCATACACAAAACACAATTCACATTCCTAAGTATTTTTTCAGTTAAAAAATCCCCATCACAAAGCTCTCAAATGGTGGCAGTCATAATTATAAGGTTATCTCAGATAGTGATGGTGAAGAACCTGAAGGAAGTTTTAAAACTTTATAGTTGCTTTTCCTTTTGGATAGCTAAGTCATTTTCCAACTAAATATTGTTTATCTTTCTCCTTGCTTTTAAAGAAGCAACTAATCAGTTTTACTGAGAATATTTTCCACTGGAAAGTCAATAACCATCAAAATTTAAATTCTTCACATGCTTTACTATTCTGGTAACTTTCAACTTGTAAGGAAAAGAGTAGTTTGTCACTAAAAATAGCTTTAAATTTAAAAATAGCTTTTTTTTGTTTTAGTTTGTTTTCAAAATCACTTTGCCAAAAATTAATATTAAATATGGAAAAGACATGTTACATTATTTTACACTTTTAAGTAATGTAAACCCAGAAGAGACCTGTTTTATGTTTCACTCCATGTTGAGTTTGTTTCCTTTCAATTCAGAACAGTAATTTTTAAAAAAGTCCAAAAAATGCAAAATCTATCTCCACAACATTTACATGTATAAAAGGAAAAGCATGGAGAAATAAGAGCAATTTCAGAATAATTTATTAGAGTGTTTCATTATATCCAGAGAACAAATTAATGCAGGAAACCAGATAATATTCTTGAATAAAAGTATTGTTATCTGATCTGCATCGAGAAGCTAAGAGGATAACTGATTTTATAACAAATCCCACCTTTGTAGCAATTACATAATTATTATGTAATTGCCATAATAAATCCCTGGTTTATGATTTCACAAGAACAACTTCAGCATCTCCTGAGCTCGAGTCTGAGCTTGCTGAGTTATTGCAGTGAAGTCCTATTTAGACATAAGGGATGCGTACATGTCAGCATTTCAGCTCGGGACTTCATCTCCAGAAAATTCCAATTTACCACGTTTCCATTTCAATCACAAAGTCCTGTCGGAGCCTGCAAGCTGGTCTCCCTTTGGGTGAAATTAAACCATAATATGTGATGTGGAATCCAGAGGACCTTCAGCCCATAGGGCAAGAGCAACAGCAGTCTAAAGTAGAAGTGTGTGTAAGAGTGGGTGTTAAGCCTTCAGCCTTGGGCTTTTTACTCTACAGATCCACTCCAGGCAGCATTACTTGCTGTAATATGGACATGGCTAGTGAGAAGCACTAGTACTCTAAATAATAACAAGGTCTTGTACCCTGAGTATCATCTTAGACTGGTCTCTATTTAAGAAGAGGATAGAGCTCAGAATTTTCTGAAAACCTTCCATCCTCCATGGATGCAACCCTCTTGTATGAATTTCAAAGACAGCTATTCCATTACTTGCTGCTCCCGCTGCATCCTTGCTCAGCAGGTTAAGAAACTGCCATAACACCCTGTCCACCCTGACACAGCTTACAAGTTCCCCCAGTGAGCAGCAGATTGATCTGAAGTTTGCTCTGCCAGCTATCCAAGTGCCCACAGGCACTGGTCCCGGTGGGATGTGAACGTTTGCCAAGCACCTCCGGCCCAGGAGCAGCACTTCCACCACATGCAGAGATTGCTCTGGTCTGCCTGAGGCACAGAGGGAGCCACAGGGTTGCTGTGGGTGAACCCGAGCTTGTAGAAATTGTTTGCCCATGCCATCAGGCTTACTTCACCCTTCACTCTGAGCAACACCTGGAAACATTGGTTTTCTAATGGTATTTGGCTATGAACAGACTGTACTCAATTATTTTTCTCGGGTTGTTTTCCTTAAAACCTTCAGTTTGTTATAACCAGCCTTCAGTTTGTTATAAACAGTTACAACCAGTTATATAAAGGGAACTCATATCCTTCTGTTTAAACAGAGGAGGAAGGCAAGGATTTAATCCCAAGGATGAAGAGTCCCTCATTGAAAGCCATAAGACTGCCACTGAGTGTGAACTTTGGGAAGGGATGCTCTGGGATGCAGAAAGCTGTGTCCTAAGGCCTGGACCTCTGATGGTTCAGGTGGGGATTTGACAAATTGCAGAACAACTCCTCCTGTCCCTGCACACACTCCTTCCAAATGAAGGCAAAGTAGGGTAAAAAACAGCAGATGCCATGGCCTCGTCTTGATATGCACCCAGGATACAATTTGGATGTGTGTCTCAGGAAAGATGTCTTTCTGACCTGTGAATTAGACACATAACTACTACCAATTGTGAGGTAGGAGTCTGTGCCCACGAGAAGCAGAGCTCAGATCCAGCAGGAGCTTGGAATTGGGACACAGTCACAGGAGCAAAATTTTGCCTGAGTAATCAAAAAAACTTCCTGGTTCCCAACTGATCTCCTTGCTTCCACTGAGATCAATGATCACTCAGTCTCCAGGATCAGCAGGTGAGCCCAGCGAGGGGCTGCAGGCTCCAATCTGTGGCAGCGAAGCCAGCAATTAGCAGAATGTGCTGGCCTACAAAGCAGAGCTCCTGCATCAGCTGCCTTTTAGGAACCCCAGGAAACAGCCTCTTTGCTTAGCTTCTGGAAATACTCCACATGGAGAATATCCCCCACAAAGCAGCAGAACTCCCATGCTATGCTTGGCATTGCAATATTCACGCTTTTTTAGATTAGAATGAAAAGGCTTTCATGGTCTAGATTTAAAAAAGAAAGTCAGCCTCAGGACAACATGAATGCAACTCTTGCCCCAAAATCCATCCCACTGGCTCCAAGTACCATCCCACCTGGGCTATCAACAGCACTGGGGTTCAGCTGCCCCAGCAGCCTGATAGTTGAAACCACTACGAAAAAGGCACAGATGACTGTACCAATGAAATTCTCAGATATTTGCTAAAAGCAGAGAAAAGGTGAGATGGAGTTGCCTGAAAATGGAGATGAGAGGCCATTGAAGGGCGTGCACTGTTGACTGGAACACACAAGATGCAGACACACTCCTTGGCAGGCATTGCACACACAAACAGCACATTTTTAAAAAGCATGGAAGGCAGCCACATTTTAATAGACTTTCTCCCTATCCTTTTTTAAATCTTACTTCAAAGGAGAGGTCAGCACAATTTCTTTTCCCCAAGCCTTGTACTTGGAAATATCTAAGTCATTTAGACTAAAAAAAAAGGAAAATGTAGACTACAAAAAAAGAGTTGGACGTGATCCTCTACCAAGAGGGATCACCGTTCTTAACCAGATTCTGCCAGCAATTTATTTATGAGGATTTTCTCCACATCTGACACTTAAAGTCAACCGTGGGGAAAGGGATAGAGAAGGGGAATGAAGAGAAGGCAGCAATTGAAATAATAAATAATTTGGTGCCTGCTAGAGAATGAGTCTGCCTTTAAATGACAAGAAAAAGATAGTAATGTGTTTCCACATTAAGTCAGTATTGATATTTTTAAAAAGCTTTAAAACATACAACCAGGTTTTGTAGTTAAGATAGGAAAACATTTTAAATTGGAAATGTGAATTTAATCCCCTCAATTAAAAATAAAATATTTAAATACTTAACCTGATTGCTGCCAACTGCAATTTCCTATAATAAGGAATTATGAGGATAGAGAGCAGTTCTTAAAGGCACATGGTTCACATGGAACAAGCAAAGATTCAGGTCTGCAAACTACTGCTTTGTCTGTTTAAATAGTCCCTTTGCCCCTTTACACAAATTACAACTGGGAAAATTTCAAGTACTATTTTTTTACATGTCATTAAAAAAAAGTCTTGATTTTTTCATGTGGACTGTCTGGTAACTGCATTATTAACTGTGTTATTAATGGCAAAACAACACAGGTTTTCAGCCAGTAGAGCCATAAGAAGCCTCTGACATCTGAATTAAAGCACATAAGAAAATTTTTCTGGAGAAACTTAGGACCAGTCTCACTCAATGTGGAATTCACTCCTTGTGAACAATCACCCTGTGTATCTATCCATACCTACATATATAGACACACACATAATATATATCCACATTCTCTTTATATATATGTACCCTTTACATTAATTTTGCTATGTTCTTTAGGACAAATCCTGTTCTTAGTTATGATAGTGTAAAATACAACTTCGCTGACATGCAAGTTCATATAAAAATCTCTTTCCCCATCTAACTGCTTTTTTTGTCTGTGCATAAAATATCACTGTGCTGAGGGCAAGATGTAGGCACCAACTGGCAACTGAGCAGTTATGTGAACCTACAAGGCTGTTTTTTCACACATTTGGAGAAAGCAGCAGATTGAAAAACTCTGATTACTGGCCTACAACTAAGCAGTATGTTCTGAATTCCACCTCAATCCATTTTAGGATGTGGTCATTATAAATTAACTTCCTCTACATCTCCCTTCTCTGAACTGCAGTTCAATTAATGAGTAAAAATGTATCTACAGAATTAAGTTTTATTTTTATCTGACTTTTTCCTTAAACACTGCATATTCTAATTTCCTCCTCCTCCCTCCTCCATGGCTGGCAACAGACCAGCTCTTTCATTATATTTGAAGCAAAGAAACAGCCCATTGAATCTTCCCCAGACCACATCATCAGGTCTGAAACACTTTGAACAAACCAAAATACTTACTTAAAAGTAAATGAATTTCCATTTATAATACAGCCTTCCAGTGCTAGTGACAGTTCTGATCTCTGCAGACATAATTCATAGGGAGAGAAGAAGGACAAAAAAGCTGAGATAGATAACTTTGTCCTGTTCCAGGCATGCTGCTGGAGCTGTCTCTGGCAGCAACTGGCTCCCTGCATAGACAGCCAAAGGAAGAGAGGACAAGCCAGAGGGTTATTCTCATCTTAATTGTGGACAAAGAGCTCCTCTTTCCCATCTCTCCTCCCAGCAGATGGAAACTAGGATGACTGGGATTGTAATTAAGCACATCAGAATGGAGAAAGCAGAGAAGAGAGATTTGTGTCTGAGAAATTCCCTGCTTAGATTTTCTGGCCTGGCCTGAGCCAGCACACCATCAGGTACTTAGGAAAGGCACCTATAAGGCCAGGTTGGATGCATCTGGGACAAAAGGCTCAAGGAAGGAAATCCTCAAATAAGAATCATTCCTCTTCTCTGTTTACCTCAAATTTCATCATCTTAATAATGTAATAAACACTGTGGAAGGGGCTTTCTCTAGGCCACAGAAGTTTTATGATCAATAGATACATACAAGGGGAAAAGGTAAATAGAGCAAGCCAAGCGTTGCTTTGTTACTGTGTTCTCAGAAGCATTTCTGTCACCTATTGCAATGTAGAACCTCAATTTTTTAAATATAAGAGCAGATTGCCAATTGCCAAATTGCCACCTCTTTTTTTTCTCTTTTCTCTCAGATCAAAAGCCTAGTATTTCCTAATTTCCAATGTTGCCAGTACTCTACACTAAATCTCACTGTGGGGATGCCTTCTCACCTCTTGTATTATTCTAGCAATGCCTACACTGATCCAGTTTGCTGAGATTGTTTTGCACAGATTACCTGTTTTGACACCAATTTCAGAGTAAATCCTAAAAGAGAGTGGACTCTTCTCTTGGAGACGGAAAAATTACTGGCTCATGATCTCCAGACTACAGTGATATTATCAGAAGTGATCTCCAGGCTACAGTGATATATCAGAAATGGATGATGTTTAAAAGCAGAACTTTTTCAGCGTTATCTTCATCATTTCTTTGAGGGAGCAGAGTATTAGTTTGTGCACAAGCCAGAATAACTCTTTGAAGCAAGTTTAGGCAGAAGGTGCCAGAAAGGCCTTATTCAGTTAATTGCAATTTATCTAAAAACAGAATAACCTATTTGCAAATTTCCAAGTAAGATTTTATCCTTCAGTTGAATTACGTCATCTGTTTAAGAAGGGTGTACTAGGTGACTTTTATTCTTCCTAACCATATAGAAGCAAATTATCTCCTATATTGGAGAAAACAATCTTTGTACAGCTAAATTGCTGTTGCCAAGGACACACTGGGAACACTTTTCTTGCTCTGTGCCATGAAGACTGTAAAACTCAATCTAATTCCAAAAAGTGATTTTTTGAGATGCTGTGCATGTAGTCTTACAAATAGCCAGAGACTTCCATTGCTACAGGAAATCCTTGCAGAGGAAGTCTTATCTGATGTCTTTTTGATGTCTGTGGTGAACAGATCAGTCTTGGGATGACTTCCTATTCTAGCAGATAGCCTTCAGCATCATGTCTGAAATCTCCCCTTCTGGTCTAGGCAGAGTGAAACGACATAGGCAAACTGCTAAGACTGGCAGATCACCAGAAGATGAATTTGCTCAGGTTAAAAAAAGGTAAATTGTTTTCCAAGAAGATGGAGTTTGACTTCAGCAGCACCTCTCATGCTTAGAGGAGCTGTGTTAGGTATCTGTGATCTTGTGGCTGGTCATGTAGGAGACAGGAGTAGAAGTGGGTCAGGTCTGCATTGCTTTTACCCACAGGATATCTATGTATAACATCCTTTTCTTTAAGGACTATCACCCTGGAGATGTCTGTCTACAAGGATATGCCCCATGCCAGAATTCATCTGTCAGTCCCAGCTGGATGGAGCAGAGTATCTCCCACATATTGATGTTTTTAAAATAGGGCACAGCTTTCTTCGGGAGAAGAGACAGCCATCGGAGGTGGTGGTGAAGAGGCCTAGTTTCAGAAGGCTCCGAAGTCTTAAATATGAAGTTGAACAGTTTTGGACAAAACCTGGAAAATGGCTGTATTCCTATAGTTTGTCTCAGACTTGTACAAATCAATAGCTATAACAACAGTGCTATACGAAATTTCTTACGGGAATAACTGCAACATGAAATAATTTAGCTGGCTAGCCTCTAAGTAAACAAAATTATGTCAGCCGCCTTTGTTCATTCACTCGCTCTATTTTTTACAGCTGTCCTAGGACTAAAATTTGTCTTCAATGTATGATATTAAGATTCAAGATGAATCTTAATACTGACTTGTACTGTAAAGCATTTGAGAGATCTACAGCAAAACACTACATTTCCATTTCTTAATCAATAGGCTCTTAATTGATGCCATTTTATAACCTGATGGCAACTTCCAGTTTTGAAGCACTTATTTTAACTTGATTTTTGAGTAGGTGCATATACTGCAAACGACATCTGTTAAAAAGGTAGTTTTAAATTCCTCTATTAATCCAGTATCAATTGCTATTACAACACCTTCCTACTTTGCCCCCAAAACAGAAGTTAAACTACAACTTGAATCGAACTACATTAAAAGATAGAGAACATTAACCCCATGTGTCCAGTTTTAGCCATAATTATACTATGATTAATATGTAATACCTGCAAGTACTGTAATATCATTTAAAAAAAATTTGGCAGTCCTTTCTGGGATAAATTTAATGCATATGTTCTATTCCATCCTAACAAATAGAAGGAGATGTGTAAATGCTTTTTATTTGCGAGACAACTGAAAGAGAACTAGCCAAACTGCAGAAGACATAAAAGTCGAATAATAACAACAAAAAGATCCTTTGAATCAATTGATAAAACAAATATTAAGTCTTCTACATAAGCCCTATCTAAACATACCACAGACAAAATCAGAGGAGTCTAAAGGAACAAAATGCAGGAATCTAGAAGTGTCTTTCAGAGCAGAATAAGCCAAGCAAATGCACCAATTTGTTTTGAAAACAGCTGAAAAGGGAAATTACATTACAGCTCACAATATGTCACACGTTGCTTCACTTTCTTAAGGAAAACAGACAAATAGCAGAACTCTTCATAAAAAGGCTGACACAGTGGTCAGACTAAAGTTCTACTAGTATCAGTTACTTTAAATAAGGAATTCCCGTCTCTCTGTGATGGGCTATTTCACCTGGGGCTTTATTTCTGAGCCCATCTGCTTCTTTTCCAGTGAGATTTAGATGGATGCTCAAAGCTGACCTCCCAGAACACTTACATGAACATTTGGATGAGAGAGGCTACTCTAACCATAATACTGATAGCCACAAAGAATTGGATGAAGGATGTTTATAATCAAGGTTCATCTCTTTTTTGTTTGCTTGTAAGCAGTTTCTTTCATGTTCTGTTATTGAAGTACATGTGTCAACTGACTTGAGAGGACAGCCTTGTAAATTAGATCTTTGATCTCAAGAGTTTATTTTATCTTTCCAGCAAGGAAAAGTGAATTGGATTGGCTGGCAGAACTAAGCCCTCTCTTGTCTCTGGTCTACAGCTGCTGCATCCTTCTGGGGTCACCATAACTTCCACTTCCATCACTTGATACTCTCTTTTGCTACAGAATTAAAAAAAGGCTTCTCCAACATATCATCATAACCTGCTGAAAGCTTTACAACTTCTGGTTTATTTTATGAACCATACAGCCAGACTTTTGCTTCTGCAGAAGGGAGAAAACACTGAGCTGTGATACAACAAAGTTCTTTGAGCTACTCTGATAACTGCATCAGAAAGTTGAATATTCCCTGACTGTTTTTTGGAGTAAAACACAATTTAGAAAGAACACTGCATGGAAGGCTGCAGACTAAAGAGAAGTATCTGTTCCAAAATGTTCAAAAGAGAATGTGATCCATGGTTACTCTCCCATTACTTATGTTAATGTACAGAGGCATTAGGCACTATTGTGCTCTCTACTACATGAACACAAAAAAGACTATGGGACATGATACTGATTTATGTCCTGATTCGGATCACCATTCGGATGGTGGCATCATGTTCTTACCATCTGCACTTCATTCAGGTTCCATGGCTGTGATTCAGGCAGGACTGCTGAGAAAGGGTCTGTGGGAACTCATCTCTCAGAAGGACATTGAAAAGAAAGAGGTAGTAGTTCTCTAGGAGAGTCAAACTACATAAATATCTACTGCTAAAGAAAAAACACTGTTTCAATGGAAGATACAAGGAGTTAAATTTTTTTCCTTAGTTGAAAGAATTTGACATATTGATGGGAAGAAGTCAGGCCTAACACAGATGCTTTCTAACTTCGTGAGCTCATTACAGAAAGCCAAGCTTAATGTTGACGAAAAGTTGCAGCACAGCAGGGTAGGCTGAATGAACTCAGCTTGGCTTGCTAAACCTTTGTCTTCCTACAGCACCAAACAGGAGTCTACCTTTGGAATTTAAGGAGGATATTCTGCCTCTTTGTTGTTGTACAGTCTCTGGTTTCAAAAAGAAATCTGGTTAATCTGGAATTGCCCTGTCTTCAGTAGAAGAGTCGCGATTACTCAGGAAGGGAAAGAGTTACTCCTAGGAGTCGCACTTCTGGTTCCTCTCCTTACTAGGCTGAGAAGAGAAAACCCAAAGTAAGATGAATTATCATGTCATAACAAAAGGGGGGTTGTGGGGAGGAGGGCACTTTCTCAAGCTCCAGTTTTATGCTATTGTTCAGAACAACCCACTCATCTTGCCCAGGAGGCTGCTTTAGTGCTTTTGTGAACATAACAGGTTCTCCAGCTAAAAATGCAATAAACTGTGTGTTATTTTGAGATACTGTAATTGCTGTGGTGAATATGCTCTTTGCATTTTTCCTTTAGGTGCTTTAGGGTGAAACCCTCTCCTCTGTGACCACACAAGTGTGTATTTGCTGCCTGTCTTATCAGGGTTTGGATCACACTTTACAGAAAACAGCAGAAACTGGATCTGTAAGCACTGCCTTGACTGACCGGCCAGAGACGGCATTGTCTGGTTCCATTTCTGAGTTTCTCACCAGGGAGTTGTCTGTAGGGACCATCTCCCAGTCGGCCTTCTGTCAGGCTGCTTTGGAAGAGGTTGTTCTTTGATTTACCTTTGAACACGTGCCATAAGGCATCAATCCAATTTTAGGGATGATCTCATGCAAGGGAGAGGTTTGAGCCCCAGCTTTTGCTATAGAGAGGGCAGTCAGGAGACATTCCCAGTATCCTTGCTCATTAGTGGTACTTTGCCGGGTGTAAATTTCACTCTTTACAGGAGACAATTAAGGATGAAGGCCAAATGTTTAAACCTACTGTCCACATTTCTCATCATGGTGAATACAACATCCTCCTTACTCTCCTTTGCTGCTCCTTTCCTTTTGAAAGGACAGCTGTGAGTCCAACAGAGCTCAAATCTGACAAGATGTAATTATTTTAGATAAATTGTCTAACTGTAGGCAAAAAATGAATGCAAAACATTATATGCCAAGTCAGCTAGCAAAGAAAGAACCAGTATTGTGAGTTTGTTTGGTCTTTAACAGTGCTTTACAGCTCTGCATCTAGACCTGCTGAGCTGCAGAAACATTTCAGATTCATGGACGACTTGAATGGAAACATGCTATTTGTAGACTGATCAAATTTTTAACTGTTGGATATAAAATAATCACTAAAATTATTTCAGTGCTTTGGGCATGTGTTAACTAAAAAACTCGAAAAACAAAAGAGTTCTGAACAACTTCATAAAATTAATTCTTCCTTCTAGGAGGCCTGAGTACTTCCCAGCTCCCAGCTACACTATTCTCCAAGCAGTGTCATGGATGCCACCTAAACTACTGCAAGTCACCAACACAGCACACAGAATCCATCAGATGAGAGTGTGATATACTTTATTAGAAGGACACCAACTTTTAAATGACACTGAAAAGATTTTCAAACTGAATTTCCAAGTTCAAGTTCCCATGAAAGCTAAATGGTCAGAGCTGTAGTAAACAATATAGGTGAAACCATGTAATAACTCTCACATATAAAAATAACTCATTATTACTTAGCTTCTTTTTATTGGAGTGCAGCACAGATACTCCCCTTGAAACAATAACTTCAAAACATTTAAGAACATAGCTGTCAAAAATATTAAATACACACATTTTAAAAAATCTAAACCATGAATATTTAACAACCTAATACATATTCACAATGTAATTTCTTAATTGTTTTACAGTATTTGTCTCAAATACTGTAAGACGATCCAAGTCTGAAAATAGATGTACTTTAAGCTACCACAGAGCATAAAAAATATAGGAAAATACCCACTAACATTTAGCACAATATATATATTGTACACCAAGAGAGAAAGCAAATGTGTGCCACAGATCATTATTCATCACAAATTGTGATATGACATCAGAGAGCTGTTGCTGGTGGAACAGCAGCTCTGGTCTTAGTGAAAACATGCTCAAAGCTTGTGAGTGGGGACACAGTGGTTTGTAAGAATGCATGTTTAGCTATTTAGCAGTTTAATTTAGTTGGATAAGAAACAATGTAATGTTTTCCTGTTGTTAAACATTGCCATCTGTACCTCTGGCACACAAATTAAAAAAAGAAGGGTGTGACCATTAAAAGTATGTGTCCTGAGATTTCTTTCTTCAGGGGGCAAAGAGGTTAAAATGGAAAAGCTGATCTGTATATAAATCAGGAACACATGTGGTTATGAGAACAAACAGCAGCCAACAGGCAGAGGGGACAACATCTCCAGGCAGGCACAAAATGAGACGGACAAAATACCATCTACTGGAACAGGGAAGGAAGCAACTGATTTTCACTTTGAAATTGGTAAGTTTAACCAATTCCTTTAAGTCTTAATGATTACTTAAGGGCTTGTAATTAACTCTGAGTTTTAAAACTTGGTTTCACTGAAAAGCTGTCTGTCCAGCAGTGCAGAGCAGCATTGCTTTAGCATTAATATTGGTTTCTATCTGTACAAAATCAAGAGGTGATCTTAATATGTGTAACAGGATCTATGTGTTTTGTAACTAATTGAAATAACAAAACAATTGAGACATAGGCTTCCTCTTAAAGTCATTAAATGTTTGTGTCTGCAGTCTACCTACTGGAAGTAGATACCAGCAGCCAGTCCCTACTGAGGCTGAAACACTTTTGCTTGATTTCTTTGGAAATAAATGGAATATTTAATGTACTAAGTTATAGTTCACTTAAAGCTAAGAAATATATCACAGTTGTGAATAATAATCCATTTGATATACCAGTGGCAGGCCCCCAAAATAATAAGTCAATTAAATTCTTTATCTTCCCTTTAAGACTTGTTCCTTGACAGAGGCACAAAAAATAAAGAAAAGATTACGAATCACAAAGCACTGAATTTTCAAGTGTAAAGTCATACCAAAATCTTGATAAATTATCATTGATGTCATAGGTGAGCAGTCGGTCAGGAACGTCACTGTGGGAGCCCTGCACTGCTAACACATGTGGTGCGAGGGCAAAGGGGATGTCACTCAGGAGGTCTGACATGAAATGGCTGCTTTCCAAAGTCTGACTCCTTTGATTTCCCACCTCTGTGCTTGATACAGTCAGCTGTGACCCGTGTCCTGTATTTATCTAAAGAGAACAGAAGAACAGAAATTTACACACTACAAATCAGGCAGCTATGGCTTTGTACTTAAAACCACAAGGATCCACTAATAAAGGGTAACAAAACAAACAAACAAACAAATAAAATTAGTTTCAGATTTCAGTTTAGGTAGATCTAAAATAGCAGTTCTTAATAGATGTTGATGAAGATGCTTTGGCTCAGGTCAACCAGAATTAAGGCTAAAACAAAAGTAAGACTTTCTGTAATGATTAGTGAGATCACAGAATCACAGAATAAGCTGAGTTGGAAGGGAAATTAGGATCATCGAGTCCAACTCCTGGCCCTGCACAGAATACCCGAAGAGTCACACCATGTGCCTGAGAGCATTGTCCAAATGCTTCTTGAACTCAGACAGGCTACCCAACATTATTCTGCATTTATGAAACCCATAAGGCTCGTGGGACTTTTTTTCATTATGTTCAGTCTTGTTTATGGGAAATTACTTAATACAATTCCTTTCATAAACTGATGAAACTCCATCTTTTGTTCCCCCTGTGCCTTTCCAGAAGTTGCCAAAGACAGGCATGACTTTCATGATTAAGAACGCTCCTTTCCCAGTTATTTCAAAGGATTAATGATGTTGTTTTCCAGTTTGAAATAGAATTGCATGACTGGCTGGTAAATTCTATTATATAGGGGAAATATAGTCAGTGCCAAATATGTTCTTTATAGAAAAACATAGTTAAAACTTAAAAAAACCACCAACAACCCAAGAACCAAAACCAACTAGAAAATAAAAAAACTTGCCATACAGAAGTATTCAACACAATTTAGAGAATAATGTTGGACCCAATAGATTTGCAAGTTTTGATCCTGACCTACCAATATGACCTTACTAAGTGTTTATCCTGAAATTTTTACCATTTTAAGAACAAAGAAAAGACTATTTACTCTGCCTCTAGAATTCAAATATAATTTGTTCTACTATCTATAGCAATAAAATCCTATACAAACTGATACCTCTCACATTAGGCACCCATAATGATGTTCCTGATAACAGGCTCTGAGCAACCTGGTATAGTGGAAGGTGCCCCTGCCCATGGCAGAGGAGTTGTACCTAGATGATCTTTAAGGTTCCTTCCAACCCAAACCACTCCATGTTTCTGTGATCTCTAGGAGCAAGATGTTTGTTACAAGGATTTCGACTTTGTTTCAGCACACATACAGAAACATTCAGTAATGTGTTTGAAAGTGCTTAACAAGTCGTGTCAGAGCCATGAGCACAGACAGGAATTTCTGACTGATAAAGTCCTGACTTCTTCCTTTCAACCTTCCATACTCAACATGCAGCCAGAAAAATCCAAAGCTTACACAGCTATTAGGGAAGGAAGAGCACTGAAAGCTTTAAACTTTAAAGCTACTTTAAACTAATTTGGCATTCACCTGATTATACGAGTGAAATGGATCCAGTCATATGGAGGTCGCTTGTATCCATGATTTTTAGGGGTGTTGTGCTGCTCAAGATCTGACCTGTGCTGAAGTTGAATATCACAGATCATGGCTGTTCCAGAGAACCTGAGGGCATTGTTATCTGACAGAAGAACAGTTTGGGTGGTGGGCTGGTGGTGGGTGCTTTGTTTTCTTGCCCGGAGTATTTAGGGAAAAGATACTCCCATCTTCTTCCCAAAGAAAGGACTGGCTTTGACTTGAACGTGACCTGAGTACTAGTCGTTCCTTACACAACCCAACATTTAATCTGGTAGGACAGATAAAGCAATGCTAAACCTTCTATTAACCTGCCAACAAAGAGTCAATGATGACACAAATATCTCGCCAGCCTGTGTCACAGCCAGCACTTGTCTTGGGTGGTGGCGGACGCGCGCTCCTCCACAGCCTGCTGGGACACAAGGGTTAGTGGTGCTGCACGCTCTCAAATGGACCCTCACTTAGACGCTTTTGTTCATACTAACAATGATTTGAAACTTAAGGCTTAAGATAAACTCCCCAAGATCTGTTACTATCATGTCACAGGATAATAATGTAAAATTTCTGAAGATTAAGAAGTTTATTAAAAGGAATGACTGCTACATACAGCTACTAACCTTACTGGTTATAATCCAATACAAAAGAGGAGCAATATTCTCCATGCTACTGTAATACTGGTATGTCTGTCAGTACATAATTCCTACAGCTACAGTTTACAGATATTTCTTTATTTTCCCTGGCTTTCCTTTTCTCAGTTCTCCATTTTTAGATGTAGTTAAAAGGTCTTCAGAAAGCTACATGCAACAGCAGAGGCAGGAGCTGATAGAGAAGATTTCTTTTGGGTTTCCTTACTGATTCTGGTATCTTTAGAGAACAGCAAAATAGGAAAGCTAGCAGAGAAGCCAGGAAGATACCTGCATAGTTCTCCTACTCCAGCTTTCCAAGTTGTCAGCAAAAAACCATGGGCAATAGTACTGTAAGTCTGTAACTTCAGGAAAAACACTAGAACCTCTTGTACTTTTATTTTCTAATCAGCATAGTTATCTCCAAGACGAAGATCATCAGCTCTCACTTTAAGAGGTATTAGCTTCTATGGCTGCTCATTGGTAACACTTTGAGAGAAGTCTTTCTTCTTGCCAGGGCCCAAGGTATACATCAGAACAAAAGTCCTAAACATCTTCTGGTATAAACATATTCTCTTGCTAAGAACATTGCCAAACACACAGAACATTTATTTCTGTTAATATTTATCTGAAAGAATGCCCCACAACACTTCATGTGAGTCCTTAAATTTGTTGCTACTCTAAATTTAAAAACTTCTCTTAATTTCTACTCTGCACGAATTTATTACATTCCCTCTTGAAAGAAATAATTTGTGGATCATTTATTGAGGTACTGGTATTTGCTTGTATTACATCATTCCCATATTCTGAAGGAAAGCCAGAAAGCCCCAGATAAAAAACAGGGTTACATCTAGGAATCAATTAAACTAGATCTTCAAAGACCTTTCTGCCTCCCTCCCCTCCCACATTTCAGGGAATAATGATCCCTCACTCACAGTCCTATTCCCATCATTCAGATGATCATCAGAAATCCCTAGAATCTAATGTTTATTTTGATTGGCAAATTATACTTTTATGAACACCTGTGCATATCTTAATTGTCCCCCAAGCTGGGTGAACACAATTTACAATGCAAATTAGACCATCACATGGCAAAACTAACTTCAAAGAGGGAAAAAAGTCAGAGCGAGTACAAAGCATCTTGGATCCTTTTTCCTCCATAAACCTTACATTTGTTAGAATGGTGCTAAATGGGCAGACCCAGAAATTAAAACCCTTTCTGTACACAGCAGATACCATGTACTGACAGTGATAGAGCAAGGACCAGTTTTGCTTATCCCCAAGTCCCACTCCATATTTGAAAGCAAGACTGCAGTAAGAAAGGATGAATTACATTAGAATGATTCTACTGTGAAAGCATAATTTTACCAAACTCAATCTCTGCATACTGTCAGTGAGGTTCTTAATAGTCTTAATAGCTTATGATACTGTTTGAATAGTCAAAACAGTGTCATAAAGAAAGCACAAAATGGTTGAGATAAACGCAGTACAGTTAAGTCAGAAACAAAGAAGTGTCAGGTCAGTTTAACAAATGCCATAACCTGATCTTAAATCCAATGGTCTTTGGGTCTCAGTTTACTCAACCCCTCATGAGAAGGTCTTGGGCCTAATATGACAAGATCAGTTTGCAACATAAATGGAAAAGGAGTCTAGATTTTCTATTTCAGTTTCACATTTAATCCACTACTGTCTCTCCCATGAAAACAGTTATTTTTAATTATCTTAAAAACCTGACATTCACTTTTTCATTTATAACAAGTCACATTTTATATTACCGATCTATACGAAGAAAAAAGTTCCTGTCCAGAAGAATTCAGGTAGCAAGAAGTAATTTTTCAGTTCTGCCTAGTGCAGTCATCACAGGCAGTCGTTGCCCTTTGCCATGCAGGGCTGTTTCTGAGCATTCCTGCAGTGATATTTAGATGATGGCCTCCTGTGCAAGACCCTATCAAATTAGACATGTTTTTGTGCTTCCAAAACATGAAGATATCCTTTAAATGGGCTAAGATGTATTTCATTCCTATGCTTGAGAACCTACATGAGTGAAAAGGCCATATTGGAGCCAACCTCCCCAGCAGGCTTCCAGGGAATGCGGTGAAGAACTGGACACTCTGGTAGAGAACATCATTCACCCATCGGTGCCAAAGTCGCCCACACTGCTTCCAATGCAAACACCAGCACAAAATGATGTGATGCAACCAAGGTCACGGTTATGAAATGGCTTATGCTTTATGCATGCATTCTTCAAGAACATAGAGAAGTGCAAGTCCTAGAGAATTTGATATTGCACATTAGTTACACTGGTTTATACTTAAATGCCTAACTTATTTATCCAGAATACAATCCATTCAGAGCATGTTATCTGGATATTAGCTAAACTAAGCACTGCCAAATGCTATGACACGCAATCCTGTTATAAGAAATATTAATTGAATGGACCGAGAAGATCACTGATTTACATTTCACCCTACACCAAGGAGTCAAAAAATCAGTAAAAGTTACTTAAGGTATGGCAATAAAATTTAATTCAAATAAGCAAGGTGTCTTCTGCATTATTGGTTTGCAATCCAAAAGAACAGGAATAAAAGAAACACTATGTAAATATATAGTAGCTGACCACCAGATACTAATTGTGCTTTGACAACAATATGTTATTTTGAAACTAACAAAGTATAAAATGATCCTCTAAAGTAAATTATTTCTTTTTTCTCTTTTTAAAAAGATGTTTCTCAGCTGTCTTTAAAAAACATCTAATTTTATGCACGTCTTTGTATTACCCATAAAGATTGCCAAGAGTCTCATAAGGAAAAAAAAAATGCACCATTTCCAATGTACTGACAAGCTGGATTTACAGTGCTCTGAAGGAGAATCAAAGATTAGTGCCAGCATTATTATCATCCAAACTCTTCAACAAGATTTTCTATTAAAAGTGATTAATTAAAAAAATTACACTTTCTGTAAAAAAGGTGGTTTTTTCCAGAAACAGACCTATTTTTCTTTAAAAAACAGCCTTGAGAAACAAACAGTACCTTCAGTCAGTACATTCAGACTATTTAGTAAATATCCAGCAATATAATACTTACAACAGACACCTGCTCTGCTACTGGTGGCAAAGAATTATCTTTATTTCAGATAAGTTTGTGGTATTACAGGAAACAATGTATCATAAGGTATCTAGAATTTATTTAGTATTATGCTGTAATTACTGATGTACCTAGAAATGGAAATTGTCATATGGGATTGTTCCTCCAATGTATTGGTTGATGCTTTAAGGGTATTCACTGAACCTCCTTAAAAAATTTGTAGGAATTCTGGAATGAGTATCTCCATTGATGACAACAATTCACTTTTCAAATAAAAATGGTAAAGGCAAAGATGAACAGAGGAGGAAAGAAAAATTACTCACAAGGTTTGTATTAAAAAATTTAAGCTAGGAGAACAGAATCACAGAATCAATTAGGTTGGAAAAGACCTCTGGGATCATCGAGTCCAACCTATGGCCAAACACCACCTTGTCAACTAGACCATGGCACTGAGTGCCATGGCCAGGCTTTCCTTAAACACCTCCAGGGATCGTGACTCCATGACCTCCCTGGGCAGCCCATTCCAATTTTAACAACCCCTTCTGTGAAGAAATTCCTTCTGATGTCCAAACAGGGTCAATAAAACCTTGCTGGAGGTGGGGAAGGTGCACAACATGATAATTTTCAATTACCACAAAACCCCCACCCCGAAACATTAAGAAAAAAACACCCCAACACAACCAGTGAGTATGTGACCTACATCCTTACAGAACTGTAAGAAGGGAACAAACCCACCTGGACAAGCACAATACAGATGCCCCTGAGATGGTTCAAAAAACCACATGTGAATAATAAAAGCCGCTCTTCTTTCAAGGGTCACTTAAAATTTTAGTCAGCCCTCCCCTCCAGAAACTCAAAAAAAAGTTATTCCTAGCTGGGAGAGCAAAATAAGATGTGAAAAGAAGTTCTGGAGACCTTGCAGTAGCTTGTTGCTATATCTAAATTTCTTCTGCTTGCTTGCTTGCTTTCTTAGCAGAAATGCAGTGTCTGGGATTGTAACAGTGGCCAAAGATTGGTGTTGTCAGGGGTTGCAGCAGGGCAGACCTATAGGCTGAAAACTTCGGGTTGAGTCCTTGGATAGGCTTTTAACAGCAAGAATGGTTCTCAGTGGAAAACAGCTTTCCCATTTGCTTTGGGCTCTTGTTTCCAAGCTTCTTATGACCCTCATTTTGTAATGCAGCAGTAATTTGTCTTTCTTAAAGAGCTCCTGCTACCTGTACAAGTTTATCACTATTGCTATTCAGAGTAAAACAGAACCAATGTTTTAAATAAGAGTTTAAGAATATTTTTACTAATTTTTGACATACATTTTAGGTATTTTTCTTTCTCCCCTAAAGCACGCTTTTCATCTGTTTCTTAACTAGAATGAAATCAAGGTCAGGTTAATGTCACTGAAATCTTAAAGAAAAAAAATCTAAAGAAATAATAAAAAGAGGTTCTGACATTCCATAGTTTTTCTTTATTACAGCAAAGCTCCTCACAGAGTATCTTGGCCTGCAAAGAACAGTAGGGGAATCTTCACTAAACCACACTTTCAGTATCAATAATGATGTACATTTCTGGATCCTTATTGGCATTAAAGCAATTAGAAAAGTGTAATTAACAGAACAATTCTATAGTGTAAATGCAGAATAAGCTTGCTGTAATTAGTATGTGATTCTTGCCCTCTCAAACAGCCATAAAACTGTTAATCTCTGCAGAGAGGAAGAACTGCAAGGTTGCCATTTGAACTCTGGGTATTCTGAATGTTCCACAGCTAACGTGTGTTAGCTTAACTATCCTAGTAAATGCTAGAGATGCCTGTGAGTTTTATTTATGAGACACTTATAGAATGTAATTCTACCCTGAAAAGTATTCTTCAGTACCACAAAAGACTTCATATCTAGTGTCTAAACCAACTACCTAGTTTTGTCATCCTAGAAGAAAAAACCTGATTTTCTTCATTACCAGTTGTGCAAATTCAAACCAGTACAAGATGAAGGTTCTGTTTTCCCCTACAATAACAGTATGTCACAGGAAATATTTTAAGGGGAGTTAGGGATAAATTTAGCAAATATATTGAATTTAATATAACCAAAACTGTACAATTATATTTTCGTTTCTTGTTCCTAACTCCTATTATTTATTTCATTCAGTAATAGTTTGAAGATAGAGAACCAAAACATCTCAAATGTGGGCAACTATAATGAGAAACTATAACGTGAACAAACAGGCATAAGATGCAACATGAAAAGAAGACTGCAAACCTAAAAGAAAATAGAAATAAAAAGGAAGCAGAAAATGTTCTAAAGCTTTATTAAAAATTGTAAGTCTTAATTTCCCACCATAAGCGAAAGTAATTATGCTCTTATCTTTCCTTTTATCCCAACTAATTTCATCAGTGTTGGGTCTCATAACTGAAGAACTGTATTAACACACATGCCCCCTCAATAGCAGGATTCCTTTCCTTGCTGCCTCCCTGTTCCTCTCTGGAAGCCCCTGAGTTTTAGGGCACCATCGTTACAGGTGAATTTCGGACAATAGCTCCCTCTGTAACACGAATATTGTAATGAAAATTATCTTAGAAGAAAGAAAGAGGTGTGGGTTCAACAAAGAACAGTTTATCTAGATCCTCTGTTTTTTCAAAGTACTATGCAAGCTATTCATAGCAAAGATCCCAACATAATATGCAACATGAACAATATTTAGCATGTTGTGCTTCTGACACTGCCAGGAAATGGTACTAACTAGGCCAGATTTATTTTCCTTTTTTTTCTGTACCATGTATGCTAGAAGATTAGAAAGTTAATGAAAATTACTATAGTAAGTGAACTGCAAGCCAGAAGAACCTTAATTGAAAATGCACACAGCTCTAGACATCCAGCACTGCATTCCACAGCCACAAATCAGAAGTGAAGGTCAAGTCAATATATTATAAAATGAACAGGCAAGTCTGATAAGTGCTGATAATGGTTTTGTTTTGTAACTTCAGTATCATCCAGAAGCACAAAGTATTTACATTTATTTTGCTGCTATCTTCATTCATGATGTAATGCAAAACTCAGATAACTGACATTCAATACAGAGAGAGAATATACTAAGGAATTAATTTAATATAAAACTTTAATTGCATTATTAAAAATTAAAAACCAGAATTAAATAATCTGCTTTAATTTAGCAGCTACATTTGGTCAACAACAAAGATGTGGTATTTTCTCTACCACCTCAAGCAAAAAAATATCCTAAAGACTTTTGGAAGGCTGATCTCCTGAACAGCAGAAGCTTATACAAACTGGGTCTCTGCATTCATGTCTCTCTACCTCTTGCTCCCAACCCCTGCTACTGTAGAAGGTCCAACAGGGTAACCTGCTATGGTAGGAAAAACATGACAGCTTCTCTGAGATGGTAGATGCCCATGGAGCAGAACCTCTAAAATGATGGCTAATACTGCATTCTCTCACTACTGTACTAAGTGTATGAAAACCCAAGGATTTGAATGCGAAAGAAAGCTGTCTACCAAAAAAAAAAAGAACCTTGACAATTAAACATTAAAAAAACAGTAAGAAAATACTTAGCAAACATAGTTTCACACAAAAATAAAGCCAATCTATTCTTCATCAAATTAGAACTGGGAAAAGTGTAGATCAGAGGGTTGTTTTGTTGCTGGTTTTGGGTTTTTTTAAGAAGAAAAGGAAATTTCTCCTTGAGTAACTGAGGGAGTCAGCAACATCAATGAAATATCTCCCTAGAATGTCAATATCAATGAGAGGAAAAAGACAAAGGGGTAGCAATTTCTATAAGAGGAAAGGAAAAGGAAATTATCTTGGATTTGGTTTTCAGAAAAGAAGATAAATAGAACGAACAGAAGAGAATTACTAGTGTGAAGTCAGGTGACTCTTCCTCCAGCAATACCTGGGAACAACATCCTCAGCCATGCTTTCAAGAGTTTTGTTAAGTAACTAAACCCCTGAATCTTAAATGGATTCTCACACAGATGCATGAATTAAAATTGCTGTACTAAGTGATACATTCTGAGGTTTTTATCATGCTCCTTAAATTCTAAGCATGTGGCAAGACTAGCAATGTGTCCTGTTTACAAACTTAAAATATTTTAATGCCAAAAAAAGTGAATTAAGCAAGTATCTTCTCACACAGCTTTCCACCTGCTCTCTCCACAGAGATTCAGGTCAGTAAGAGAAAGGAAGGATGGATATTTGATTTTAATTTCCTTCATAAAGAGTCTGTAACTGGAGCACTTGTCAACACTGCCTTCAGCAAACAGGTTACCAGGAGCCAGAGTTTGTAAAAGCTTCAGTCTACAAACAGCAACAAGACTGAATTGTCCTCAGCACCTACTGATCAGGCTTTTCAGATTCAGGAATAAAAGTGTCATAACTCTTAATGCAGCAAAAAGCAAAATAGTTCATTAATTAAATAAAAGAAATTAATACTGGTCCACCTCTTTTAAATAAGGTGGCCTCTTTGACCCTCCTTGTTCTCTATGGATGGAAAATAATCAGATCACAATGAAAAGGAAAAAGGGTACTTTTTTTTTTTTAAGATAGATCTGTTTTTATCAAACAGGACTGCTAATCACATTAACACTCTAGAAACACATTCTTAAAATTTGTAGTATTGTGGAAGCAAAGAAAAGAAAATTGTAAACAAATAACTTACATTTTAATTTGTATTTTTGAAAAGTGCTTTAGAACAAAATTTGAATATGTGCTTCCCAGAGCACAGTCTTTCACAAGAAGGACAGGAGCTGTCAAGTTCTGGTTTGGTTTTTTTAAGGCAAAAATTAGTAGTGAAAGGATCAAACAACACTGATGGAAAGTACAAAGAAACATATTCCTGTCTTACCAATATTAGCATTCTGAGCTGAAATGGGACAATTTTCATGTCATGTTTTCTTTCCATTAAAAATGAACTGCCCACTGCCATTTGTGGTGAGTTTTGTGTTTGGTTATTCTTTTCCCTCTGAAAGTGGCAGTGCAACTAAGCTAAACACATTGTTGTTTTTCTTACTTCGTGTTTAGAGTAATTGTTAACGAGCTGCCCTACACTACAGTCTTTCACCCACTATTTTATGCCAATGCATCACATTGTAAATATCACTGTACCATATTCGCACACAGTCTTATCAAGTGATGTATGATCTACATTGTATTTTAGATTAATTTTAATATTTGGAAAGCCCAGAATGGTTTCTCTGAGAGGCAGGATGACTGACTGTTCGATTTGTTGACAGCAGCAAACTGAACCAGCATTACTGGCTTTTAGTCTAACCACATGTATTTGGGCAAGAGGTACAGGATGATCAGTAGTTTTATCTGGGATTAAGCTAGTCAGAAGATCCCAAAATTAGAGAAAGGCTAAAAAATGTGATGGGAACATCTGGGCACCTAGTTTGAGCATCTCTTGCTACAAATAACAATCAATGTAACTGAATAGGCAAGCAATAGAATCAAACATAGTGAGACTCTGCCCAAACTAAATAGGGAGGTATGCAAAATCTGCTTCTGCATACACGTGCCTTTATCACCATTTGGTGTATATATCCCTTTACTAAAGCCTCATTCTTAAAGTGAAGAGGCTGCAAATCAGGCCAACTATACTATTATATGAACTTTTTACATGTGGGTACATACTTTGCTATTTATAGGCACTGAATTATGAAAATATACCACGCCTATTTGTCATTCTTTACCTACAGGATGTCATTTTCTGTTCTGTTGCTCAAACCTCACAAATTGTGCAATCTGACTGCAGCACTGACTCCGAACTCCACAGGCAGGGTTGTGGGAGAGGGGGATGCTCCAATCCACTCGTGTTCACATGTATTTGCTGGCCAGACAGAACACTCATGTCTCACCTTAGAAGACTGTAAGGTTTCCTCAGTTCTTGTACTGAAATCTCAGCTGAAGTTAAACAAAGGGTTTAACAGTACTTCACACTTGCAAAGTGCTATAGAAAAGTATAAGAAAGCACTGCATTACATTTTTTAAATGAACTGCTTTCTAAGTTCAGAGAGGAAGTTGGTGACAACCACGTCAATTCACATCTCTCAATTCCCACTCAAGTTCCCTATCTCTAAAAATATAATGCTTTCCTTTAAAAGAGACAATGGACATAGTATTAATGATGCTACTGTGATTGTTAAGTATCTGAACTAATCACAGCTGTGTGTCATGTTACACAGACAACAAGTCCAACTATTCACTTCAGAATTGAAAAAAACCCTACAAGGTAATAGTCTTGCAAGGCACCCCCGCATCTTACTGGTTGACCCTGGGTCAGTAGTTTGCACAAATTGCAGTTTATAAAATGTTGTTTGGGAGGCCACTGCAACTAACACTTTATGACATGAGGAGCAGACTTTCTCATGTATAATCATGTTGCTTAAGTTTTGCATGTGTATGTACATATACCTAATGTATTTATACATAATGTGTATATAAACCCTCCCCTTCCCCCTGAGTTGTCCAATTGTTAACGGCAAACAGAAGCCCACTGGTCTACATGTTCTGGAGATCTTCCTAGAATGAAAAGACCTCTTAAATATTTTGGTAAATTATCAAAGGGATAGCAATATGAACATTACAATATAATGAAGCTTTACAAAGTAAATATGCTATTGCACAGTAATAGGTGTAACATGTAATAGCTGCAATATGCAATATTTGGGGTTTTTCTTAGCTGAATGGGCTATTTACCTTTGTTCTCAGTAAGATCGCAACCATATTATGTGCCTTTCTTATCACATGGCAGCTCTACTTCATATGCACTTTGCATCTGTGGCTGCACATGGACTCCCCAAAGAAGTCCCAGCTGTTTACTATCCACACAAAGGATGAAGGAAGCTAAGAAAGGTGATGTCCATTGCAATTGCCAAGGCTGAACACGAGTCATCCTTCTTTAAAGGTAATGTTAAAACTTCACTTCATACAGCTTATGATCATGCATGATAGTTGAGTAAAATATAAGATCTTTCCTCTAACGGTACCAGCATTCAGAGGAAAGTACATGCTTGATGACTTGCTGCAGACAGTCTTATTCCAGTCCCTCTAAAAGTGGATAATTTCATTAACTGATTATTGCTTACATACGCAATTAAGAAGAGAGAAAATATTGACCAACATGCTTTATGGGTTTTACATATGAAAAAGAAGATCTTAGAGTTAATATGACATATGACAAGCAATTAGGCTAACCAGGCCATGACTAGAATTCTACCTTACAAGAGCTTTAAAAAAAAAAAGAAAAACAAAAAGCCAAGCTAAACAAACAATATTTTTGATAGATACAGGATTTTGTCAAAGGAGAGCAAACTAATCAAAAATAATGTGATCACAATAATTTTGAAATATAAACCACTTTCTCTAAAGTAAATGTAGGGAATTTAAACTGATGCAACAAATCTAGCCCAGAACGCCCTTCCTGAGATTTTAAATACGGGACCCCCTGAACCATAAACCAAAAGTTAATAAGTTAACAGAGACATGATCAGTAATAACTCCTTTTCCAGTAACTTGTAAAAATTATCCAGACAGACAAACTTAAGGAAAAACCAGTCAATAATAGGTCTGATAGAAGCAATTAATTTTAATTTTTAAAAAAAAGGAAAACAAGGTAACAGTAATATTATTCATGCCCTGGAATTATATCAGCTGATCTACTCTAAATTATATCTTAAAAGTCTACCAACTTCAGCAACACTTGTTAACTTCACTAGAAGAGTAAAAAAAATTAGATTACTTTTCCTCTACTCTGTGGATTCTCACCTCTCATTATCTTTTCCTTGATATTTTATATCTCACAGTATTTCTGTCTTTTAAATTGACTCATAACCAGATGTCTAGGAAACTGTTATTTACATCCATGCAGAATCCTTACACAGCAGCTGTATAAATGATGACTTTAATGAGTCGATGCCAATTCAGACATCAAAATATTTTTCCTAATTTATTTACATACTTGCCCAAAATTGTGCACATCCATTTCCATATGCATAAAATCATAGATAATTTTAAATTTACTTCAAGAACCATGGGCTTTCTATCTGCTGTGTTCTCAGCTTTTAACAGCAAATTATGAAAAGAAAGGGCACAAGAATCATAATAGAACTATTACAGTTCATAAAGAAAACTAAATCCTAAAATGGTAAGAATCACAGCAAGGTATTTATATATTTAAAAGTGGCTATAACAACAACATATAAATTAGATAATTATGGATTAAGCAATCCCTTGGGGATTCTCTCTTGCCCTAGAAAATGTAAAACAAGTTCCTTAGATAGAAGGCAATAGCTATTAAGTATTTGAGGGAGAAGTAGGACTATAAGGAAACACCAAAAAAAGAAAAGAAAGGAAGACACAGCAAGATAAAAATACTAATTTACAATCTAAAGATGGCTCTCATTTTTGGTAGTTTATTTTAATACACTTACTGGTCCAGTTTTCCCCCATTAAATCTGCTGACATCTGTTGGCTAAAGAGCGCACGTCAGATTATCCAGAAGTGCAAGATCAAATAAATGCGAGCTGCTTCTTAAGGTGACAGTAGGGAGATACAAAACACTGCATCAATTACGAGAAATGTAATTTTTTTGTTGTTATTTCTTACATAAATGTAATAATCCCAGGTGTCCTGGACACCAGACATATGATAATCTTCATAAATCCTAATTCAAAGCCATACCATCTGCCAAAAATATTTTTTATGTCTCCTAATAAATACGCTATATAATTGCTTTCACAGTAGGGCAAAAATACATGGTTGCACTAATTTGCTTTACCAATAGAATAGCTCATTATTAAAAATAACCTCACCACATGACTGGGGTTTCTAGCACTCTTCATACATCAAAACTAACCTTTCCATTCTGCTATTCTGTATAACCTTAAATTCCCAGTGAAAGCAGATAAAGATTGAATTATCTGGAAATTGTACAGTAATAATGGAAAAATCACAAGCATAAAAAAACCCCCAAACCATAGTGTCTCTTTCTATTATGATTGTGTTGCAGTTAAAATTAGAAGCTTTGTATTTCATGGTCACTAATTTACTAATTTAGTCACTAATAAGACTAATTGAAGTTCTCGGCCCTGCAGAGCACTAACCATTTTGGACCCAATCCAGAAAAGCACCTAAATATGTGTGTGACTTTTAGTTCATGAGCCTGAAGCAACTTCAGAGGGATCAGACATGCTTGATTAGGCCCAGAGCACTAATTAACCCGCCGGACAACACGTCCCTCTAGGACTGACCAGCATCAGGAGATGACCCTCCCAAACTGCCATCCATACTCGCAGAGATGGAGAGAACACTCCATACAGGATTGTTCAAAGAAGGAGCTTCTGTCTGAAGCAGAAGACAAAACGTTTGGGCTCAAGTTGGCCTTTGAGAACACCCTTCCTCCAAGAAGTTTTTAAATACCCGCAATTCCCCTAACATGCATGCAACATCCAAACACCTGGAAACAACGCCGACTGAGGTATGGCAGGCGTTACCAGAGGTTCTGTTACACTTTCCTAGTTGTAGCAAGATGATCTTGATGTAAACTTTTATTTCTGCATTAGTTTAAATAATTTATACAAGATTATACAAAAATAGGCCCTTGACAATTCAGTGATTGTACAGCAAACAAATCCAATAGTAACTAAGAAAATAGGAAATTCCAAAGAGGTTGGCCATTACCAAAAAATACCCCAGAAGATCATTTCTTCAAAAAATCACACTCAACCTCATTTCCCCTTTGAAAATCCATGAACAAAGTATTACTTCATTCTTCTTTAAATCACATTTCCAAAAGCACTTTTCATATTCCACAAAGTTTATATCTAATAAGAACTGAAACTTTATATTTAAAAATAAAAGCAGGTTTCCAGCAATTGAAAGATGCAGTTGATGAACTAAATGCTCTTTTGTTAAGTTCCGCACGACAAATATCTGATGCCACTCTGCTGTCTATCAGCTATATTTTAACACACTGTTCTATGTTTATCAAGAATTTGTGTTTTAATACTAACAAGGTTATTATTTCAATTGACGTTCTAAGTCTCTACGACATATTGAATACGTAATACAATGCTTTTCCAGTTTCCCTAAACTGGTAAGGTTCTCCCACAAATTTACAAAAATGTACTCACCATTGCAGGGAGGAATATTGCTTTCCTAATGGCCAGAATTATTCATTTCATTTCCATTTAATTTGAGAACTTGAGAATTCCTTTGAGTAAATGTGAAATCCAAATACTGAAATCTAGACTGGAATCAATTGCCTAAATACTACCAAGGGCTGGATCTTAATTTAACTTATTCTGTCACAAGCCAGTTCATACGAGTATTTTTATGACACGTAAGTATTTTGATAGAAAGTTGAAAATAAATCTTTGTTTCATTTTTGCTGTAATATCTGCTATTTTATTTTGAAAACTTTGCTTCTTCTCTCTGACTCATAAAACTTAAAATCTATACAAGTTCTGCTTTTCCTGAAATTCCACAGAACGGAACAAACTACTGAGGCTGCAATAACTGACAGTTCACCTTCCCCAGCAAGAACATCACATTACGGGAAACTGCGTTTGTCCTGTAAGTAACTACAACATCAATTAATTAATTATACTGCCCAGATCTGCAGGACTTCAGTTGCAAAACACCCTGGCTCAGACATGCATGGATCTAAAGCCAGACCAAAACTTTGCAATTAGTAGGAACTAATTCATACTTCCACAACATCAGAAGGCAAACCACTCATTACTTATGACAAATTAAAGATTTCTGTACAGGACACAGTTCTAAATTTTAAGTTAAAAAATAAAGCTACAGGCCACACATACATACAGACCACCCTTAGATATGGAAAAATTGTCACACACACCTCTACTGTACCAAGGGACTTAGCAATAATAAATATTGAAACAGCATTGAAAAGAGACAGACAGACAGACACATATCTCAGCAGTACCAAGGTGAGATATGGGAAAAAGAGACAGGATAGGTTGAGCAAAAAAAATGAGCCACCACAAAAGCACAAAAAGTCCAAGCCAAACATCTCTCAGTCACCTTGCAAATGTCTAAAACTATATGGCAATGGAAAACAGGCTCATACTTAGTACAAAAACATGTTCAAAGTATGTGGAAAAGAAAATATGTATACATCATATGCAGAAATATTCTGAAAAGCCCTGGCCTGAAAACATATATCAAATAAACTAAAGAAAAAGAAGTTCAGATTTACAGCCACACAGGAGAGAAACAGAAAGGAAACACACAATAAAGACAGTCTATTATACTCACACGTTTACAACACGTTACTCATAATGATAGTTGTGGAAATAGCTGATTTATGTAAATGTGTGACATTTTCCATCACTACTCACCATACAAATGCTTCTATGCAATTCATTAACATTCTAGCTACAGTTTCATGCTTGCACAACTCAAATATAAAAATAAGATATTCAACAATACCATACAGCCCACCCTTCTACTATTTCCTTTTCAAATCCACAGCAGTGGGCTTGATATTATTGCCACCTAATTAGTAGCAGTGCTTCTTTTATGATAGATGACAAGGAAGGCTGAGAGTCACTCAGCGAATGGAAGATGTGAATGTGGTGAAACCATCTTCTGCAGGACATTCATGTTTCTTAAATGAGCTGCTATGGAAGTTTCATCATGTGTGCATAAGGAAATAGTCTCGTACCTGTAGAGGTTGATTGTACATCGGTCTGGTCCCTGGAAATGAAGTTTCAGCCTTTGAGTCTCTACTTTGATCACCAGCTGTGTCACCTACCAAAGTAAAACAAAAAACCTTTTAAATCACTGAAATCCTTCATATTGTACATAGAATAAGAAAACCTCTTCAGTCTTCCTAAAATCAAATTATATCCTGAGAAAGGGGGACTCTGTTGCCACACTTATATTCACAATTTTGGACACAGGTAAAGAGAAAAACATTGAGAAGTGATCTGCAAAACCCAGAAACAAATCTGTGTCAATTACTTAAAGGAAAAAATTCATGGAGGGAAAAGGGAGAAAAGAAAAAAGCAGGGCCCCTATTTTTGTACACTTTGGGACCATTAAGTTCTAATAATTAGCAAAGGGTACATAGCAGGGTGACTATGTAGTGCAAAGGAGATACCAGGTGCCCATCCATCACATCCCAATCCAATGTCACGCTAGAAGCACTGTTACTCTATCCTCATTCATAACCCCATTTCCACACAGTTGATATCTGTGCATGAGCGCAGAAAGAGAGACAAAGCATTCTGAGCAACGGCCTGGTTTTGACTGTATAGGGACAAAGACTTCTTGGCAGGCTGGGCACTGATCTCCTCCCATTGCATACATGTGGCTACCTCTGCCCAGGATTTTACCAAGAAGACACAATTCAGTTTATGCCAAAAGCCGCAGCTGGTACTGATCTAAAGATGGGCAGATCACAGCAATAAACTAGAGACAAGATTATTTTCACCTTTATTTTTAAGACAAAAGGTACATTATCATTTTTATTAAAAAGGTAGAGGTATAAAAAAGGTAGAGGTAGTAAAAAGAAAAAACCAAAACCAGAATTTGTTTCTCAGATGTTGCAAAACAAACATCCACCTATCCTATCTTCTCCAATTTTCTTTGTCAATGGGAGAGTGTACCAGAAGTTGTAAAGATTTTGCAGATTATCTCCTTCTGTTGTTAGTACTAGTCAGTAAATAGTTAGCAAGGGCACACAACTGAGAAAAATTAACGATTTAGTAACATAATTCTGGTTTCATTTTAATTTGAATGCATACTGCTTTCTGTAATGGATTATGTTGAAAATCTGTATCCTTAAAGATAAGAGCAACCTTGTTGCTCCAAAACTGCAGCAACAATTCAAAATGAAAAGGTTCTAGTTACTGTAACTGTTAACTTCTTTGTTAAACCAGTGGTTCTGGCTCCCCTGTTCCATTTTCTCCAGAGGTTTACTTAGAGCCAGTGCACCTGGCAGAAGCCTTTGGAAACAGCAGCCAGCTTCTGCCCGTGCCCAATTAGGCTGGAAAGCCAATGACACCCGGGTCCATGCATGTTTATTCCATATTGTCATGGATCCCCGGGTCTGACTGGTCAGGTCCCTCAAGTACAACGCAGTATTTGGTAAACTTTTTAATGAAAACAAGCACTAATATCTATCAGATATTAGATAGATAGATATCTATAGATATCTATATATATCTATCCAGTCATTGTGTCTGCTTTTAATACCCAAGTATTATTCCTAGCAGTGTATGCAGAGAATCATCATCATCGTCATCTTTGTCACAGGTCTTTAATGCCTATTAATTTCATTAATGTCTACACTTTCCAAGACCTTTTCTGGAATTGAAAAATGCTTCTTAGTAAACTAGTAATTCTCTACAAAAAATACTCCAAAGCACTTGTACACACAAGAGCTCTTAAAAAAAAAGGGCTGTGGGAGAACAAAGGAGATGGGGATTCAACTAATCTTCCATTCCTCTCCCAGTACCTTGAAAAACACAATTTGTAAGCACCTATGTCTTAGTTTGAATAGACAGGTGTCTGTTAAGGAAGGCAGGAGCCTCCCTTGGAATGGAGAATGCAACCTCCTTCCCTCCGAATTATTATAATTTCGAAATTAAGGGCTTTCAGGCAAAGATATGAGGAATAAGAATAACAGCTCTTTACTAATATATATATATATATATGTATATATATATATATATATATATATAAAACAAGGCAAACAAGTAACAATAACTATGGCAATAACCCCAAACAGAACCAGAACCCAGTGCCAGTCTCTCTCGCCTGTCAGGCACTTTCCCCCTTGGTGCAGTTACTCTCACAGCCGGCAGGGGCGCTGGTGG
>VZRO01006340.1:55325-91371 GCA_013397915.1 Daphoenositta chrysoptera | reverse complement strand
GGGCAGGGAGAGGCGGGCTTGGGATCCCGGGCTTCCGCGACAGCAAGAGCGCAAAGCGATGGATTGTTTGCACGACGCAAGCAGCCACTCTCCGCTCCAATGCTGGAAAAAGCAAGAGAGCGAGGGCTCCTATCTCCCTTCCTTTATTCAGTTCAAAATCTCGTGGTCTCTCGCTTTTCACGATAACATCCCACGTAAAAGAGCTCAGCCACCTGGGCCTGTCCCTCTGGCCAGGTCTTTTGTCTCTGTTAAGTACTCGGCAATTTGTTTCCTAGCAACATGTATGGGGAAAAAATTCTCTAAGAGAAAAAGGAAAAAAACCTGAGAACCCCTTTTTAAAACCCCAACAACCTATAAGATAATGAGGTAAATAACAGTCATGAAAATCACTAATGTTAAACAATTAATTTACATTTGTAATGAAATAGAGGCCTGCAAACAAAAATTATTACAAGTCTTGTAAATGCACCCTGCCTCAAGGAAGTGTAAAAATGGTTAACAGATACACGAAGAGGGCAGTAAGGCATATTTTTGGTACACTTGCTTTGGATGAGACTTCAAACCAGTTTAAACTGTAACAAATTTAAGCTAGATCAGTTTCTCCGTGAGTAAAGCTACGTAAGCACTTTGAACAACCGAAGGAAATGGTTTCTCTAAACAGTGGTTAATCTCCAAAAGACTGCAGAGACAGGTCGAAGAAACATCTGTTATGAATGGTTTCAATCATGCCAAGACAAGTAAGATGAAGGACCTTTTTGTGTTCCATTCTAGTCCTCCATTCCATGAACAATGCAGGAGGAAAGACTCCACAGGATACCCTTTCCCAAGATCAGTGAACTTAGGTATCTGATGAAGACTTGTGGAGGTGCAAGTAGACTGCAGTGAGTTGGACAATGACTCACTGAGTGTGTAAGGGCAGCGCTTGTGTGGGCAGTCAGTACCAAAGGGACAACTGGGTGAAGTTGGGCGTTTGCATAAACATACTGAAAAAGTTACAACAGATATTTAATAAACACAGGAACCGATGTTTTACTCCTTATCTTTACAAACCATTCCTGAGAAAGCACTCAGAAGTTTTTATATGAAAAAAATCACTAAGAAAACCTAATTCATGTGTGTTAATGCTATCCAGAATATACCTTTTCTCTGTGATTAGTTTTCCTTAAGATGAAAAGAGTCTTGGTCTGTAATCAGGACGAAACGGTCAAAAATTATCACAAAAAGGGAAGAATAACTCATTTAGAGAGAAATGAAATTTTTTACTTAGAACTTTGTCATCCAGCTCCCAAAGTTCACAAGCTCTTAAGGAAGCCAAATGTAGGAATACCTATAGTGTTTCACAATTCAAATTGCCTTTGTAAAACTGCACTTAAATGCAGAGTTTTTCTTAAAAGATATAAATAAAAAATGGAGAAACCCCAACATCTTGCCAAATTTTCAGGCATATGGTCCTGCAAGGATAAGCCATGACTCTTTGTATAGACTTCTATTATTTAACGGAATTAAAACAGTGATAGGCAGCTGCCAAAGACACCAAGCTGTCTAAGACATCCAGTAGGATGGAATAGTTGTCCAGATAAACTGGTATTTTCAGTGTACTTCTTTCACTGGTTCCTATCTCAAATATTCAAACAGATTCGTCATCCTTATTTCTACCAGCCCAAATAATTAAATAACTGTGACATACCACCCCACCTCTATCAGTTCCTGACCCTATCTAGCTTGCCATAGCTGATTCATCTTGTTTAGCCANTTTTTTTTTTTTTTTTCCAGCTTGCCTTGGTTTCCCATTGACCTACAGTCTTATCCCTCTTCAGGCTCAGCCTTTAAAATGCTTCCCTCGGATCTGGGTTTTCCTCTTCTCTTCTGCAACCCTGCGATCTCTTCCTACCCACCTACTACTGTGTGAGCAAGGGGGATGATGCCAAACACCCAACAGACAGACATCCATGAGAGCACAGACCTTCGGGTGCAGGAACTATGTAGATTCTTTTGAGCACTTCAAACATTCTGGTTGATAGCTTTTGACTGAGGAAAAAACCCAAACAACCAAACCACCCTCCTCTCCAAACACTGGGAGAAAAAAACCCTACAAACAAACCCAAACAAGACCTCTTACACAATCTTGATGTAAATAGATATACAATTATATTTTTGCCAAACTAAGCAACTAAAATCTGGCTCTGAAAAAAGATCACAAATACATGACCTTAGTGGAAAGGGCTCCCATAAAGTCTTTCATCAGAACTACAAATATGATCATAGATAAGGGCAGGGACCATGGTAATCACATAGCCTAACCTCCTGTAAAAATATAGGCCATAAGATTTCTTGAATTAATTTGTTTGAACTAGATCAACTTTAAAGTTGTATTTTAATCAGTAGATAAAAGACAAAATTATTTGTCTTACAAAACAATTAGATTCTGGCTCATACACTCCTTGGTTTAAGCATTGTGCAAATTTTAGTCATAAAACTCCTCTAGAAAATAAATCTAAGTCATATATCAAAAACTGACATAGACTGTTTAGAGTCTATAAGAATTAGATATGAAGGGCACTTCATGCAGTGTAATATGGTTTAAATATCAGTAGCATAATCTGTAATATGCAGAACATTACTGGGAAAATTTATCAGGAAAAAAAAAATCATGCTCATTGCTGTAAAATATTCCCTTCCTTACCGATGGGAAAATATTAAAAGTTTGAAAAGAAAGTAGTAGGCATATTTATCCTACTGTCCAGATAAGTTTGTATTTCAAATCCTCAGTCTTGGGAGGCTGTTTTTAAGTTATATTAAGTCTCTTCCAGGCCCAAGTAATCAGTGTTGCACTGAAAGGTCAGACATACATTTCTCCTTTCACTGAGCTGGTGCCAACATTCTCCAAGTTCCACTGGTATCTTTTTCCAAGAACTGAAGCCAGGTGTTCCACAGGAAAGAAATACCTGGTCCAGTCCTCAGTATGTACTATGTATATCCTCCCTCAGAACTCAGAGTTTTTGGTGTCTTCAGAAATCTACATTCAGCTGCCTATATGGACCTCAGCAAACTCTCATATAGAAAGGTACAACCACAAGTTTGGCTTCTACTCAACAAGGAAGTGGTGTTTCTATTTATATTCTTTCCTCTTCCAGCATTTTGTTAACCTCAAGCTGTGTAGTCTCTTGATCAACAGACAGCATTTAAAAGCATAGCCCACCCTCAATTTTAATTTAATAAATTAAAACCAATTGTAAGTGTATTTTAGAGTCTTCTATCATGTGGACTGCCATTTGTCCTGGTCTGTGCAAAAATCCTGTGAGACACTGAAGCACGTACAACACAGCAAGCAGTAACTAGCTACCAAATACATGGATTTTCAAATGTCACCTTCAGCTTCAAAAGGCAGAAAGCTATTTTCCATTATACTTTAGTTAGTTGCTTGACTTTTTGTTGCCTGTCATTATCTTTTATATTCTGCATAGAATTGGTAAAAACAAAGAATATTCTGGCTTCTACTTGGCAGCAAAAATACAGAAAGTTTTAAGAGAGTATTAGTAAGATCTGAAAACAGGAGAGGTTGACACTCCTGAAGCATCAAAGTTTTACTACAGTTTCTTTTCCCTCTTTCTTACTCATAAATCTTCCCCTCTCTCCCTGAGATAAGGAAGAAAGGCCAGACACAGCAATTTTAAGTTACCCTGCTCCAGGATAAACTAGCAGTACTTCGGGCCTCAGTCTATGAATACTGACAGTGCTTTCAATCTCAGGAGGTATTTAAGAAGTATTATAATTCCCTCTCAACATCTGAGTTTCAGCAGTCTCTGTGATCGCACTTCCATGCAAAGGGGTTTCATAGCACCCCTTTTTCAAGTCCTGCTCTCCCCTCAGCTTCCAGGTCTTTCAGCAGGGATGAAACGTGTTTCTGCTCAGCCTCTTCCAGCCCTGCTTGGTTCTCCAGCACTCACTTCCAGGGTCTCACAGCTTCCACTTACCAGCCAGTTTCTACCCAGTGTGTGAGCTGGGGACTGCACTGCGCTGGTGCCAAGGAACCTTGATGGCAGTACCCCAAACACAGAATTGTGCTGATTTTATAGGATCAAGACAATTGACAGAAGACAGAGAAGACAGAGGGAAGACCATTAGAAGCACCGAATGGTTTGCGTTGGAAAGGAACTTTAAAGATTATCTATTCCACCAGCTCTAAATGGATTGTACACAATAATCTGTAAGTAATTTAACAGTTTCCATTGGTGATCAACAAATCATTCAATGATCCATCAAAATCAAATAAGGCACTGGCCAGTTTGCTGTCCTCTTCAATGGCACAGAGGGGACATTGACGAATAGCTGGTTCCTCCACTTTCTTAAAAGAGGGACTATCACTCAGTCTAGTATTAGTGCTACAAAACTACATATTAATCTTCGTTATCTTCCATGTGTACATGGCCAAGACATAACAGCCTTATAAGTATATATATATAGCTGGCAAAACAATGAAGTTATCCTAGTTTCAGGTCACCTCATCCTGGTTTCATATTAAAGCTTTTCATATCAACAGTAGTTTCATTTCAACAAACTAATAATATCCCCTAAAAAATGCAATATATCAGCAGAAAGATTCTCTACAGCTGCAACTTCCAGCAAAACAAGAGTTTAAGAGTTTATACTGTATAAGGGTGAGTGAGAAGGAAGTCTGTGTAAGTCCATGCTAAAGCAGAGGTCTGGTAAGTGTTTGGCAGCCTTACATTGAGTTTCAACAGTGTATTAAGAGGTCCTACAAATAAATCTTTGATTGGGAGTAGAACTTAACCAGTATCTTCTCTAATTTTCCTTATGAACCACAACAAAAATCTATATATAAACCCTGCAGTGAGAAAGAATCCTGAAACTCTGATTTCTTTACACTTGTAAAAGGCAGGGGGGTAACTGTAACAAGGTAAACATTACCCTGAATGGTTTTGCACTTGCAGACATGAAGAAATAAGGTTCAGTCCTTTCCCAATTAAGAAGAATAGCTACAGCACATGCCACTGAAGATTATGGGAGTGGCACTCCACACTGCCACCCAGTCTGATTTTGGTATCCCACCTTTCTGCAGGCAATCTTAATGCAGAGTCTCCATGTTCCTAAACAATTCTGTCAGGGTCTTCTCAACCTGCATCCCACTATCAAGATCACAGTGAAACCATAGATTAAAAACTTCTCTATGAAAAATTTTGTTTCCCCAAACAAAAACTTTTCAGAAGATAGCAATACAAAAACAATAGGATAGGTTCCTGTAGAGTTTCCATATCCCAGATCTACATACTTTTAAGTTTGCAAAAAGTGTTTTATTTCTGTGCTTTTCTATATTTCCAACTTCTTAAAAGTTTTACTTTTTCAAAGCTTTCCTGAATCCTAAAACAAAGGACCCTTAGAGTTTAGATCTAACTCCATCTCCAGCTACTTCACTGAGGCTAAGTCATTCCTACTCCTCTGACCCCCACTGAAAAGGCTCTCTTTTAAGAGGTGCCCAACTCTTTCAGAAAGCTGATTAATCTAAAGCCAACGTTTCATAGCAAAATTCTGGTTGGAAGGAATCATGGAGATCACACTAGTCCAGCCTCCAGTTCAGCACAGGGCTAACTTCAAAGTGAAAGAAACTACGTGCCTCAGGTTGTCTGGCTGAATTTTGAGGCTCCAAAGATGGAGATTCCTCAGCATCTCTCATCTCTCCGTTATATCTATCCCTCTACTGTTTGTTACCTCCAGGTTCACAGTCACATTCAAAGCAAGCTGTAGAAATTTGTCCATGAGCCACATGTTATTTTACTTTGGTTTTAAGTTATGAGACTTTCATGTCAAGCATAAAGGAATGCCAGGAATGAATCTCATTCTGATTTTCTGGTGTGATGTATCCATGCAAGTACTTTTCATCCATTATATGTGCATGCCAGCCTTTCTCAGTAGTCCACCAAAACACTGTACCCCCTCACCACAGCATATTTTTCCAGAGATCTTGTTTTTCCATTTCGTTATTTGGAAATTCTGTTCTAGAGCTCATTACCTTAGATGCTGCCACACCTTTCCTGTCTAGCTGTGCTATCAGAGTGAGCAAGTGATGTGACTTACTAGCTACTCAATACAACCGTAGGACTGAAGCAATCAACAATATAGATCCAAGTAAGGGCTGACATGTTCAGTCATTTTGTATAGGAAAAAGTTAAAAGAAAAAGCTAAACAAGAGAAATGTACATCCTCTAGGTCTTCTGACCCAAGATTTGTGCTTATCTGTGTGTGTGTCAGTGCCTCAGGAAAACCTCAAAACTATTCTCTGCTCTTCCAATGTTCAACTGATACTGTGCAGATAAACCCCCAGTGTATCTATTGTATGCTGGTATTTATCATGAACATCGGCCTTAAAATAAAAAAATCAGCAAATCTGCCTGGAAGACATAGATCAGATGCCATAGGCCAGTCTCTTCATGCATTAAGTTCTTGACATTCCTAGAGAACCTCTAAATCTTCCTGTCATTCACTTAATCTGTCAGTTAAGTGTCTCCTCTTCATATCAAAACAAATGTAATCTTCCAAGGCCAAGTGAATCACACTTTTCAGGGGAAGAAAACCATTTAATCTACTTTTTTGAAAAGAAAAGTTTTATAAACTGATTGGCTCTCTTTTTATTTTAAACCTACCCATTCATTGATACCTGATTGTCATGGTCATCTAGACCAGCTCAATCATCCCACAGAACAAGTACATTGTTCTAAGGCTAGGATTAAATCAAAAGTCCCTTAAATTTTTAGATATTTAGAACACTTAATTCATATAATCTCTTTCCACTTTGCTCTCAAATCTGCTTCGTGGTAGTGGAAGATGTCTACACTTCTGTGCCAGTTTGGCCAAATTGGAGGAGAGTATCCTCTGAGGGAAGGCAGGTTACCACCACCCCTCCCCCAAAAACAGGTTCGGGAAAGAAAAGAATTTTTCCTCCAAGGAAAGTGAAGGAGGAAAAAAACCCTATTTATTTAACAAACACACAGAAAAGGATATTAATGCTAAATAATAAAATCTCTCACTATGGAGAGAAACCTGGGAAGATTTCAGAGTCCTCTGGGTGTGGCCTCTCTCCTCCTCCTCGGAGCTGGGTCAGCCTGGGCCCCCCTGGGCCCAGGGTGTTCTGGTATTGTTGAGCAGTCCAGAAGAGAAGAAGAAGAAGGGAAAAAAAAACAAAGTCCCAGGAAAAAAAGTTTAACTGTCCGTCTCTCTCTCTTCTGAGAAAAGGAGCCAAAAGCTGGGAAAAAACAGAAGGTGCTTTTCCTCCGCTCTTCTCCCCGCAGCAGCAATGCCAAGAGAGATAGCAGTGTCCTTGGAGCACAGAACTGCTTTGAAAAAGTTTGTCTGGTTTTTTCTCTCGCACCCAGTCTTAAAGGCACAGAATTCATCTTCTGGGCATAGAGTGGCAATAGGGGATACACATCATAAAGTCACCCCAAGACATAATCCAACTGTACTGCTGTATCAACAGGCTGGTGTGCAACAAGTGCAAAAGAAGCATCAGTTTGCAAGCTAAATTTTCTTCCAGGATTACAATCTCCCACTAGATCTTTTTTCCAAGGGACAGAGATAAAGCCAACATTGTTCCCCTTTATTTCTTCTGTTTCTCTTGCCTAACTTTATCTTGTTTATCTTTGAGAGAATATAATAGTCACAATCTTCAAAATCCTTCCTGTGTTTTCTTATTTTGTTTGCAAGGATGATAAAAGGCTTAATCTCAAAACAATAAAATTCTTTACCTCTTCAGTTCCTGATGAACAGTAAAAGGCTTTGGGGAAACACCAGTAATAACAACAAACGCAGAGGAAGAAAATAGTACAGCTCACACAGAGTAGTGCTGGCAAGCAACCTCCCCTTTAAAACATGTTTTAGCACCATCATTTCCTTGTCACTAGTTAATCCAGCCTATAAAACCTATCTCAGATTACAGGCTCAGTTGTTTTCCAAAGGTAAATATATAATATTCCACTTTTCACTATGAAATTAAAATTTTTAGTATCCTGACTTAACTATGACATTAAAACTCCCCTTCTCCTGTTTTATTCATGATGTGGTTCTAAAGGCAATCCTGTCCAGAAAGCAAACAGCACACACTGGAACCCACTTTGATGAGAACAGAGATTTTCCTAGCACTTAAAAACCTGCTGTGGTCTGCCTGTTCAGTCTCTTGGTTACACTGTGTAACTTGCATTTCAGTAGGTCCAACATGCATTAAAATTATTTGCCTGTCAAAAACTGAGGTGCTGATAGCCCGATATTTGCATACGAAGCTTGCTACATAAATGTAAATTATGTTAGAAAACAAACAATGCAAATTTAAGCTGGCTGCCTATGGAATTAGATTTACATGACCAATCTTCTGTCCTTGATAACACAGGGAAGCGTTCTCAAATGTTGTTGAAACTACCACAGAGATAGAAGACTTGGAGATATTTAGATATTTATGGAATATAACCATCTGCAGCTGGGCAGTAAAAAGAGACTAGGAGTAATGCCCCAGCTGAAGGAAAAACCCATTGCTCTGTTATTCTTGGCCTGCTTGGTCAATTGGCAAATACTGCTGTGCTTGGTCACTGGGAATGAAGGGAAGGCAAGGGAGGCTACTGTAATAAACCAGGGTGTTGCAGACCGATTTTAGGCTTATTAATTACCTGTTTTCTCCGTTAAGAAATCCTGCCCTGTTTGTATGGTTTACCCCAGTTAGTTCTTCACCCCGCCTATCCCCTAATGTTGATTACGCCCTGAATCCTCCTCTGTTATACCCCTATTGGTTATATACTTGTCACCGCCCCTCGTGCCTCCTATCCTTAAAAACCCCTGCACACCCTGAATCCTCGCTTTTCCATCCCTGGACCCCTTCAAGAATAAAAGGTCTTGGAATTCCATACGGAAGCCTCCCTCTCATCCTTGCCCTCATCGGCGCGCTTCCCATCGGGCTTGCTGTCTCCACCCTGCTAACAGGGCGTCGCTGCGCTCCACTGGCAGGAGGCCGCTGAGGATACCCGCTGCTGGCGCAGTGAGGGGATCTCCGGGCTGAACCCCGAGCCGCGTCACCAGGGAAATGCTCAGGGCTGTTCTAGCAGGGTAGAAGGACTAGGAGATCCTCAAGGAGGTCCTTGATAAACTATTCCAGGGAACGCTGTGTTTTATTCTCTCTTGATAGCATTTTGGCTATTTCAAACAAGAAATACTTTTTTTATAAAGAGGAAGAGGGGAACAAACCCACCTAAAACTTTGTAAATCAATCCTTCAGTAAACTCCTATTAGGGCCACTTACATCTTTGTCCCACAATGCAGAGTTGAACTCATGAGTACATACAGCCTCATCCCAATAACCAGCCTTCAAGTGAGCAGCTGCCTACAACATTCATGTTAGTTGTTATGAACTTTTTGTCATGTCTTCTAGAAGCTCTCAAAGTACCAGAAAGCTGAGTTAATACTTTGTGGGAGAAGAATTGATAATAGGACACGGCACTCGTTTAAGGTAGCTTTCATATGGCATAATTATGAGAAATCTCCACAGTAATAATCATTTCATACCCAAGTGCTGCTATCCTCTCAGAGACATGGAAACCCCACTAATTCTGAAACAAAGTTAAGCAGAATTAATTTAAAACATAAAGACCACACACAAAGTTATGCAGATACCCTGAAACACACTTACATCTGCATGACATACAGGCACAATACAATTGATGCAGAAAGTTAAATCCCAATAACTAAGATTCTATTAGAAGGTGTAAAAATACTGTGGTTCGAAAGTAGATTCCTTCCCCACTTTTTTTTGTAAATTATTTTCTAGACAGCAGCCTGGAAATCTTATGTCACTGTGACTACAAAATGTCAATTCTGAGCAGAAAACCTTATGGTACATCCATTGTTGCTTTTGCATTTCTGACACATGCTTGCAGGCTATTCCTGAACAGCATGGGTTTTTTTTCCTCTAAAAAGCATAAGTTCTCTGGATTTTTTGTAGTAACAAGCACAATTTTATAAACATACCTAAAATTAGTACAGAGAGGTTTCGAGCATTTTAAGAAAGGAAAACCTACAGCCAAAAGAAACCTCAACAAATTATTCAATAGAACAGAGTCTCTCTGGTTCTGTAACTCCTTGAAAAACTGCTTTTGACTTACATTGTTAACTCCGTTATATTAGTACCATCTTCTGATCTCAGACTTACAAAGGGATCTAAGACTAACCAACCAAGTCTCCTCACAAACTAAAACATAAATCCATTTACCCTGTCCTCAGAAAGGACAAAAACCTGCCTAGTAGCTGATCTTTGGATCAGACCTCTCTCATGAATAAAGAGCTCCACAGTGATGATTAAAGGACTACTTAATTTTATTTATTTATTTAGAGCACATAGGTCAATAATGTGGATTAGCTAGGATTAAAGTGTGATTTTCTGCTAATTTTTGTGCTTTAAGCTGGTTTAGTATTTCTAGGAACTTTATTCTAAAGCCAGCTTTGTAGAAGAAACTGCACCACAGAACTTCTGGATTCTCTTGACTTTGTGTAAACAAAATGGAAATGTTCACTTCAACATATTACTGCTAGATTCCTTGGTTTTAAAGGCAACAATATAAATAGTATTAAATATTCACAGAGTTTTAGTATGTCTGACTTCAGTACTTTAAAACCTTTCTAACTATTCCAAATTGCATTTTTGAATTACACAAACATAGAAGTGCAGATCTGTTAGGGGAAAAAAATTGAATTATCAGCACAAAAAAGAACTAGAATAATTCTTTAAAAGTATCCAAAGAGCAGGGCAGAAGTTATTTTGGGGAGGAGAAAAAGAGATGAATAAAAATTCCTGAAAAGAGGAATTTGCTTTACAAAGTCTAAAAAAGCCCCACCAGATTAAAATATCCATTCACAAAGATGCAAGTGCAACAGATGTAAAAGTCCAGCAGATACATTTTTGGCTGTATCATTCAGAGAAATGCCCAAATGTTTGCATGTATACTAAAAAGTGACATTAACACTGCCCACAAAGCAAAGAGAAAAACCCATAATAATTGTGCAGTACTTGAATAATTCCTTTAAATAAAACATCTGCCACGACTTTGTACCATATTCTATGTGGAGAAAATGAAGAAGTCAGAGGAGCTGTAAGTTTTATCATCAGCTGTTGATGGTGTGAAACTGAGGGCTATGAATGCTTATGTTAAGTTATGCCTGCACTGTAAATCAGTGCCTTCCCTAAACTCTGCATTGAAATGGAATTTTCCAGCTGAATATTAAACATTTCAATTTGTAAAAAAAGCAAAGCCAAAACACCCACGTAGGATCATGCTAGCTTCAAGGGCACAAAGGCAGATGGGCATTTTTCATGAAAGAGCATTTCTTTTTTCCTGAGATGGCAACAACCCACCCACTTCTGCAGAGGCCCTGGGGGGCTGAAGGGGTAAGCCACAGCGGATTTCAAACTCTGCAGCCAAGGTTTCAGTGGAACTCCAGGCATATGGGCACTTAAGATCCATGGTGATGTGTAAACTACATTAACAGGGGCTACCAGATCTTCTGATAAAAACTTCACAAAGATGAAGGACCACAGTCTGTCTCAGGCTTTCAAGCTTCCAACACTCAGTAGACCACAAGTACAAGGGTTTCTGAGTTCCCCCAAATGCAACAGGTAAGCTGTCCCAGAAACTAAAGTACAAAGTTTTCCAGGTTCTGTGGCTCCTTATCCACTTGCTCAACATCAAGCTCCCAGACAGGTCCGCCCTGCACATGTAATTTTTCTGCAGAACTTTTTCATGCAATAACACAATTAGAATGGAGAAAGTATCTGTTTCAAAACACTACACACTGAAAACAGACAAGGCTACCCTACAAAAACAAATTGCGTACAGCAGGTAACTCCCTTCTGGCTACTATTTGAAGAACTGTCAGTCAACCTGTAGTGTGAACATTATTACCTAAGGGTGAGCTTTCACAACATGGCTGAGTCAAGCTAACAGTTCAGTGCTGCCAAAAGAAGCAGTCCTGCTTCTCCTCTCAGCATGAGTGCTCCTGCTCTTTCCTTTGTGGTGGCCTCCAAATTCTCCCAAATGATTGTGAGCCACCTGAGCTCACTGAACTGGCTAACAAAAAGATAAACACATACTCCCTATTTTGCTGGGTTAGTTTTCTGCCAGTTTAGTGAGCGAAATCAGAGATGTCAAATGAGCTGGCAGAGCTGGCACACGAGTGATGGAAAGCAATCCTGCTTCCAGGAGCAAGAAGCAGGGTGACCCTTTCTTCAGACACTTAAGTGGTTCAATTGCCCTGTGGAAGCCTACCCTATCATAGAATTAGTCCTGCTTTCCACCATGAAAAAGCAGGAGGCAGTTTTTCAGATCTAAATGTAGTCTTCACTCCAGACATAATACAAATCAACATGGAAAGTTTCAAGGGTGTGCTAGACCTCACATATCAAAAACATGAAGAAGTTCTTAAACATAGGAAAGAAACCCAAACAAATTATTATATTAGGAAATGCTAATTTTTGTTATTACCAGTAGGCTGTAGGAAACTAAAGATTAATACATATTCCTAGTTTTATTCCTTTTCTTTCTTCTTTGTTTCTTTCAACAGTGCAGCTAGTTTTCTGTCTTTTGCTTTCTCCTCATGAGAAACTTGCATTCATTTTCACTCCATCAGTCCCAGGGAATCAGAAAAGTGAGCACTTACTACACAATGCCGCACTGCTGTGTTCAAGGAGCCCTCTCTGGATGCAAACAGTATTGGTCTGGATGATAGCTCTTTCGGGACTTCCAAAAACTGGCTTGAAAAAATACCATGGACAAAGTAATTTTATGAAAAATCTAAAATCTGTCTTGGTCAATGCAAAGAATTCATCCAAGTATTTTAATTTCTTGCAGGTATTAAAAAAGTAGGTGAGGTCATATAATTTTTGTAAATTTTGTTTAAGATGCACTGACCTGAACCCTGAACATGAGGAATTTTGTGAAGATGAGGCCTGAAACAGTCATATTGATATTCTTTCCCATTCCTAGTCATGCTCCTTATAACCTCCTCTTTGAACTTATGTCGTGGGTTGGAGCTGAAAATTAATTGGCAGCTTTTTAGTCCAATAAGCGCTTCTGCGATTGTGCATATTTAAGCTGGCAAGAAGCCCGGAAGAGCCTCTTTGATCCAGCGGCAGCGCCTGGGACGGGCGGGGGGCGGGTGAGGGGGAGCCGCTCCGGCCCCAGCCTGGAGGGCCAGGGGCTGGGCACCCCTCCCCCAAATGCCAGGATAAGGGGTCCCCAGCATGCATCGGGTACCCCCCCCCTCCCCCCAGAAAAACTGCAAGCAGCCAAAGAGCACTTGGGAAGCTACTGCCAGGTGCCGGGTAGGTTCCCGAGAATCGGGAGGGGTTTCACCCTCCCCCACTTCCCCGGGTCCCCCGTGGGCCTGGAGAAACCGATTTTTAACTGTTTCAAACCAAAGAAGCTGTTAAACAACTGACAACATCGACGGGGAAAAGTTTTCCTTCAACAGAAACTGCTCCTCATGGAGTTAAAAGAAGAAACAAGTAAGTCAGGCTGGCTGTAACTGAACATGGCTGCGGAGGAGGGGGGGGGCGGAGCCATAAGNTTCCATTTTTGTTAATTTCTTTGTCCTCTCTCTTGAGAAACCTGTGAGGAGGTCTGAGAGCTCTGAAAGAGTTCCGGGGGGAGGGGCGGGGGAATTGGCAAAAGAAGGAATGTGGTTTTTTTTCCTTTTCACTTTCTTGGTGTAGTTTTTATCTGTTAATCCTACCTAGTAACAATAAACTATCTTTATACTGTTTAGAAGTGAGTAGGCCTGTTTTGCCATGTTTTTCTCCTAATTTATATATTTATATCTCACAAAAAACAAATTAGTGAACTGAATCCCAGCTGCAGCTGGTGTTTCAACTTGTTCATTAAACCCAACCCGTTACAACTTAGTACTCAAAGAAAAGCACAGACCAACAATGTCACCCTGATGTCTCCCTGCAAAACAAGCCAATGAACCAACCCATCCCATGCACAAAGGGCTGTGTTACCACATACTGATTCAACTGGCTGCAAACTGGCAGATTAAATTCTAGGTCACAAAGACCTGTACTCCTGTATCTGATAGGCAGCTGCTACAGTACATTAATGATTTTTCACAAAACAAGAGAGAGTTAAGTTTCCGTGATGCAGTTACTGCTTTATGTGTGCTCTACTCAGGAACATGTCCTATATTCAGATCACACTGCAGTTTTCCCACAATCATCACACAGAAGCTGATATGTAGAAAAAAAACAGAAGGAAAAAAAATCCAGGGTCATAAACAACATGACACCCTTTTCTTCCCCAAAGACACAGCTCCTCTCTGGAAGACAACTGATTTCATATCTCCTTTAAGAAGAGGTGCGGACAACAGATTTAGTGCCTGGAGTTTTACACACAAACACTGCAACAGGGCAGAAAATGAACGTGGTTGCCAAATGCTGTCAAAATCTGTGACCTGTCTTTTCTCTCCACTCTGAGCTGTTTGCTCTTGCCATTCCTCTCCTCCATTCTGAGGGTAGTCTGGCTCCTTAGGGTGTCCACTCCTCTCTCTAAACCACAAGAACTGTTGCCACTGGCTGAATTTGCTCTCAACTTACTCCTGGTTCCAGACTTGGCTCCCTATCAGATATCTGAGCGATGAGACATTGAGAGCCAATTCAGCAGCACCAATGCCCATGGATGCATATCCATCCAAACCTCCCATTTCCGTCTTCCCTCTTGCCATACTTCTCCATCACTCAACCCCTTCGAACTAATTCACCTTCCTAGAACAGCACAACACTAACCCAGAAGAAAGTTCACAAAATTGCAGAAAAATAAATAGCAAAAGAGTAGAGTCTGAACCAGAACAAAGGGACTGGCCCTCCTTCAGGGTGACAAAAGGTAAGCCCAGCTACATACAGAGCTAGCCTAAGACAAGGTTATTTTCTCAACAGAGCATCTGTTATTGCATGCAATATGATCAGCCATGTTTAATTGTTGCCTGAATAAAGGTGATGTTGTGTGAGACCACGAGAGCTCATCTAATCACTCACCACCGCTAAGAAAGGGAACTTCTGTTCCCCTCACTTGAAGGCCCTTCCCTTGCACTGACTCTGACAAAAAAATGAACTTTCTGCTTATTAACCCATCTTTTTCTGGGAATTAAGCCAATTGACAAAGTCCAGCAAACACCAAAGCTGGAGCAAAGTAAGACTCACTGAAGTGGAGGAAAGTAGCACCTTTGCTTTTAGGTGATGGTAAGCTGATAAAATCTAGATTATCCTCACTTGCAAAACTACTACTGGTCAAAAAACTCTTAAATGAGTAAGATCAGAAATGGGAGAAGACAACATTTTGTTGACACAGGATTTTGCCTTGAGATATCCCACACTACTTAACTTTAAAACTTTGTGGTAGGAAAAAACTCCTTTGCGTTACTATTCTGCCCCAAAGGGATTAAATAGAAACAAAGGCCTGAAAAACAAGCAGTCTCAAACTTTCTAAGCAACTTGGAGGTTAAAACACTGTGCCTGTTGTTTGCCAAAATGCAGGTGTAGTGTATAAATGCGGATAATGTTTTGGGCTAACTTATTGGGAAAGGGGAATAGCTGCAACATAGATCTCTGAGGTAGGAGATCAGGCTCCCCACACAGGTATTGCTACCAGTCTTCCCCAAAAGGTGCCCAGGAGGCTCCTCTGTTAAACACCTGCTCCGTATGCAGGGAAGCAGCTTTCCACCCAGTGAGTAAATTGGAAGAGTTGCTCTCAGATGAACACATCTGAAGTCAAACACTCCTATAAACAACCTGATCCATGATTTCTACACCATCCTCAACACAAAGGGTACACTAAACCTTGGCAGCTGTTCTGAAAGTTTGCCATCAGAAGCATAGCTCTGCTAAAATAGGAAGTTTCAGATACGGGATGTGAGCATGCCTCTAAGATCACCCTAGCAACTGCAGAGATTTGAGAAGGAAGAAATTAGTCTGGCACCTGTTGAAAGAAGGTCTAAGAGAAGTATTCTGAGTTTGTCTAGCTGGAATTTGTTTCTAAATTAATAAAAAACATTGTAAAAAGTAACTGGACTACAAGTGTGTCCTGAATGACAATTTCCTTTTCCCTACCTGCTTCTATAATCAATTTACAGTTGCAGTTGCAATCAAAAGTAATGAAAATACAATACAGCTTTGAATTAGTGTATCTTTATTACTGTCCCAGAATCCCAAATTAAAAGCTCAGGACAGACCACAGAAACATTACTACTGTATAGTCAATCAAACCATTCCGAAACTTTGTCACAAGAGTTCTCACATTTAAGAAAGGGGATCTCAGTTGCACAGACATGCCTATAATTAGTTTCTTTCACCATCTGACTTCTAATGCTTGGGTGTCAGGTGAGTATATTCAAAGCTCAAATCCCCAGCAGCACACCGGAGAATGGAGTTCAGGAAACAACCTGACCACCTTTAGATCTATCACATGTGAGCTTTAAACATCCCTATCACTGCTGTCAGTGTTCTCAGGGGTCCGGTGGGAACAGGATTATTTCTGATCTCAGCCCACATGGCATGGATTTATCTACCTATATTACCCTGAGACCAGGCTGTTCTTGTCTGAGGTCTGCATTACCTACAATCCCCATAGCTTGCTTCCCACAAAACTAAGTGTCATTTGTGCTAATCGGTGCTAAGTGAACCAGAAATGAGAGAATGGCAGGGATCCAGCTGACTCACCAATACCAGTGTAACGGATTAGCCCTTTTACATTGTCTTCNCCCCCCCCCCCCCCCCCCACCAATTAGTTAGCATCAAAGAGGTTTGAGACTGCACACACTGGAAACATAATATGGGACAAAGTGTTTGAAAACAAAGGAGGACATCTAGGAGCAACATCATATTCTGCTACATGGCCCCTTATCTTCATATTACTTGGGAACAGGTTTTTTTTAAAGTTAAGCTAAGCTTTATTTTAAAAGCAGCAAGGAAATGAAATAGCCCATCTGAAGAAAGTGAAACATTCTGATATGTATAATAAATCGATAACAAACTTGTCATGTAAGTGAAAAGTGTATAGTTTAGCATGAAACTTACAACTACCCATTCCAAGTTCAGAATAGTTATTAACTGTGACTATAAAATTACTACAAAATGCTAAGACTTTTTTTTAATATATGGGCAGCACTTTTTCATTTGTGATGTGAAACAAGATACTTTTGACTTAGTCAAACTGCTTTTTAGAAAAATCCCTTCTAAAACAAACTGTCAGTCTGAGGTTTTACTTAGTACAAGATGGAGCACTTATTTTCACATACTTCCCTGCTTGAACAAGTTTTTTTAAATATGTAACTGACACCAAAGATTATTGACTCCTCTCGGTGCCTCCAGTGGCCTCCTATTCAATTTGATAAAATACAAGTATCTTTATTTCTTAAAATAAGCATCTGTATGAATGTGTGACGTGCATACCTGCATTCCAACAAACAACACGTCCCAGACAAATTTAAGAAAGAGACCTCAACTACATTTGCAATGACGTTTTCAGAAAAGTGCAACATTTCTCATGATGCAGTTACATACACACTTCACCAAAACTTGGATTACTATACTGTATAACTTGAATGCTAATGCTGAAGATTTAAACCCTGGTTTACGCAATATATGCAAGAACATCTCTATACATAAAATGTCTCATCAGGTAGTAAATTCTTGCCTGTATAAAAGCTTCTCATCCTTTTAAAAATTCAGTTACAGTTTAGTGAATATGCTGCTTTTAAGACATCCATCCAGCATATTTGCTTCACACAGTCTGTCTCAATTATACTACAGCTGTCTCTCAGGGCAGAGCTGGCCATCTCCATCATGAACAACCACCACAGAATCTGAAGTTCCTGATTAAAAAGCAAATGGTTTTGTGAGCCAAGCTAAAACTACCACAGCTGCTCCATTTCACAAACCAAGCGCCATTCAGCTGGGAAGAATGGCACCGACTCAGAATTGTTCTTCCTGAGAGTCTTCACAATAAAAACAAACCACGCTACTTCCAAATTTTAAAAGACTGGGGCGAAAAAAAAAGTCTTCACTATTCTGGAAACAAGTGTTTTCTTTTTACTCAGAGCTTTTGATTTCTACATCAATGTTCCTCTATGAATAAAAAAGCAAAACTAAAGCCAACCCCTCCCCCAGGCATGCACACACCACACGGCTTCCTGGAGATGCTTTTAATGACCATCTACAGCAAGTTTGTATTAAATGGAAATTGCAATGCTTAACTTTAAAAAAACCCTGACAACCCAAGATACTGCTAATTGATTGATCACTGTTTAATATTATATTCAGTGACAGCATGAGGAATGGAAATAAAAATAATAACAACAACAGCAACAATTATTATTTTTATATACATTAACACAATTATAAAAAAATGTAATTTCTTTCATTAAGACAAAATATCAATCAACTTCTGATCCCCTCCTCTCCAAGAATATATCCTTCTCTACAAAATATGAAATAAAACAATCTTATTCCAGTGAAAGTGCAGCAAATGAAGTTGCAATATGTACTTTGAATAAAAGCCATGTTTAGTACAACTTCTGATGCACAACATCTGTATGTGTCACCTCATTTTTTAGGTAACCACAACAAAATGTAAGTGTTGATAACAAAAAACCCAGTAAGACACCCAAAACATACTTACAGAAATGCTGAAATTGAATTTTTTCTTCTGTATTGAAACCACTTAATGAAAATATCAGAACCAAAACCATTACATAGGTTTCTTACAATATCCTAAAAACACTTTCTTGGTGGTAAGGCCGGGAAACACTTTGCACCTCAGTTAAATTTTATACCTCAAGGATAGTGAATGGTTAGTCAGATTTTTGGGCTTTAGTTATTTGGCTACATTAAAGTTATTTGACGTCCTGGCCAGAAATAAATTGGATGTAGCTAAAAAGAGTTCAAATTTTATTTGAATGAAAATATTTGGGAGTTTTCTTCAAGATAATGTTGACTGACTGATGTAAAAATGAGAACCAAGTCCTTCAAGTTGTTTAAATTCACTCATTTCCCAGTAATAGAAAAAAAATATGAGTTAAGGATTTTTCTTTAAAATATTGTCTGTAGCTTTCCTATGACTATTTCAGTTAATTTGCCTTTATCTGTATTGTACTTGAGCCAGATTAGAAACACCAGGCTAAGGATAAACCAGACATTACACAAGGCTTCCCTATATTACAATTTTTAGCATATAAAAAGAGTAAAACCCAAAAACTTGGTCTACCTATTCATTTTACTTTTAGAAGCTGGGAAAGGTTTGATTTTGTGCTGCAAATTAATGAGGGCCTGAAGGTTAATGAGTGTTTTAGGCTACAAATATCACTGCAACATTTTTAGAATGATTACAAGCAAATTTTACACATTTGTTGGATATTTTTCAATGAAGTCGGAAAGTAATAAATCAGGGTAATGATCTAACAACAATGAATAACTTTTGAGTATATATTCAAAAATATCTCAGTATTTTAACAACTTGGTAGATTTAACTTTACAAGTTAAGACACTCTATAAGAAATGGTTAACAGATTGTAATTGTAAATTTTAAATTGTTTTTACAGGATCTTTTTTAGTTGGTTCTGTAAACAAAAAAAAGGTACTCTTAAAGATCAGACCAAGGAAATGTTTATTTGCAAATTATAGTTACTGCTTTCAATGGGAACACTACTTTCACTTTCAAAACCTTATATTTCACAGTACAGAGATTTCTTTGGGGCTTTTTTGATTGTTTGTGGTTTTGTTTATTTGTTTTTGGTTTGTTTTTCTTTAGACAAGTCCCGGTTCCTGTCACAAAGTTTTTGTGCCATTTCCAAGCTGTTTGGCTTTTGGGTTTGTTTTGTTTTCTTAAGTCTTTGAGGCAGTTAAATTTAGCACAACTCTCCAACTTCTTGAAGCAAAACTGTTTGTTTCATTTTGTAGGTTACTCCTTAGTACCTGACCAACTTCTGTTCACTTTGGTAAGATTGCATATAAGAAAGCGTAAGTTGAAAATTCATAGTTCCAGGAGCAAAAGTTAACAGCTTGAATCTACATTTGATTTTTGCTGTGCTTCCAGCTTTCAATTTTGCTACTTGAGAAAAGGGAAGTGGCAGGCTGTCTGGAAGACACCCAAAATGGCAAGGAAAAGTCTTCAATTTGTTACTACACCCACCAAATACAGGTCAATGGATCTGAGGCACTGGTATTCCCCAACCCTTCCTACAACATGGGAATGTTTCTGGAATTCAGGTGTTTGTAGAGTTACATGCACTTCCCTAAACACTACCCCAGTTAAGAGATAGTATTTAAAACTTCCCCCAGTTTCCTGCAATTTCCAGGCCAGAATAAGAATGAGAGAAGTGAACCAAACCAGGTTCAACACACAACAGTCCCTCTTTCAGGCTGGTCTTCTAAGAAGAGCAACCAACATATTTCAACCAAATGACACAAGGATAGAAGACTCAAACATTATTACATCTTCACAGACTTCATGAACAAGGCAATAGTGCTGACAAAAATTAATGTTCTGACTAAAGAAAAACTTTCAACCAGATTTTGCAATAAATCATAAGAAAAATCCCTGGAAGTCAGGGCTACAATAATTCCAAGCCTCTCAGAAACAGCAGTGTAGTTCCTCCTCTCAGTAACTTTTTTTTTTGTTCATTTTTCAGAATAACTAACATACAAGGAGCAGGGCGAGAGTAAGGAGGGAATGTATTGAGCCTATATTCACTTTTTTTTTTAAGTTTCTTAACAATTTCTCATTGCACTAGACATCTTAATAATGCCTACTTGAAAAAGTTCTAGGATCCTAGCTTCCTCCAAGACCTCCAGTAATTTTACATGGACAAAGTTACTTACTTATTTGCTGGCTGTTCCCCTGTTTTGAATCCCTTTTTTTCAGTCATGGAAAGGCCTAGGCCTTGTATGGGCAGGAAAAAGGCTCACATGAATTCACCAGGGAAGAGGGTGTGGGGGAGAAAACCATTACAAATTTTTAATGAAAAAGTCTTCAGATGGAAGACTTGCTACTCTAGCAATGTTAGTAAGATAAATCAGGTGACATTCTTTAAGAGCTCAAAAGAAAACTAGTAAGGAGCTTGTAAACTGAAGTAAAAATCTAAGTGAAACCTCAAAACAGTTTTGAAGTAATATTTTCAAATATATATTCTTCATAAAAGTTGCTTAAAAGGAAGCAAACATCGACATTTAGATGTGCAAAATAAAAACGAATCCCAGTCAATATACTTTCAGAAACATCAAAATGTATTCTGCATATACAGCACTCATTGTTAAGCATTTAGCAGGTCTGAAAGGTTGTACTGGGCATCACAAGGACATAAAATACCTGCTCTGAAATCTCAACTATTTAAGATTGACAGGGATTTTGTGACAAAGTGCAAGGCACAACCTGCAAAGTCTAAATCAAAAATAAGATCAGAATCAGAAATAAGCAGTCCTAGCCATATTTCAAAGGCCAAAAAGAAGTGTTTGGATCCAATTCCCACTTTGACAAAATACCCTATTATTAATGGAATCAACTGGATATTATCATAACCTTTGTTAAGAAGTAATGATAGATAAATGTTTTTTAAAAGTTAGATAAATTATCATTTACTATGTAAAGCAGTAAAATTCCAAGCATGTTCCTCCCACTTGGTATTACTATATTTTAAGGTTGAGTTCTGACTGAATAATCCAGGATTAAAACCACCGAAATCACATGAGCCCTTTGTTCTCAATAATCTGCATTTCCATTAATTTGAAAGTGGCAGTGCTGATACTGATATTTGAAAGAGTATAATAGCACCAGATTGAAAGGCTACAAAATGGTTTTCCATTACAAGCCTCTTTCAAAAAAGTCCTTTTCCGTGTGGACAACTGAAAGAAAGAAGCAATTTCAAGAGGCAATAAATAAGTTTCAGTAGTACAACACTAATATTAATAACAAGTGGATATACATGGCAAAGGATCACCACTTTCTTCTTAGTGCAATGGAATATTTTCCACATTGCTTAACGGTAAGGTGATGGAGTTGGGTGGTTTTGGTTTTTTTCCACACAGTATTTACACACATTTGTTCTGAATAGGTGGGTAAGTCTAGAAATATGCCCTCTAAGTGGCAAGCTAAAGAGCTGGAAGACAAGAGCAAGAGGCTGAACTTACTGACATAGCAGGGAAGCAGAGAAAAGCAAAAGCACAGTGCCTTTGGAAGACAGCTTGCATGTGAAGACTTTGTCTATGTTATGTGAGTCACCATCCTGGACAGGTTTCCACTTCCAAATTTCACAGACACTCATCACCTAGTTTGCACAGTGACCTCCCTTCTCCAGCATTAGATTGGCGGCCAAGTAGCTTCTGCACACTTTCATATATATTTCTCACTAAATCTGCAGCATTTCAGAGAACTGGCAAGGGCTGGTCTTACCGCACACACGTTTTAGAGGTTAGAGAAGTAACTAGTACATTGAATCAGCAAAGTACTGCCAGCAAGCTCCCATTTAACTAATAAAACGTTTGTTCAGTGATCAATTTATGTTTTAAGTCTCCTCAGTTTAATGAGGCAATGCAAATACGGGGCTGCTAAATTTGGAAGGGCTAAATGCTTTTTAAAAAATGACTCTATATTTATGGTACAGCGGAAAAATATACAACGTTTCTGCTTGCTCCCATGGAAAAATTCAGGCCAGTGGGAACCAACATTTTGACATGTTCCTTTGAACTATGAGACACTGCTTAAATAGGCTTCTCTTGATGGTAATATTTGTCTTTGACAGCTACTCTAAGTATGACATGAAAAGCCACCCTTTTATTCAACACCTTCTGTCTTCTTTTGCTCTTAATTGATCTCTTCTATGCATTTTTATCTTCCAGTTATGCCACTTCCTTTTTATACTCTTGTTAGTACTTTCCATCTTTGCTCAAATATTTGTTCAACAGCAGTAGAAAGTCTTTGTGTTTTTACTGCAACGCAATACATGTGACCTCTGAATGGTATCTCCAGCAGATTTTACAGAGTATTTACATGAAGTAACATTATTCAGTTTCTTATAAATTATGTACTATGCAGTCATTCATAGCTTGTAGTTTTAAGACAGCTACGCCACCTAAGACTTCACTAAGGGAGCTGGTCCTTCAAACTGCCTGTGCTGTTCATCTCACACTTCAGCGAGACAGTGCAGATTATTAAGCAGGCAGGAAACCCCAAAGCACGTGTGTGGGTGGGTGACTTGTTTTTCACCAGCTTACTGAAACGAATCAAATCACCAAGGAATCAGACAAATGGCTAGACTGAGTCAGGTGCAGGAGAGAAGCAGCCAGCCCCTTGCAGTGACAGTGATATGTTAAATGAACTCGTCAGTCCTATCTGCACCTTAAGTGGAAGCCTCTTGGGCAAAGTCCCACGAGATTATTCTCCCATTAAACATCAATTACCTCTCCTGTTTTTTTAAACAGAAGGATGTTATAAGAATGGCTCTTGAAGCCAGTCCTAGACTGTGCCTTAGAGCGGGGGTGTGTGAACACTGATGGATATTTATTGGAGATCAACTAAAAATCAGCAATTCTCCGAGCTCTAAAATTTCATCACTTATCACACAGAATGAATACTGTTTATTGCATGAAGTTTTAATATGCAAACATACCAATCAAGAAGCACCAGGTCTTTGGCAGTTGAAGTCAGCTATTTTATATTAAATATTTGTGATGAGTATCTCCAGGGACACATATGAAGGCTTGTTTTAAAATTTTTCTTCTGGTGTTGAAATTATCCACAGGCAGAATGTTTCTTTAAAATTCTCTGCAGTAGAAGCTGCTGGCATTTTAAAGCTGCCATGGCAGAGTAGTATCCCCACAGGAAAAAAAAAAAAAAAAACACCAACAAACTATTAGTGCTCTACTGAAAATGGAGTAGGGGAATTAAAAAAAATATCCAAACACTTTATTCATATCCAATAGAATCCAAATTACTTTTTCAAATTGCACTCTGAGATTTAGTACAAAACGTCACATTGAGTATACCCTAAATTTCATTTGCCTTTGGCTCCATAGTGTCTCAAGATACCAATACTTTTTCAGCCTTTTATTTCCAAGTGTTTTGGGGCATTCACAATTTCCAGGATGTTGCCACTGCTTCTCATGACTACATTTAAAGTACTTCTACAGTGGACAAATGTCTTAAAACACTGCAGAAGAAAAAACACAGTTGGAAACATGCAAACCAAAGGCAAACCAGTGAAGTCAAACATTAACTGTTGGACAACATCTGCATGCACGTACTGGGCTGCAGCACCACCACATTAAGCATATTACACTCTGTCTATGACTGCTAGTCTGCACTGCTGTGTCTAATGAACGCTGTGTTGCTGCATTGGGCCAGAAGCAAATATAAAAAACATCAAGAAAACCACCTACTCAGACCGACTTCTTTTACTTTTTTGGTGCTCTGAGTAGGATTACTTTATTTATTTTCCAACAAGTCCATATTCCTGTTGGCAACATTCCTCTGTCGGTAAAAGAGGCAAAGCAGAGTCAAGTTGTGTTTCCCCTATTCCTGTTCCCTCCTTATCCACTGTTTCTGGAACTGATTTACATTAGCCTTCTTCTCTCTGTTTTAAATGAGGCTAAATATTTTCCTTCCTTTTTTTTTTTTTCCCCTCCCCCGTTTTTGGGTGGGGGAAGAAAAGAGGGAAGTAATTGAGAGTTTTTTTCCAAATAACCAGGGGTGAAACACCAGGTTACACATGCTTTGTAATAAGGCATTCAAAATACTAAGTAAACAAGAGTAAAAACAGCACAATCAAAACCCATAGTATCACTAGCCAACTTAGCACAGCTATTAAAAATCTACTGGATATCTATTTGGCATCAGCCTTTCTCAAAATAACCCCAATTCAAAAAATTGTTAAGCAGATCCCTGCATGCTCTGGGGAACTAAATGGAAAATTATACCTTTCTCAACTGCCCTGACACGTGATGTTTGGAAAAGCTTCAGAGAGGTAAGCCAGAAATTCCAGATAACAGAACATTTCCAGATAATGATATTTCTTCCCTTAATTGTGTTACCCTTGAAATATCCTTGTATCCTCTCATGGGGCTTGATTCTGGTCCTAAGAAAAATAATTACCTTTCGTACGCAAGATCATACTATAGGAGGAGAAAGCTTCTACTGTTTATATACTGAAAATCTGCTTATTACAGACATCCACAAGATGCAATGCAAAAATTTCAATTAAAGTACCTGAGTTGGAGCCTAGTGTGTTTACATGGTTGCCAAAGCTTTCTGGGGGCAATTCAAGGTATTTAAGTAGAAATGCTAAATGTTTCACTATAAGATTTATTAGAAGAGCTTGAGTTCCTGATTTGCTTATAACTACTTTGTCTTTGCATCTAACACAATGCTGCTGTGCCTCTCTGTTTATCCATCTTAGATCACTTCCATTATTGTGGTACTGAGGAAAAAGACGGGAAGAAACATGAATCATATCCTAACTAGCTAACTTTGAACTGATAATCTGAGTTTTTTACAGTTAGTTTGAGTAATGATGGCTTTGCCTCGGTTATCAAGCCTACAATTACATCCTACATATTATTTACCACAACATACATACCCAGCCATGCTTTGTATATGTGCTTGTATTATATAAAATACCATCATTCATATACTATGTAAAAAAATTAAGTCTATTAATTATTGCAATATAAAGAGATAGATTTCTTTGCAAAGAAATATGAAGTCAGTCCCCTCTGTTTTTTTAACTCATGACTCCTGATCTATTAATTGCCTCAGTTTTGTGATTCTTTGTATAGACTTCATGCTGTAGGGAGAGATGATGTTTCTTTGTTAAATGCTTTGCTGTTTCCTGTTGTGAGACCTTAATTGACTGTTGCTATTCAAGTCCTAACAAAACAGCATTTCTACTGTCCTTTGCTAATTATGCCTTGCCTGCATTTTCCATAGCATTTCACACTACATTTGTTTTTCTACTTTATATTTTAGGGCAGCTTATTTGTAAGAATGTACATTTATGTTCATATTATCTTGACCTAACAGACCAGATCTGATTGCTTTTTAAACGTATGCGAATAATTGGCTTGGAAACAACACAGAAACACAAGTGCTGCACTTAGTGTGAGCACAAGAAAAGTTAAATTGGGCTGGCACTTCAAATAAGCTCAGCTTGCCAGTGTAAGGGCACAATTTGCTTTGGGGTCAGTAATACAATGGATGCATCTTTGGGATAATAACAATTATGTCTATTTATCTCACAAAAACAAGGAGTGTAACCTGCTAGAGAACCCAAATAGTAGATTGTGTAAAATGGTGGTCAAGAAAGAGTGAAGGGGGAAATATCCAAGTGCCCTCTTAGTATTTCCACATATGGTCTCAGACAACTACCAGAATAGTCCAGTTTGTCTAATGATACTCATGGTTAGTAGGAGATACTACCTCTGCCTATAGAAGTTGTTCTGCCTAAAGGCATTTTACCAAACAAGCATACAAAGTATGTAAAATAAAACATATAATAATTTTTAAAAAAAAATCTGAAAGACAAACTCTATACCAGTTACTGAGATCAAGTTACCTCAGACTAACAACTGTTCAACATTTCCTTTGAGAAGCAGAGAAGGAATACAGAAGCTTTCAATATAACATGTAATTATGTTCTCCTATACTGTTTAGTGAGAGAAATCGAAACTAAAAATTCAAAGACTAATCTGCTTTTGAAACACGAGGCAAATACAATTAAATTTCGGCAATTTTAAGTTCAAAGACATTAGAACAAAGGATCCATAGCGTAAGGCAAAGATAATTTTTAAGCACAGAAAACATAGTACAGTCACATCTTACACATCTCTATTTTTAAAAAGGCTGTTGTCCTTAATTACAGCTGTTAATACAATGTGTATGGATAAACAGTTAACACAGTGTAATCAAGCCTTAACTTCTGTATTTCCTGCGGTTGCTTCTCAGTTCCTTAACTGACACCATCTGGCCAAAACCTCAAATAGAGTCTTGCACGTTATTGCAGTAAGGGTATGGGATCAGTCCCCTTCCCCACTGCTGGTTACCAACCCTGAGGAACAGCCAGCAGAAGAGATCCTACTGATGTTCTTCACCTCTTTTCAAAGCAAAATGTTAGGCCTATTTGCACTAGAAAATAGGTGACTATGACTTGCAGGAAAATTAGTAATAATCAGTCATGTGTGGGAAAAATTACAAAAAAATCCTTAAGAGCTTTCATGACAATTCCCATAATTCTGGTCTCTGGAACATGTACACTAGGTTGCCATGTAGCAACAACCACCCTAATTTTATTTTTAGAAAAGAAAAAAAACTCCAAAATCTTCAATATTTTTCTTGATTTGTGCAACTCTTTACCTATCTGTCAGATGACAAATTCTTGGTACAGGGACACTTTCCATAATAACTGCCTCGTAAAATTGGCTACCAGACAAAACAAAGTTATTACTAAACAGGAAATACTACTATGCAATGATATTGTTTAAATCAGGGGTGAAATTTTATTACAGAAACTAAAGGGATGGGATGAAAAAGAAAAATAAGTAACCGCAGCTGCAATTTTCTGAAGGCCATGTACAACTTCTTTTATTTCATTCCTAAAGTGAAAAATTAAGGCTTTGGCCTTCAACATGTTCTTGTCTGAAGGAAGAATTAAGACAGTTTATTACCTTGTATTTCCCTGTAATGGAATGTTTCTTTTCAAGCTTTAGTCCCTGTGCTAACATGCAATAAAATCCTCATTCCCCTCCCACCCCCAAAAAAAGTATTTTGCTTCAGCAGGGACTTCAGAACTAGACGCACAGAAAATAATCCAATGTCCCTTCCTCTAATGACTAGCCAGGAGTGTTCAGGCACAGTGTAATCACATATATCCAGCACTATTGCATTAAACTGTAATTTAGTTGATCTTCTTCTGGGAGTCATTTATTACATTCCAAGTCCTGTGGACAGTGATAGGGCCGTAAATGGAGCTATAAAAAACAACTCTTATCAGCTGGACATCTATTTCTACTACAGGAAAGTTTGGTAAATACAAAGATTTATTACTTGAGCAATGCTCTATGAGAACATTGTTTATTCAGTAAAGTGGAGGTGATTTTTCTTTCATTCTGCAGTTTCCTTCACTTGCTACTTGCACACTGCTTGAAAGTGGAACCAGTTACAGACTTCTAATGTACATGTATTTCTCAAAGTGAGATTTTATTCTTGACAAACTGATACCGTTTTTTTAAGGCATGTCTGCACAAGATTAAAACTATAGTGTCCTTATCAGCATGGTTTCTTTAGGCTGGTGAGCAGTGACAAGTGAGAAATGCTACCTGCCATGCACCTAGTCCCCTGCTCTGTGATCAGAGCTTTGTGAATGCTGACATTTCACATGCAAGGCTAGATCAAAGCTCAAATCTTTATATTGTTCAATTAAAGCTGTACATTCTGTATGTGTCAAATATAAAAAAACCCTGCTTTTTCAGTTTAAGGAAGAAATTATTTTTGTCGTGTTTAAAACGACTTTTTGGTAAAAACAGATTTGAAAACAATTTGTCATTTAGCAGGAAGTTGCAATCAACTAACTAGACAAGTGAGACAGTATTTTTCTTTTTAAAAAAATCCAAAATACTTATTTTACATTCTTCAAAACATCCCTACTGTCACTCTAAACAAAACTATAATACCATGCACATAGAAACTGTATTAATACACTTAATTAATACAGCTTAATTGACATTTAATAATCTGCTCCATTTTTGTGATACTAAACAAAGCTGCAAAGTAGAAATATATGATTAAGATGTGATTTGAAGAAATGTTCACAAAACTAATTTCATGCAGAAAATTTTATAAGTAGAAAATTAAAATAGCAATTAAATCACTACACCAGTACAACAGAGCAGCAGCTCTTATAGTTGAGATGGGGAGGACCCTCCCACATGCAGACATGGAAACGTACATAAATCCTACGCCTGCACTACCTTTAGTTACCCTGAAATATGTTGTACACCACTGAAACATGGTATAAGGAAGCAGGTAGTTTTAACTAGGGTTTTCCTACATACAGCTCCCTAATTTTGTAGAATTTACTATGAAGCAGAATGTCCCAGTTTTAAACTGTTCACTGTAACTGCTTGAAATCTTTACAGTTAACCAACATAGGAAGAAAAACAGTTCTAAAGGATAAGCATATACTAAGCTTTACCCAGTTTGGTGATACCCTACTGCAACACTAAAAGAAGAATTAAAATGAAAACAAACAAAAAAACCCCAAACAAACAAAAAAACAAAACCAAAAACCATCAACAACAAAATCCCCCCAAAAACCAAAATAAAACAAAAAAAACCCCACAAAACCAACAAGAAAAAATACTGCAGGAAAAACACCATTACTCAAGCATCCATAAATTGACAAAGTGAACCATAAATTAATGACTCTGGATGTTTCAGCTGGTATGATTTTTTTTATGGAAGCAAAACTTCTGGTTTCCTACCAAGAATTTTGCAGCTGCTGAAAATATGTTCCTTACTAAGAAACCAGAGTTCATATTTGCCTTAACCATGCCAGGACAGAATTTTGCACCTACTGAAAATTCTGAGATCTCTGCCACCTCACTGATTTAACCTGACACATATAGCTGGGTAGTACCAAAACAAAGAAATTCAGTAAGAGCAGCAAGCCACATAAGAGAGCTAACTACTGAATAACCATGTTAGTGGAATCAATACAGTCATGATACACTAACCTTAACTGATTTTTCATTTATTTTGAGTATATTGTCCACTTAATTCTATGATATATTCCTAATTACCTTTTTAAGTGTTTTTTAAAAGTGATCAGTTTACAGACAAAGGACTACTACTGAAAACAACTCTCCCTCGCATTGCTGCCTACACAAATTTTCTGATTCACACTTGTGAAAAAGAGTAACTTGTACTATGAAAATTCACACAACTGTAATAATTATTTTATAAGAAGCACTGGATTTTCTTCATTGCATGTTTGTTTACAAAAATGTGGTATGGACACACATGGTCTATGGGTTTACCTTGAAGGCTGGTTTCACAATCAATTTAACCAACATTAAGTGCAAGCTACAGCTGAAATCCCCTCTCTCTCCACCCGCATCCCATCCCAGCCAGGCTGCATCATTAGCCTCAGGCCAGACACTCAGTGTGTACCTGATTGGTTGATCATTTCCCTGATCCAACTTGTGTGCAGCCACACCAGCAATGTTGGCACATGAAATGCACATGGCTGCCACTTTTCAAGGGATACACATATAGACATCCATGGAACTACGGACTAAAAGAAAACTGTCTGCCAGCTTATCCCAAAATAGCATGCAAGACAGCAAATGTCATAGAAAATACCAAATGCTATATATAAATTTATATAAATTGTCATATATGCTATTTGGAAAATAATATATTGATTTTTTTTTTATATAACCTCTTGATCAGCCCTACAAGCCTTTTACAGAAAGTTTGACATTGCATGCACAAAAATCTTACTAAAAAAACACACACGTCTTATGACAGGTCTCTCATTTGCTTTATTTGAAATTAATCAGTTGAAGTCTAGATTCTTGATTTCCTATTTTCATAAAATACCAAAAGTGTCCCTTATTGTCACACAATGAAAATTCCTGCTTAGTCTATTACAAAGTCTGCATTGGGTCACTTAAGTTATCTGTGTTATTGCTGATACAAGTGTTGAGCTTCTACTGCAATAAAAATGCAATGTAGCTGAGTCCTGATCTGTTGAGACAACAGATAGATAGATACTCAGTTTAGTATTTTGCAGAGATTTGGACTTCATTAAATTGCTATGACAGAAATCAGAATTTTCAACATCCAATTACTTGTTTTCAGGAGTATACCACATGGATGTATGACTAAAAGCCAAAATAGATCTTAATCATATAGCAACACTACAATGACTCATTGATTATAAATGTCAACAAACGACCTTGGTAAAGTTAGTTTATTTTTAGTATGTTATTCAGGAGCAGCTGAACACAAAAGTGAAAGAGAAACATCAAGGATGAGGATCTTTGCTAGCTAAACGTACTTATTACAGGATATACTGAAAAACTAATGTGGTTTACCATATAAACTTGTAATTTAAAAAAAACCCGAAACATAAAACTCACTAATTGGGATATAAGTCTAAGAGAAAAACAACTGGTGGTGAGAGCCTGGATTCCCCCACACCTTCCAAACTAATAAATGTGCTCCTTGTTACCAAATAAATAGTAAAGAATCAAGATATTTAACAAACACAGGTTTAAAAATTACAGATAAAAGGGAGCAGATCTGTGCTATTTGTTAAAGAACGTATCTCTTGGGCAAACTAAGAAAAAAATTCAAACCCCAAAGAAGTCTTTCAAAATATTCCACACCTGTGATTTTAGAGGTTCTCTTAAAGTCAGCAGCCAACCAGAAACACCATGGCAAAAATCAAATGTAAATACACTTGACAACTATTTACAACATGTTGTACACAACTTTAATATTTTACCTTTAAAGTTGATATCTACAGGACTTTCCAGTTAATGGAAAACTTCTCATAAGATTTCTTCATAAAGCCCTGCCACCCTGGCTAATTTTGCTGTGCTATGTTAAACACAAGGGAGGGGTGACATGATTTTTTTCTGTTAGTTATTAATATGAAACACCTTTAGACCAAGATAAAATCGAATTTACTTAGTCTCAATGCTAACAGTACTAAAAGCAAATTTTAAAGAACATGACAGCATCTATGGTGAAATATTCCTATTTTGAACACCATGGTCACATCTGTCTAAACTGAGCATAGTTGTATGCTGGTATCAAAATCATACAGCAGGAGAAGCCCAGGCTTTTCCAGTTCTCTCAGTCAAGGAAGTTTCCATATCCATATAAAATCTGTGACTTTTTTTGGGGTTTTTTTAAGGAAGTGCTGAGCCTATCCTCAAGGGAAAATCAACAATTTATTTTTTTGGCAAGTCTGTACATCATCAGATGTTAATTTCTGTTTTATTCTGGACAATCTATAGATCTGAAGATTGGGCCAGAACTACTGTTGACATTTTAATATAAAACCAAAAGATTGCAGGTAAACAAACAAGAACAGGAAAAGACATACAGATACCCTACTGTTCAAGACACTGTGGTGTGCCTGGATAATGTGCAGGATCTGCCATTAAAAATAGAGATCTATAATGAGTTGGAGTCTACATCTAAGTAATTTTTTCCCATTTCCTCTGTTTACTAATGCATAGGAAAAAATGGTAAATACTGAAAATCAAATTATGTATTCTAATCACTTGATTAATGATAAGATGCAGTAAAATAATTTTTAAAAACACTCAAAAAAGCACAATTCTGCTTTCAGATTCTAAAGCTGGAACACAAAACTGAAGAGAGAAAGCTTGTCATGACATGTACCATTTAAAAATGACAAACTTTTAAAACTGAATTAGATCCTAAACTTTAGGGAAAACTCCCAATTTCAGTTAAAGGGATTGACTAAAAATCATAATTTCTGAGAAAATTATACCAGTTGACAAGAGATTTAAGAAAACTTACTAAGCTAACAGGTTTGGAACATGACTGATGCCCAAAAAAGGCATTTAATAGGACTTCCTTTTCATGAACGTGCTCAAAAGACTGTAAGACTTAGTTCAAATACAGCCTCTCTGTGTTACATTTTACTGGACTGACACTGTAAAGAAACTTACAGTATAGTATCTGCAGCAGACACTAGTCAAAAATAATTTTTTTTTTTACTTCTGTTTGGCTCTTGAACCTAAAGAACCACTTCATCTCAGAAGTCTTTTAAATCAATCAGTTTCCAGACAGGAATGAGACATTTGCCCTTGAGACTGAGGATGTGCCGATACAGCTCCATGCTGACCAACTCCTCTGCCAATCCTTCTCCGCTGGCAGGAGTCGCGGCAGCTCCAGCTCAGACAATGGAGCTCCATTACCACGTCATTCAGGTCAAGGCAACCAAACCTTTCCTCCCAGCCAGGTCAGCAGCTCAGGCACACTTCAACGCTGTTGCATATTAAAAAGTACAAAAGTCCTATGTACAGACAACCTACCAAATCCAGGCAAGATGAACCGGGAATCTATCTGGATTCATACATACTGACCAGACACACTGAGGATATACCTAAAATTAAATCAATTGCAAAATCCAAAGGCCAGCCAGATGGAAAGGCTTAAGAAAACCCATAGGAATATCATCACCATTTTCTTTCCTAAAAGGTTTTACTAAGGCAATGATACAGAACCAAAAAGTTAAAAATACAGTGATGGCCCTGCTCTCTGCTCAGGAGCACAAGAAACCACCCACCATTCCAGTCTTGATTCTGACACGCAAAGGTGTCAACGTGGTATTGTACTCTCAGGTGCAAAAGGCTGGCCTAGGCACACCTCTGCTGACACAAACCACTCCTCTCCCTGCAAACTTTGGTATTCATCTCCCTCTGGTGGACTGTGTACACAGCGGGGAAACTGCTCCACCTAGAACAGCTCCACCTCTAGGATACCAACACAACTCCATTTGTCTTCCAGTTAATAGGAAATCCTCACCTGAGATGCAGCAGCAGGCAAAACCGGCATGACCACTCAGAGTGGGTTCTGAGATACCAATGTGGCCAGCATGTGGCCAAATAAGCAAGTGTAGCTCTCTTGCTCTACAACTCACTGAACACTTTAAAAACTTCAGTTATTTTATTCATATACATAGATGTCTCTCTGCTTATCTGCTGTGCAATAGAAAACAGAATGAAAGTTCATTTTGTACTCAGACAGGATGAAATGGAACAAGGCATGAAAGACTGTCTGTAATTTATTACAGACTTATCATATGCAGTCTGGATCAGTACACATGAGAGTTTAGAGACCCCGCATGCCGAAGAGACTTTCTCACATTCTTGAAAGACACCAAACACCATACTATCACCATTGTCCAAATGTAGTATCAACTGAAGTGCAAAACCACAGGGAAAAACAAATCAATCAACCTTTCCTTGGCTGGCACTAAAATTAGGCTTAGCAGAGCCAACAGAAGCTCTCAGTGCCAGACCTACACTCAACCTTCTAGACCTACTCAACACAATCCATCTCATGAATTATTGCAGCTCTCTCACTTTTATACTGAGCATTTCCTTGAATTGCTTTGCCTCCAAATTCTGCACAAAGATTTCAGGAAATGGGCAATTGTTTGGCATCTGCTCTGCCCTTACTGAAGTATTCTGTTCTATTATTTTCTAGGTCCCCCAAATTTAGCACTGTTTACACAGTAAACAGAATACATCAATATAGACAAAGTAAATGGATGAACTATTTTGATATCAAACCAGTTCTACCAACGCACTGTTCCATTCTCACAAGTCACCGTTGTGAACAGAAACTGAAAGGAATGTCTTCTCCCCACTCAGTTTGTACAAGCTAAAACTTGCCACTATAAACATTCAGGGTGACAACTGCTTTGTTCACCACTTGGGAATTCTTAAATACTTCCATTTTACTAAAAATATATTTGAAGGTACTGTCTATAGGAAATATTAACCACCTTATCTCAGTGTGTCAAGTACACAAAATTGTTTCAGATTCTAAGAACCACTTACTCATACTGAGACTTTGCAATTCTTATTGAAAGCTACCTTGTTCAACAGGGAGGAAGGAGAAAAAAAATGAGTCTGCATATGGAGTAGAAATACAGATGACAACTACTTTTTTTGGAGGCTAACAGTACTTTTTGCAGATTTACAAAGTGTTCTAACTTCACCTGAGTCTGCTGATAATCAGACATTCTTTATGCTAGTATTGGAATAAGTTTTCCAGCTTCCTCCAACCTGAATCCACTGCGGGACACAGTACTAAATTAATTGTGGAAAAATGCATCTGCATATTTAAAGGCATTATGTCAGTATTTTCTCCAACAATGCCCATGGACTAAGGGATCTACCTTCTTTAGATGATACTTGGCTTTAAAGCTGGATGGCTCTGAAGCTATCAAGCAATACCTCTGCAGACTTGACTTCTTTCTTCTACTCTATATCACACTTTATCCATCTATTCTCAATCACCTTCACCACAATTCCAGGTGGGAACTTTTGTTCTCAGGAACAATGCAGTGGCATCCTGCTCATAGTTTATGGGGTTTCTAAAAACCATGGTTTTTGGTTTGGTTTTGATTTTTCTTTTTTACATTTCTCTTGTATACTTGTATACTTACCTTTCTTCCATTTTAACGGACTCCATTTGACCTATCAAACTATTCCGGTATCTATCTAGCAAAAATATTTAAAAAGCAAGCATCTTTTTTTTTTTTTTTATAATGGAAAGATACCTCCATGAAACATCATTGGTTTATCATACTCTTAGGTCAGCTTCTGGCATATGGTTGCTCTCAGAAAGGTTTACTATAGTTGTTTCTACTCAAATGAGTAAGCTCACTGGTGACAGGCTTTGAACTCACCTAATAAGATGATTTCAGGGACAGCAAAGTTCCCAGCTTTATTTCAGCAGAGTCACCCTGATCAACCTGCATTTCAGCATATTTATTTGTCTTGGTTTGAAAGACAGGTGTCTGTTAAGGAAGGCAAGAGCCTCCCTTGGAATGGAAGATGCAACTGCCTTCCCTCCAAATTATTATAATTTCGAAATTAAGGGCTTTCAGGCAAAGATATGAGGAATAGGAATAACAGCTCTTTACTAATATATGTATATATGTATATATGTATATATGTATATATGTATATATGTATATATGTATATATATATATATATTGGCTAAATTTGGACTTCTTCTCTCTTTATTAAAGGAAACCAACTGGTCTCTTTAGGTCTTTCAGCATAAGATCTGTTTTTCAGTGTTTTTTCTTGACAGAAATTCTTCTCTATATCTCCTCCAGTTTATCACCCTTTTGGAACAGTAAAAACATGAAATTAATAATTTTTTTAGAAACAATCATAGAGCA
>VZRO01006340.1:27715-55198 GCA_013397915.1 Daphoenositta chrysoptera | reverse complement strand
GGCGGGCTTGGAATCCCAGGGCTTTCCGGCAGCAAGAGGGCAAAGCGATGAATTCCCTGCACCATGAGAGCAACCACTCTCCTTTCCAATGCCGGAAGAACAAGAGAGTTAGGGGTCCTATCTACCGTCTTTTATCCAGTTCAAATCTCGTGGCCTCTCGCCTTGCACAACAAAATCCCAGATAAAAGAGGGCAGACACTCGGACCCCTCCCTGTGGCCAGGTTTTTGTCTCTCTTAAGTACTCAGCAATTTGTGTCCTAGCAACAAGTATGGGGAAAAATTCTTTAAGAGAAAAAAAAAAAAAAACAAACCTGAGAATCCCCTTTTTTTAAAAAACCTCAACATTATTTTAGTGCCTACCCTCTTGTTCCATTGTTCTCAATGTCTTACACACATTCTCATCTACTTTGAATTTCAGGATTGCAGCAAGTTTCATAACAGGAAGGCACACCCCTTAACATCCAGCTTTTATATGGCTAGATGGCTTGTCATCTTCCCCTGGCACAGGCACAAATGATGGAAAACTTACTTGCCATGTAGAACACTGAGAATCAAGTCTCTGGGAACAATCAGTGCTAATGTATTCCACAAAATCGGTGCTAATGTTTTCCATAAAAGTAACTTTTTTGCAGCTCTCCTGAAAGTTACTTTCTCAGTAACACAGAGGCAATTTTAGACTTGACTACTCTTTATAAAACCAAGCAGTAGACAACTAAAATTTCTCTTTTTTTAAAAAAAGGCTTTTGCAGTTGGATGGCCTGTGCATTTCTCTTTGTTATTCATTAATAACTTTTGTGATCATTTGCCTGTGTCAATTAAGCTTCAACCAAGTCCCTAAAAGAGAGCTGCTACACCAGATCAGCTCAACCAAGGGTTACAGGGCTGTGAGCAACCTCTGGAGTCAGCTGCTACCCAGCAGGGCCAGAGACAAGTGCTGCATTGGGTTTATCTGGGGGTGGCACCATCCTGTGTGTTGGCTACCTGGCTTTGGACCAGCGGGCCAGCTAGTCCTGGAAGTGCCATTCCTTGCCAAACAACGAAAGGAGAGATTTGTGGGAGAAGGGATGGGACTGAAGGAGGGTAAATGAGCAGGACTAAGGCAGTAAAGCCATAGGAGAGCAGGTTCTATGGGGTTTGCTCGTAATGGAATGAATACTTTTGAAAAGTGCTTTTTCTTTCAGGCACCTTATGCACGGTGTGTTATTGTAGCCTGCACTAATCTGACTAATAAAATGTGTAATTTTTATACCTAGTTAGAAGAGAGGAAATCACAGTAGTTTAGCAGATGACGATACACACAGAAAGCATAACCACCCTCTGTAAAATTTCCACTTTTCACCTAAAAAAAAGTCAGTACTACTGTAAAATAATTTTTATCTGATTAGCTCCCACCAGAAGGACAAAAATGAGGACTGAAATCTTTAATTTTTCCTACTGATGCAGAAATGTACCGCTTAGTTCCCAAAATAACTTTTTATGGGTTTAGCACAAAAATACATGGCATTCTTGCTTTCATCATTATTATCTGTAATTATTAAATTCCCTACCTCCCTAAAACAAAAGAGCAAAACATGCCCAAAATATTTCCTTAAGGTGGGCTCTATTTTATAGTTATGTTTCTCAAATACAGACACCACTCTGTGTTTTAACATTACATTTTTAAAATAAAAATATAACACTCCACTTTTGGTTACATCATGTGTTACAGTCAGTAAGGCATATAACAAAAATAAATGTGGAGAGGAAATGAAGGTATTTTCTAGAACTATTTATAGTAATCCAGTCATGCTGAACTGATTGTATTTCCTCCTATATTGAAAATACATAGACAGCTGCATACAAAATACATGTCATGAACTTTCAGCTTGCATCCAATGCAAAAAGTAACAGGTAAATATACTCCTAAGTACACTATCATTCCTTTCAGTTTACACACAGAAACAAAACTTTACTGTGGTCAAATCCTGAAACCAAGAATTTGAACAGATAATGATATGTCCCTGTGAAATACATTCACATAAAAGAACTCCTAAAGATTAGGCTCACTTTCTTAAGAACTAAATTTTCACATTGGTACAATATTTGTTTTCATGAAAACACTTACGCACAAGTAAATTGTGGTCAACATGAAGTTGTTTTGAATTTTTTTTAATTAAAAGAAGCTGTAAAACATAATTATAACCTAAAGTTTCCCCCACGTGTCTGGAAGCTGGCCAAAAGCTATTGGTTTCCATGAGATGTAACTCTTATGAACAACAGAAGTTGAATTTTGAACATATAGGAATAGCTAATACTTTCTATCATGTCTTGGTAAGATATACTTTTTCTATCTGTCTGCCTCTTCATTTTAAAATTTGTTAGCTTTGGGGCCAAAAGGACACTCTAATTTACATGGACAAACGAACCTTCTAGACCGGCCACCTGAAATCAGTTAAATCAGCTCAAAGGTAAATCAAAGACATATTTGGTGCCTCTCCCATTTCCTCACATGTTCTAAGCCATTAACAGCAGATTTTGTTGCAGTGGTTCCATCATACACAATGTTTAACATCCTGCAATTCCCCTTTGTCAAGAGGGCATGATCATGGAAGATGCTGACACACCTGACTCTATCCTGGTATTTTCTCACTGAAGAAGAATAGCAGGATACAAGAGTTAAATGGTGCTATGATACCAAACCAGTTATTCAGTCTTTTTTCAGTCTTTACCTGTTATTTGACTGCTTGAGAATCCTCCCCTTAAAAGGTATCACAAGAAAAAGTCAAGAACTGTGGAGCTCCACTTCACTTATAAACCCCACATTTATCTTTGAATCTTTTCCACTTTAATACTACAACAAATTTATCTCCACTTAACATACTTATTTTAATTGAAGCTATTCTTTCAGTTCGCTGTTCAGAAAGCAATTAATGGGCAATAGAAAAGAATGAATTACTAGAAATATTTTGTTCAGAAGCAGGTGGTGTACATGCAGTAAAGTTTTAGTAGTGTTCCACAAGGATAAATTCCACTGTCTAGTGTTTATTGTGTAAGCAGAGGGGAAAAAGCCAACAGTTGACCCTCCCATGCTAAAATATGGATGGAACTTATAGGGGAAAAAATGGTAACCAGACATTCAGTTTACAATAAAGTAAAATATAATGAAGCCTCCCCCATCCACAACGCTGCTCCTTCATACTGTGTTTATTTGATCTATCTATAAAATTTACATCTAAAACATCCAAACACTTTCACCCTGACCGTAGCATGAATTATGCTCATTAGCAAGAGAACCTTAGGTTTACCAACAAAAATAACTGTACATAAATCCACCTTGAAAAAGTAGGAAGGCCACAGACACAACCCCAAGTAAACTCATCCTGAAAGTTTGATGACCTACAAACTGTTCCTGAGCTGCTTCACTGCATCTCTTAGAAAGACTCCGCCACGGTTATCTTCAGGGTGTATAGTAATGTGTACAAATAAGATGTTTCCATTTAAGAACTAAAATAAATTTTTACTGGAGTATGGGGAGTGTAAGAATATAGAAAGCTCTTACTTGGGGTACTTCTTTGTCTATCAAGTGTACAAGCTGAAACCCTTCTGTCTTTTCATAATAAATACATCAGAAGCAAGGAATATCTAAAGGTAGACAGGATTTTAACAAATGGCCAAAGTAAATACACTTCAGGGTGTTTCTGCTTCTGCTTGACTACCATTTCAGCATGTTTCTAAAGCAAGTGAGGTCAAATTACTTATCCTGTTTACCTGCACGCTATACTTCATAACTAGGTTTCATACACATAATTCAATTTATAATTCAGAATATGAGTTCTAGTTGGAAGCTGTTGTTTTCCAAGGGAAGAAAAAAGGACAAGGACCCTGTAACATTTTGTTCTGACCTTCAGATGATTTCTGGAGGTGGTTTATACAGCATTTATTGATTTAGTTATCTTAAATAATACACTTAAAATCCTGACCTCAGAAACTGTCAGCTTTTTTCAACACCAGTTCTGTTCTTTTGGGTGGTTTCATGGTAATAAAAAGCCTACCAGACATAAAGTAAAGTAAAAGCAAAAGTCAAAGAATATCCCCACAGTACATCAGCTATCACCATCTGCTTGCAGCATGTCAGCACAGCACATGGTTCAGTCCTCTCAAAAGAACAGAATAGACAGGACTCCTGAAACACTACATCAATCAGCTGGTCCTTAACACTGCAGGTATCACATCAGAGCACTTATGCCACTTAAAGTCACAAAGACAGACAACAAAATTAAGTGTTGGTCACTCTGCAGTTGGCAAAGGTAACAGAGTCTACATGAGGAAAGTCATCAGTAGTAGAATGGAAATAGCAGGAGTAGAATGGAAATAGAAGATTTAAAACAAGACCCTCTTACAGAGTTTGTTCATTTGTACCCCATGTTAAGCCAGATCTCCAGAGTCAAGATCAAAAGTGCCTAGACATGTTCTCACCAGAAATTTCTTAACTTCATAATTCATTCCCTGCACAAGAAGTTCATTGACTTTAGCTACAGAAAGTAAGCAAACAGATGGCTTATGCTGCCAGGAATGTGCTGAAGATTTAAAGAAATATAAACCCAGAGGATTCAGAAGTTTCACTGGACTCAAGGGAAAGGGTAGGAAAAAAGAGAGAAAGGAAGTAGTAGACAAGACCACTTACAGGTATCACACCTTCTGAAATAAGAACACAAAAGAATAAGATGGACATCCTTCGATTTACATCTGATTCATCAAATAGAAAAGAAAACATTTCTTGCTCAAGAGTATCTGTTATGAAGGTCAGTATGCAAGATGTGCAGCTGAAAGATACCTGCTGACATTAAGCAGGTATGAGCCTGTACTGCTTAACCAGTAAAAGATATAATGAGAAACTGAGGGCGAGGGAAGTCTTTGAAAAAAAAAACAAACAAAAGAACTTTGCCTTTTTGTTTTGAAACAGAATACCGCAAAAAACCCCAAACATTGCAAGACAAATTAGCTCAGGAGTGTAAGGATGAAGAAAAGACAAACACTATTGGACTACGGCCCTGAACAAATTTAAACCAACTTCCACAGCAGTTCTGAGTGCTACAGGTTTAAAAAAAAAGCAATATGCAGGTAAATGAAATTTTAAGAACGTTTAATCTGAAGTTCTCAATTAATTCTTATAATCAAACTTGAAATCAGAATATGCTGGATAGCTTTTACTGTACTATAAAGTTTTATTTTTTTACTATAAAGTTTTACTTTACCTAGTTGATCAAGGGAAGCCAGTTGATGTTATCTTTTTGGATTTCAGAAAAGCTCAGTACTCTCTCTCAGAGGATCCTTCTGGAGAAAATGTCCAGCATTAAGCTGGATAAACACATCATGCAATGTGTGAGCAGCTGGCTCAGGGGTCAGGCACAAAGGGTTACACTGAACAGAGTGACATCAGACTGGTGACCTATCACTAGTAAGGCTCTGCAGGGCTCCATCCTTGCCCCTGTGCACTTCAATATCTTTAGTAAAGACTTGGACACAAGACTTGAAAGGATACTAAGCAAGTTCACAAACAACAAAACTGGTAGGAGCTATTGACCCCTCGAAGGCAGGGAGACCCTGCAGAGAGACCTCAACAAATTACAGAACAGGGAAATCACAAACAGTATAAAATTCACCAAGGAAAGTGCCAGATTCTGCACCTGGGATGGGGCAGCCCTGGATACACAGACAGACTGGGGAATGAGAGGCTGAAGAGAAGTGTTGTGAAAAGGGACCTGGGGGTCCTGGTTGACAGAATGTTGAAAATGAGTCAGCAGTGTCCTGGCAGCCAGGAGGGCCAAGCATGTCCTGGGGGCATCAGGCACAGCATCACCAGCCAGGCAAGGGAGGGGATTGCCCCATTCTGCTCTGCACTGGGACAGCCTCACCTGGACTGCTGGGGGCAGTTGCGGGTGTCACAATATAAAAAAAGACATTAAACTGTTAGAGAGTGTCCAAAGGAGGGCAACAAAGATTGTGAAAACTCTTGAGGGGAAGCCGTATGAGGAGTGGCTGAGGTCACTTGGTCTGTTCAGCCTGGAGGAGACAGAGGGGAGACCTCATTGCAGTCTGCAACTTCCTTGTGAGGGGAAAAGGAGGGGCAGGCATTGATCTCTTCTCTGTGGTGACCAGGGACAGGACCTGAGGGAATGGCCTGAAATTGTGTCAGGGGTGGTTTAGATTGGATATTAGACAAAGGTTCTTCACCCAGCAGGTGTTTGGGCTCTGGAACAGGCTCCACAGGGAAGTGGCCACAGCACCAAGGCTTACAGAGTTCAAGAAGTGTTTGGAGAATGCTCTCAAGCACACAGTGCAACTCTGTGCAGGACCAGGAGTTGGACTTGATCTTTGTGGCTCTCTTCCAACTCAGCATATCCTGTGATACTATTATTTTGCAAAGAACAAGATTCCATTTCTTTTATCAGCCAGCACTGTCAGCCCCCTGGGAGGACGAGGAGCCCATGCCCACTGCATCACAAAGCCGGCAGAAGGAATATGCACAAACAAAATGCACCCTCTTACGCCAAACAGCTGTGCCTGCAACACACTGTCCAGCAAAAAAGTAGGGTTTTTTAAAATCAAATTCTGACATCTAATGAAGGCATTCATGGCTGAGACAGGTTGAATATCACCCAAAAGTATGATGCTCAATTATTTTGCTTCCTTCTTTGTTTTAAACGTTTCTTAATACTCTTGAAAAGGTACTTTAGTGCAATAGCAAAGACTTGCAAGTATAGAATTTGACTGCTATTCATGCTACTTTAAATGAAAACATTATAACAAAGCACGACTCATTATCTTCACACAATACGCATATTTTGCTATCAACAAGATTAGAATGGGTAGGAGGCCTAAAAAGGCATACTTGAATAATAATCTAAGAAAGCAGCTGTCTTACAAAATGAATTAGGAATCTAAATTCATTAGCTGTCACCTCTGCACCGCTGTCCTGGATCTGATCAGGAAGCAGCTTAACTCATGTCTCCCCCTGCATGTTTCAGTCATAATGGGCACATTCCCCTTGTTTTAATTTCCAGGGAAAAGTAGAACAGATCCTGCTTTTAACGTCACCCTCTAAACCAGCCCACTCAAGAAAGAATGTATTTGGGTTCTGCTCCCCGTAGTCTAATGATATTCAGACTCCTGGCTCCCACAGGGAGCTCTCTCAGACAGCTACACTTTAATTTCCTTGGGAATTTTTCTCCCCTCCCTTTTGAAGCTGGACCTGGTTCACCCAAATAGGAAAGGTTGCCTGGGACAGAGGTAAAACAAATCAGAACAAGTCTAAGCCTGAAGCCTAGAAGTTGGCAACATATTCTGTCTCTTTGTGCTGTTTTGCTTTTTAAAAGCTTTCGTCATTTCATTTTAAGAAATAAAAAACCACCACGCACATGGGCTAGGGAGCAGAGATTAGTATTCCTGTTTTCTTACTTACAGGCCACTGAAGTTCAATGACTCATGCAGTATCACAGAAGCTACTATGTCTTGCATTATTGAAGTAGAACCACTGTGCAGCCAATATAAACACTGGTAGTCCTCTTGGACTTTTAGACTTTGATGCTGGAAGATGTGCATCTGACAGCACTAAGCCTATGCAGAACTCAAGTTGAGGTCTCCTGATTCTCAGATGAATGTTTGAATAAGCACAAATACACACCAAACATATTTCAAGAAGACCATGCTATAACTTCAGCTTTTGGTTTTGAATCAAGTGGACAGATGTGCTTGAGGTATGGTGCTTTGATTCAGACACTTCAGTTCCAGAGCATATCAAGAATTCAAGCTTATTGCTGGTCTCTGCTTTTTCCAGGAGGTCATTTTAGACAAAAGTGCTCTAAACAGATTTTGTAAACTAAATTTCAGAGATGCTTAATTCTACTTCTTGGTTCACTCTTTCTTATTTTTTAAAAACACAATAAATGAGTTGAAAACTACTACTTGTTCTTTACTGGGCCTCACCTTTGGGTTGCTCAGTGGTAAGGAGAAGTAAATTTTCATAAGAGCTGGTATATCCAACGAAAGTTTATATTCAGCTGGAGTCAGCATTTAGATCTAATGATAGCTCATTGTGCATCTTTTCGTAAGTGTTGACATAACTTGTGGGTTAGTAAAAGAAAACAGTTCTTACCAAAAATATCCTCTCCACAAGTCTGCCTCCTAATGAAGGATGCACTGGTGTGTGTATTTAATATCCATCTTTAAAGATAATATAGAATGCTTTCTGCTACAATAGATTTTCTAATGTTTTTGTAAATCAAATCTTCCCTAGTCCTGCCCTTCTGCAAGACCTAAGGATGAAGTAATTCAGAAGAAATCATGTAGGCAAGTTCCCATTGAAAAATAAAATGGCAAAGAAATAGCCATAAAGTTCCATTCTGTCTCTCCCAAAAAATCCCTGAAGTTTCATACCTATTGAAATAAGGACAAAAATTAATCTCATGGGTTTTAAATTATTGCTCTCCCTTATTCACCTGGGAGTAGAAAAACTATGAGCCTAAATTCTGAACAACTGCAGTATAGTGCTGGTCCAGACAGATCTCAGCAAAAAGGGATTTAGAATGATACAGTCTAACAGCAATAATCTTTTTTTGGTTTGCTTTGTTTTGTTCCAGGAAAGGTCTGCAACTTTGGATCATTTTAAGGAAGCTTGCCCAATTAAACTGAAAAAATTGTATATTGCAAATGGCAGTTACAGGCTCAAAACCCTCATCTTTAATCTGGGGTTAATTAAAAGAGAAAAACAAACAAACAAAAACCACAACGAACCAAACCACCAAAACAAATGAGCCTTACCACTGACAATGAGCCTCACCATTGACAACTCATTACTTCCACTTGCAAGAGATCTCCCTACAGTTTGTACTTGTATTCTTATAGACAAAATACCAAATCCATATCCACCTCATCCACATTTCCCTAACTTCACCTAGACATCCTGACAAAAACAAGAAGGAAATGAAGAGACTGTATATATCTGCTGAATGAATTTCAAGCCCCACATTTATCTCAACTGCTGGGAAGATGAAAGAGAGAGAAACACACTGTACCAACATTCTAAGTTAAACCAACTTAAGCTTTTGAATTATTTTCTTTCCATTATAGTTTTTGCCCTATACACAGTTTTTGTAGCAAGTAACCATGCATAAATTGAGGAAACAATATACAGAATTAAGACTGGGATTATATCCTGTAGTGTAGATAGGTAACTACTAACAGCAAGGTGTGTGCTAACAGATAAACAAACTGCACAAAGCAGCCCACTACTTCTAGGGGGTATTTGTATTCTTTATTTTTTACTGTCATGTAGGATATCCCCATGACAATAGAAATAGCACAAATTTACTACAATTAGTGGAAATTTCCTGAAAGATATAAAAATGAATAAATGATCGTGTCAGAAAATAATGATTACTGCATCATTTCCCCAGCAAGCCACGGTCAACGCTGTGAGCAAATGCTTCTTTTTGACTGAAGGAAGAGAGTAGATTTCATTGTTGTCCACACAATCCTCATTTGTGGAGAAAAGCACTATGTAAAAGCTGAAGATCATTCAGCTCTGTGAGCAGAGATCAGAAAGCACGTTATATCCTTGGCAACCTTCAAAGATGTGTTGTGGCAAAACCAGATGAAATAGCACTAAAATGCAAGACAACTGAATGGCTAAATCCCCTTGTTGGCGTTTTAAAAAGGGGTTCTCAGTTTTTTTTCCTTTTTCTCTTAAAGAATTTTTCCCCATACATGTTGCTAGGAAACAAATTGCCGAGTACTTAACAGAGACAAAAGACCTGGCCAGAGGGACAGGTCCAGGTGGCTGATCTCTTTTACCTGGGATGTTATCATGAAAAGCGAGAGACCACGAGATTTTGAACTGAATAAAAGAAGGGAGATAGGAGCCCTCGCGCCCTTGCTTTTTTTCTGGCATTGGAGCGGAGAGTGGCTGCTTGCGTGGTGCAAACAATCCATCACTTTTGCGCTCTTGCTGTTGGAAAAGCCCGGGATTACAAGCCCGCCTTTCTCTGCCCTGCGGGAGCCGGGCGGCCCCTCCGCAGTTGCTCTGCTGCTGCTTCGCTGAACTGCACCACACCCCCTCTGCCTGCCGAGACCTCCCGGGGTTCCCGCTGCAGCTCCAGAGCTTGATACATCTCGCCTGCCACCCACGATTGTTCACCCCCTGCTGTTCCAGCCTGCTGTTCCCGAGAGTCCGGCTGGGCGCCGGGATCAGCTGCCCCAGGGAGGTTTGTGAAGCTTTTCCCTTCCATCCCTTCCCGGCTTGGCCAAGCTGCCATTGCTGTGTGATTCCTGAGCTCGCTCCGGAGCACCCCCTGCAGCCGCGGGGGAACCATCGCACCCGCCCTGCTCCCCGGGAGCCACCAGCGCCCCCTGCTGACCGTGAGCGTCACTGCACCAAAGGGAAAGTGCCTGACAGCCAAGAGAGACTGGCACTGACTTCTCGTTCTGTTTGCTGTTATTGCCATAGTTATTGCTGGTTGTTTGCCTTGTTTTATATATATATATATATTAGTAAAGAGCTGTTATTCCTATTCCTCATATCTTTGCCTGAAAGCCCTTAATTTCGAAATTATAATAATTCAGAGGGAAGGGGGTTGCATTCTCCATTCCAGGGGAGGCTCCTGCCTTCCTTAACAGACACCTGTCTTCTCAAACCAAGACACCCCTATATCCTTTAATTTATTTGTCCTGACTGAAAGGTACTCAATTAGTACACCAAGAAGAAGCAGCTAAAGAAAAACACATCTTTATGCACACGGTGACAAGCCATCTTTCATTTCATAAGGAAAAGCCTTACACTTATGGTACTATTTTACATTGAGGCCTACAACATGACTGATTTGAAGCACTTGTAAAACACAGAACATAACCTTCTTGAGTTTCTTTATAATATCTAATTAAAAATAAACAAGACAGTGTATCTTTGGGAAAGAAATTTTTCTTCTTCCATAGAAAAAGAAAGTACAAAAACATTTATTTGCCAGAGATAGGGAGGGGTGTGTGTAAAATCAGTTCAACAAAACATTTCCTTCCAAGAAAATTAACACTGATTAACATCTGTAGAAGTCTGAGTGACTCCAACCAGACAGGCAGTGATTGCATGAGCTAATAACTAGGGGTCTCTTTGCAAGGAATGATCATCTAACTATCCTGTAAATTGCTGAAAGAGGGACTTCATCCTGAATTGATCACTTGCCAGAACAGCAGCCTGTGCTCCTGCAACACGTTTTTTACCTCCTGTTTTTCAGTTAGCTCTGGCTGTAAGTCCACTGTATATAGGTAAATCAGACTTGGCCTTAAGATATGTTTTCATATCCTGAACTATTTTCTTTGCATCATAAAAGCAAATAAACTTTTAATTCTAAAAGTGATTTAATGACCGGTGTATTCTGCGAAACAAAGTTTACAACCAGCATTTGGAAGTCCATACTTTTATACTATCTTTTACTGGTTTTACTCTGTTTTTACTCTGTATTGCTGCTCAATAAGCAATAGGTATTTTCCTTTCTTATATTTCAACTTCAAATTGTTTTAAGAATGCTACATAGGCCAATAGACAATGGCACAGCTACTAGAGAGTGATCTTCTGCAAAACTGTCACAATCCAGGTGTCAAGAGTGATCACCCTACTATAAGAAAGGTTAAATAATACAATCTCAGCTATGTAAACACCTCCTTGTAGACCAGTCATGTCCAAAAAATGTCTTAATCTTTTCTCAGAAAAAAAATCTAGCAAAAAAAGGATTTTCTTACTTAAGCATATTCTACTTCCATCAGTATTTTGCAAAAATTAAAATCAGTAGGACCAAACCTCTGAGGAGCCCTTTGGAGACCTGGATTGTAGAAAGTGACTATTATACATCAAGTCTGAAGGCAGTTAATATGAAAAACCAGAGTGCAACTCCAACCAATATTTTCTTAGAGGGCTGGCAGCAAACTGCCAGATGCATGTGTGACCTCAAAACAACCTTTTACCAGATGCGTCTTTAACCTCCTACAATTACATCAACTTCTAAAAAGACAGCTACATTTTACCATTTTCTTCCTTTGGTTATGCAAATTAAGAAGATGTGCTTAATAGACAGATTGACAGTGTTCAGTTCTGTGCATTTTTGTCTCTTAAAGCCCCAAAATAAAGCTGTCTGATACAGTAGCACATAATTCTTTCTTGACAGCATTAAAACAAGTTAAACAAGAAGTCTTCATCTTCTTTCTTTTTTCCTCCCTTGAGTCTATGGTCAAAACCAGGTAACTTTTTGAGATAGTTGTGAATTAGGGGCCAAGACAATATTCAGCCAAAGCAAACAATAAATCACTTTGAATACTATTTACCATTTTTAAATAAATAACCTTTTCTTTCATAAAAAGTATGTTATACATTTTATGTTACAATCAACAGAAGCTAACACAACCATTTGCAATATTCAGATTCAAAACTGGCCTGTATGCTAATATTTTGAGAAGAGCATTTTAAAAGAATCAAATTCATAGCATGAAAGCATCATGAATATGTTCCAGGGACTCAAGCCCTAGAAAGCAGAAGGAAGAGAAATTATGCAGAATGAAAAGTAAGTAGGTCATGTATACTAAAATGGTAAATATACTAACATCTGATTTGTGGCTGAGAGAACTCTTTTTAAAATCTAGAGGTGTACAAGTAAATGAAGAAATGCACAGTCATTTGTCAACAAAAACATACTTTCATGAGGTATTAAAAAGAAAGATTCCTTCTGCTGTATAGAATCCAAGAGAAAAAAAAAAAAGCATTTCCTTTAAGAAATATAACTCCTTATACAGCAAAACAATGAATTTCAGTTGTCCTGTAACCCAGATCCTTTAATCTGCATTAGAGATGCTGACTGAGTTCACTCAACCAAATCACTACTGGCTTTCAGAATACAATCAATACATGCTTTTCAACAGTATTAATATAGCATGAAGCTTGTGCTCCTAATTATTCATGTTTTTGCATTCTGTTTTTTTCCCCCTGCTGTAAAATATGCAAATTTACTTCTTTGTGTTATTTAGGTCCCACATGGGCCTCAACAGATCTGTTTGGAACAAATTACAAGCCAATATCTAGATACATGCTGTCAACATTTCAAGCTTCATTGTTTTTATTATATCGGAATGTCATTATAGATTTGATATTAGGCTTTAAAAAGCTTTTTATAAATCTCTTGAAAACCTACAGTCTAATCAAATGGTGCACTGATAATTACTACTACTGCACTTTTGTGTGTGAAAGGGGGAGAGCAAAGCCCTCCGAGCCCTGAATCCAAGGGGAATCCCCATCTAGCGGCACCACTGAAAACCGCAGGTTGTTTTTGTGCAAAATCAGTCCCAAAGAGGATTAGTTTGAGTGTATCACTGAATGAAGTGGAGACATTACCTCCTTATGCAACTAAGGATGTGTAACAGGAGAGGACTGTTTCTTCTGAATTCCTCCTCCTCCTCCCTTTCCAATCAATTCCGGCTGCAAAATTCAATGCCTAGATGAGCTACTGTGGTTTTTAGGTATAAAAACCATAAAGGGGCATTTCAGGAAACAGGTCACTTTAAATACTGTAACTTCTTAGTGTGCATCAAAAGTGTTCACTTACAGTGGCACAGGCTAATATGTATAAAATATTCTATAGATAAAAATATTAAAAGATATCCCCAAATCTCAGATTATTATAAAGTTAGTATTACATCTTTTAACCTCAAAACTCATAAAAAAATAGTAGCTTGGTTATTCAAAAACTACAAGGTTGGAAATAACTACACAAGCATTTCCTGTTATATAAAAAAATAAGTAATGTAAGTCCATTGATGCAGAAAACGAAAGGACATTGAGACAAATGGCTTTTCTTCCAACTGGCACGATGCCTTGTACGTTTCTTTAATGTAATAGTATAATTCAAAACATGCAGCAGCCCAACCTTCCTTACTAGCACCACTAAAAGCTCCTTAATTATTAATGAAAAAGCAATGTAGAGATTTTCAGGGACTTACTATACATTACTACTAACACCTAGAAAACAAACAGCAGCAATAACACTAAGATTTTACCAATCTCTTGATGCATTTAATCTTTGAGGTGTGTATGCCCAGGGAAGAAAGCAGAAAAGTATTTGATTTGCAGTAATGAACTAGTATGGGGGTAGTTCTTCATTTCGGCAGTATCAGTATACTAAATTTCCCTTTCATAACAGATTCACTCCAGAAAATTTATACATATATACATTTCTCTCAGAGGCAAACATTTAAGGAGTTCTTAAAAATATATGTAGAGATCTGTACGACTAAGATCAATATGGAAACAGTAAGGATCCTATTGTAAGGCTTTTTTACATGTTGGCCAAGAGTGGCAGTGTTCCTTAATTCAAATATGCACTTTATCCAAAGTACCCCAAAAAACTATCTTCATGCAGAGTAAATTTGTGGCAAAACAGAAACTGCAATTTGGAGAGGAACAAGTATATGTAAAATTGTTCCTTGGAAAAACAGTCCAAATTTCCAGAAATAAAGGCTGGCTTGGGTTGATTATTTTACTTTTTTGTATCTTCAGTACAGAAGATTTCCCATTTGTTAAGGATGTTCTTCTGCAGTATAACTGCAGTTAACAAAGGGAAACATCCATCTGGACGTAAATCATACATTTCACAGTCTCACAGATGAGTGAGGATACTCCAGCCTACAGATGAGGATGATCCCGTAGGAGGGAATTATAATACTGCTTTAACTCAACAGTATAGATACTGAACATATCAGAGGAAGGTTCAAGTACCTCATATAAAATAAAGCCAAAGTTCAAACACATTGCTGAGATTAAACTTTTTAAAAGAGTAAGTCATACCTGACCACCAAAATTTTAAGATAATAATATCTGCTATCATCCACCATAATTTATCAAACTCCTTGTGTATTCTTTTTGCAGCCCATTATGTCCCTCACTTTGCCACAGCAGGTTGTAATGATGAATTCAACAACATCCCACTTCTCACAAAAAGTTCCCAAATTTTCTACCTTTCAACTGATATTAGTACCAGTTCTCTTCCACATTTTTAATAAGGAAGAAATAATTGCTTTATACTGCATTTCATCTCACAGGATGAAAAACAGTAGTTCCCAACTCCTTTTCTGTGAGGTGTTAGATGCTGGTGAAAGCCTGAACACATTTGCTCTGTAGAGTTTCTTCTCTTCAGACATCATTATTGAAACAGAAAGGACACTGGTTAATTGAACAAATCCAAGACTCACTTAAACACCATGGATCCTTCTATTTATTTGGAAGAGATTTCAAAACATTTAATTTGTTATGTCTCTGACTATTTTCTATTGAGAGGAAACTTAATAGGCAAAAATCATGCTTGCTCCAATAGTGAGAAATATCAACAAAGAAGCGTTAATCCAAAATTTGCTCATAAGTTCTAGATGGCCTTCCTAGATGGATCTAGGAAAGCACAGTAGAAAGAATGGAGGTTCACAGTGCAGAAGTGTTTATTCATTACAAAATTCCTGCCAAACTTTCTTATCATGGCCATAGCCCCCCTGTGTCTTTGACAGTCACTCTACTCTGATGAGAATCCTGTGCCTGTTCACTCTTCCTCAGGTACTTACTCGTTGAAAAACCCTACAACAAAATGGCTGAATCTCAGAAAACAACCTTTGGATGACACTTTAGTGCTCCGTATAAGTACCAATAATCCCTATGTCCTGGGTTGCATTGTATTCTATTACCATCTACATGAGCTGTTAAGACCAGGTGGGTGGTGTTGCTTGCCTCCACCCTCCGGACAATATTGTGTTAATGGCCCATCAACGCCTTGCCACATGACTAACAAAATTACATCATCCCATTGACAGATGCTCCGCCCAGAGGGAGGAATCCAAGCATTCCATCCTGGATATAAGCTGAGATTTCGAACACCACAGGCAGTCTTTCCACTGGATTCCCAGAGGACAAGACCCACATAGCCACCGCTGGACCTTCTGAGACCAGACTCCTCTATAGGATCACTACTCCCAACAGGACCACCTCATTCGGACTGCTACCAACACCCCGACCAACAGGGTGCCAGGTTGTATTCTGACTCTGTCAGGTTTCTTTTTCTACTATTGCGTTTATTTTACCTTTTTTCCCTTTTCCTATTAAAATTGTATTTCTCACTTGCCGTCTTTCACTGGTTTGTTTTCAAACCTTGACACCCTACCACTTGTTAAGAGGTCTACTCCTGAGGCTGAGAGCAGAGCTATAAAATGACAGCCATTGGCCAGTATTGAAAACCCATGTTAATTTACATCTAAAAAAAAATGAAAGAGAAAGCTGTCCTAAGTTCAGGGAAGAACAGAAGTAAAATATATTTAAAAATCAGATTTGTCAGCACCTGCGACTGAGTTGCTTCTCCAAACCATTTACTCCATTCCAATATACACCATAAAAAGATCCCTGAGAGAAAACCAAACAAAACCCAACAGCTCTTAAATCCATGGAACAGACTGGCCTTTAAAACACAAGTCAAAAGTAAACAAAGCCTTGAGCTCAGGCATGGTCAAAGGATCAGATCAAGAGTTCCCCAGAGAACTGTGCTGCCTCCACACATAACGATAGACAACACAACCATCCTGGCTGTCCAGTCCCAAGAGTACTGCCGGGCTCGGCAGCCCCTTCCCAGTGCCAGGACTTTGGCTCTCTGTGCCCATGGCCAGCACAGAAGGCACAGCCTGAGCACATCCATCAGGAGCCAGGCAAAGAGCTGCGGGAGAAGCCGCATTTCTTGGTCCTTGCCAAAAACACCCTGCAGGGATGCCTGCGAACCTGGGTGACCACAGCCCTCTGACCTGACTTCCTGGCCTGGCCTCAGATGTGCCCAATGCCTGCAGACCTGTCTGGCACTCATGGTATTGGCTGCCCCTCATCACTGTCCCCAGATGTGCTGTGGTGTCCTTGCTCAGGTAGCACGGGACTGCACTGCTCCTCAGCGAGGTCTCTGCCCCAGCCCCTGCACTTCCTGGCACCCTCGCTCGGCTGCAGGCTTACCTGCCTGGTGGAACCACCAGCATTTGCTGCTCCCTCATACTGGCTTACTGCAATTTGGTCTGGAAAAGTAAACAAGATTCTGCACGTTGAGCTCTTAAACTAAACCCGAAAACAAAATTAACTTCCTCAGTCCTTTTGAAAGAGGACATACAGAGAAATATTTTAATTGATTTTAGTTATTTATTATGATTTTTTAATTATGAGAGTGATGAGACACTGGAATAGGCTGCCCAGAAAAGTCATGTTCGAGGTCAGGCTGCACAGAGCTTTGAACAACAAGATTTATTGAAAGATGTTCACACCCATGGAGGCAGGTTGGACTAAATGATCTTCACAGGTGCCTTCCAACCCAAACCATTCTATGATTCTATGATCTTTCAGTTGCTTCAAGCAAAAACACTCACCACTCACCCCAGTGGAACCACCAGCACCATGGGGATGTTTGCAGAGTTTCTGAACGTGGGAAGTGGCATTGTTGTCTCAGATTTTCAATTCTTGATCTTAGACTGAGATTAGGACTACAAGACACTTGGATGTTTGAGATTGATGGGAGATCTTTAGCTGTGTGCCAAACCACATTAAAACTGTATTTTTCTCTATGGCTAGCAACAGTAGAAATAAATGGTAAGTTGGAATTTATTTTATATTAGGAAAGCCACAAAACATGAGAAATTCCTTAAGAACTACTACTCTCCAAGATTCCCAAACTAAGTGAAAATCACTTGTTTTCTTAATTCTGGCTTTCAGAATGTTAACATTAAAAACAATTTGTGATGATCAGGAAAACCTCTGAAACACTTTTCCATATTTCTGCATTTGATTCACTCATCAAAACCAGCTGCATGTGTTATGCCTATTTCATAAGCCTCTTTTCCCTTTTCAGAGTAATAGTTCTGCTTGTTACAGAACAAGCACCACTTCTACAGCTTCATGAAGAGATAAGATGACCAGTATCCAGAAAATAAGTGAACTGGTAGTTAGACATAAAAATGCTTTAGTCTCTGGTAGGAAATTATATTTTGAATCTATTTTGTAGAGAGGGAATTACAAATTTTTTTTTCTTGACTCCCACACATGCAATATTTGCCCCAAAAGCTAAAATAGAGAATTTCTCTCAGCTACCAGGCTGCAAAGTTGGTTTTGTTGATTCTGTTGTTTTTATGAGTCACCTTTCTAGTCAGACATTGAATTCTCAAATGCATTGCTACTTTACAAGGAAAAGTAGACTTCAAATATAGAAATTTATAACAGGACTTGGAGAAGTTATGAAAAAAAAGAAAAAAATTTTTCTCAGGATTTGACAGGGCAATAGCTGTGATGGAGCTTTCTCAGAAAAGCATTGAATTTTCCTCTCTCTTTTTCAAATATCAGCTGATAAACAAAGATTCCTCCCATGTCCACAGGATATTGGTGAACTAGGCTTTTTGTTCTTATATGCTCTGAATGAAAGACTGGGTTTAAGAACAAACTTAAAACATACGAAATTCTCACTCCCTCCGAGAGTGTTCACTGCCTACAATAGTGCCCACACTAATGGTCCTAGAAATCTACTACTGAGATGTGTTAAAGATATTTACTACTAGACTTCCAGACTATTTTACACCAGTTTAGAAAAGCTTCAGAACATTCCATCTGAGTAACAAAATAGTTACTAACAGAATGGCTAAGTGATGTGGTTTGGGTTTTTTTTTTCCACTGACACTATTCCTAGACAAAAACACCCCTTCCAGATAAATATCTACTTAAGTCCTGACCCGTAATTCTGCAACTACGTTGGTCTTGCGAGACAGTGATACGCTCCACTGAAAAGGTTGATGGCAGCTCTTCTGCCTGGTACAGTCCATTACATTGCAGACTGCTAAATTAACTTCTAAGCAAAAAATTATAATAATTAAAAAAAAGACTCAAACAAAATTGAACATTCTTAAGATTATATTTAACAGATTAGTTTTATGTGAATTTATACGAACAAAGTTTAAATAGTCACTGACAGCATTTCAGGAAAAAAGAATGAAGCTAAATTGAATGCAGAATCAGGGCCAGCAACTGTGGGACATAGCAACACTTGGGTATAGAATTCTGCCTATTGCAGAAACTGAAATGCTAAATGGTCTCCAGACTTTTTGGGGATGATGATGTGTCTCCTTTGACCCTTCCACAATCCAAATGCTGGAGTGACATGATGTAGCCATCAAAACTGGTGCAGGTGAACAAAATCTAGTGGAAGCCAGCCACTAAGCATGACAACACAGTCACAGATGTGAAACAGATTTGTTTTAATGGAGAACTTTTGCCAAAAATCGAAGTTCTCCTCAGAAAGGGCTCCAATAGTCTCTTGTACTGTTAAACTTTGATAATCTAGAGGCTTTTGTGACTTGAAAATGCTCAAGAAGAAGTAACACTTAAACAGAGAAACACTGTAAGATTCCTGATAAGAACGAGTCAGTAAATCAGAGCAGCAGAAGTTGAATATCGATGATGACAGATTCACAAGGAGGAAAACAAATTGCCAAAAGAGAAAAAAGAAAAATATCAGTTCCAGCATAACAGCAATAATTTTTTTCTCTTCTGCATACTTAAGCCAACCTGCAAAACTGTGAAAGAGCTTGATCAAAGCTCAAAATTTAGCCGATTCACAGATGTGTGTACTTCAGATTAGTTTTTGAATAACAAGAAGACTTTGAAAACCCTAAACTGCTTAATTTTTATCAAACTAAGAGTCAAATTCTGAGACAGAACATCTACATTCACCATGACCAGAAATCCACAGGCTTTTCTTGGCTTCTAATATAAAAAGTTTGGGGGCAAAATGAAAAGGAATGAACCTGAATAAAAGCCAATCCTTTAACAACTGCTGTAAGATATTCCCTTCTCACAACTCTAATCATAAATCTAGAAGCCTAAACTTTGACATTTCTTGTTTCATAAGGATGTAACTTCTCCCCATTCAGAGCATGAAAGGAAAACAAGAAACAACATTTTCATGCTCCTGAATATGAGTTCAGACCTATGTAAATAAAACTTCAGCTATTTAGTCCAAATGAGCAGACTAGGAAAATTAACTTCATCAGGAAATGTAAGAATACTGAACAATTTTTATCATGGCTTCTCTTAACATTTAGTTTAGTCTAAGCAGCTCAAAGAAACTTCAAGATCAAAATTTCAAAGATGAAAGAATCACTTTATACAGAAGCACCACTTACCCACAATAACAAATCCATCTGCTTCTCTCTCTGACAATGTAACCTTCTTTGAATCTTGACTTCTTCGGAAGAAGCTGAACATAGTCTTTTTATCTTCTAAGTTGTTATCTAAAATGAAGACAAAACATGTTAAATAAATATATAATAACAGAACTTACAATAAATTCACATAACAGACCATAGGTATGTAGTAAGGCCACGCACCTAATACTACAGCTAATCTTTACTACCCAATTTGAAATAGCAGGCATTTGTGTGTCAGAGAGATTACCTTGTTGATGTAGCAATTTACTTCAACAGGCAAGAGGAGAGTGAAGAAGAAAAGGGTTTTTATACAATGTTATGAATGGAGTGGAATAATTTAAAAAAAAAACAAAAACCTTCAACTTTTCTAAATGAAAATTAAAGAAGAAAATTCCTTTCAGCATTTATCCAGCATGTTTCCATATTTTTCCGCTAATTGGTATTGTTATTAGACAAACTATCTCTTGAAAGATAGTGGTAACTATTTTCAGTTTCCCAGTCGCAATCTTAAAGAGAGCCTAACAGTTGAGTATATTTGGTTAACAGCTACCAATGATGTCCTTAAAAGAAACAGCAGCAAAATCATTTGTAGCAAATTTTTTGCCACAATAATTTATTAAAAGAATCTTCCAAGGCAGCTAAGAACTCCATTGCTAGAACAAAACAAGGAAACAATTGGGATAAAAACATGGACTGCAAAAGAAAATGCTCAGTATCTTTTCTCTCAGGACTGGAAGATTACATAGAAGCAATTCTGAGTAGCTTAAATAGGACAAAGTCATACTAAAAACCCATGTAGGGACCCATGAGGGTCCCTCGAAGGCTGAACTTGCACCCCTGGACAACACCAACCTATGGAGAAGTCTGGCTGAAACACATTATGTGCTGGACACAAAGAAGAAGATTTAAATAAAGACATGCAAAGATCTTCTCAACTAAAATACCCATATAAAATTATGAAAAGTGGAATAATGTAATTTCAACTTTGAAGCAGAGTTTGAAGAGCAGAATCCTGATTTATTTTGCAGACAGCAGCATGTTAAGGAGAAGGGACTGACCCAATAGCAACATCTAATATACACCTCCAGCAGAGGAAAGGACTCCAGGGTAAATAATTAAATAGGTATACAGTGTCAAGTGTCAGTAACATTATTTCAGACTAAATTTGACAAAGAAGAATCTTTAGAATGTGGGAAAGAGTGAAGAGTGCTACTGTGAAATGTGCAGATTAAAAAAAAAAAAAAACAGAAGAAGAAAGATAAAAATCCTGGATTAACTGTTTGCTGGAATTCTCCACTCCCCACCCAAATATTCATAAACAAGATTTTTTTTTTTGCCCTGGCCAGGGACCTGTGGCAACTCAGCACTGACTGTTCATATAAACTGCCTAAAATTCTGCTGTTACAAATGATCACACATTCCTGGAAGTCCTGTATGAAGTGTAAGCACTGGCTTTCAGGAACAGTGTATAAATAGATCATGGCAAAAGAGCAACTATTCAAACTGTGGCCTGATACCTGAGACCTGAGGACTGAATACCCCACAGCCTGGCCAGCAACTGCTTGCTTTTGCTGACACAGTGCAACTTCTAGCTACCAAATAAACTACACCAACCTACACAAGAACAGAACAAACCACTCTGTGATCCAATCCCAGGAATACAGTAATTTTTAAAAAATGTTACTTAACTGCACTTTATTCCTTTTTGCTTGTTTTCCTACCTTAGCAAGAGAAATACTGATATTTCCAGTTCCATGGAGATTACACAGTAGAAACTCCTAATTATCTCATTTATTCCTTACCTTTCCCCACACCCAGGCTCAACACATGGCACCAGCAGCATATTCCTTTTTCAGCCCTCAAGGAATAAGTCTTCTCCTGCTACCAATTAGGGTTGTCAGTCCAATAGCTCAAGTGGTAAAAACTTGTGCTGTAATGCTCAAGAGTCAGATTTCTGCTCCAAAGATGTATGAAAGAGAGGCAGTTGTGGAACAGTTTAACATGCAATCTTACCTTCATCCTAAGTGTGCAACAAGAAGCAAAATCAACTTGATGTGCAAAATCTTACAGATAGCTTTGGTAAAGGCTCAGATTCCAGTCAGTCACTTGAGGTGCCAGAGCTGCAGTTGCTCCAATCACATTTTGTTTCTCTTTTGAGATCTGCGTTATTGTATTGTTACTGAGTTTTCAGCTCTATCACATGTCCCCCTTCTTTCTTGCACAAAAAAAAGCATCTTAATCAGTATATACATGGCACAAAAGACCTGTATAGGGAACCATGCACTTTTAAAATCCTGCATACCTAACATACCTAAACTTCACTGCTTAAAAGACAATAGGCATTTAAATTCAGAGTGAATTAGCAATCAGGACAATTTGATCTAGCCAAATTAATGTTACAAGCACTTTCACATACCAGATTTTTTTACTTTCGTTGACAGTATCCCAATTTTTTCTAAAACCCACAGAATTCATCTTATCTATATACATAAGTGTTGATCTTTATTTTGGAATTTTCAGTTTCTGAAGCAGCTTAATTCCACTGCCAGCAGTATTTCTCTAACAGAAAACAAAAAAACCAAAACCAAACCAAATCAAAACCCACATACAGGTTTGCTTGAAGCAGAAAACCAAACAAACTTAACAAAAGTATGTCGTAAGCTCAGGCCTCAAGTCCTTATGCTGCTAAAATCACCAGTCCAGCACTAAGAAAATAGTACATGCTGTATTCTGTGACTGTGAATGTGGGGAGGCGGTATAAAAACCACATATTAAAATGACTAACATGTTTAGTGAGGCTGTTTCCTTCTCTAGGAACCTCTTAGAAACAAAAGTTGTGCTTGTAGATCTCAGGTCTTTGTAAGGTATGTGGAAGAAAGAGTTCACCAACCACTGTTGTCAGCATTTCAGTAGCTTTGTTGAGCACACTATAAAGTATAAACTAAAAATCAAGGAATGACTAAAAAACCAGAGGGGGGGCACATAAACAAAGATTAGAGCTACATACAGTGCAGCATAGGCAAGGGAAAGACTGTACACAGGCAATGCAGGGGCATTTGTGATATTTGCTCTTTTAAGAATCTTATCAACTGTGCTACTTCAAAAGTAAACATAAATCTCCCCAGCAACGGGAAATGCAACCACTAAATTTCTTGAATCACGTGTTAAAAACAGAACAAAGCCCCTATCCAACAAAGAAACACAGAGCTGAATGGAAACACTCGTGCTCTTGAAGATAAGGACACAGTTTAAGCACTTGCAGAATCAGGCTGCAGTTTTACTACTTGTAGATAAGATGACGTTTCAGGTAATGAAAAGCTCAGAACAACCAGTTTCATACATGTTTCATTTCAGAGTAAAAATTAAATTTGAAGTTTGGGGACTTGGATGCATGGTCACACGGACGAGAAAAAAAGCACTTAGCTGTGGTTTTTTTTAAAAGCCGTCAGCACAAAATCACAGAAAATACACCCACCATTCAGAGATAGTACCACATCCCTGCAGTCATTTCTTCTATATAGCACAGCACTTTTTCCTTCCAGATGGGATTAATTTTATTTCTATAGGAGACCTGAAATTGAATTCACTGCCTAAAGATAAAAATCTCCCTTGGTAGGAATATGCAATTCCCTTCCTCCTCATGTTTCTCTCTCACAAAAAATATTGAACACAATCGCTGATAGTTAACAATAATGCTTTTGGCACTGCTTCAGTCATTAGCAAATATTAAGCTCTGAACTACAGCAATTCTGTGAGGCTGCAAAAAATATTTTGTCTTTCTGTGGGGCTCTGAGAACATATGTGACACTGGACAAAGATGAGTTACAGAGCTGCACAAAGGGGTTAATTTATTCCTCCTGCATTTTGTCAGTCTCCTTTGAAAGAGCTATGGGCGACCTTTGAGCCAAACCAATATGTTAGATCCAGTAAAATTTTTCTATGCAACAAGGGTCTTGGTATATTTACCATTACTTTTCAGCCTTTCCTGAATGTTCACCATACTGGAAGAGAATCATAATTTAATATTAAAAACACTAAGATGCAGACTAAGATAAAGAGACAATGCCCAGTAATACAGCAAAGCAGAACTGCAAGTGGCACTGCCAGTAATTACATAAATGATGAAATTAGGACAGAAGAAGACACAAAACTGACCTTAAAGAAAGAACCAGAATATTTCACATCTAGCAGCTTAAGATCTATAATCTATGGAAGAAGAAAACTGAGAGCAGCAGAGCAATTCTCTCTTCCATATTACCATCTCCTGTGATTCACCAATAAAGCAGCAATCAGAAAAAGAGCAAGATGTTTACAGCCCTGTACAATCTTTCTTATCATGAAAACAACCAATTTAAGAGTCAAGAATATGCATGTTGAAAATATTTCTCTGTGACACCACAAGAACAGCTTAGAAGCTTTTGGTCTAGTCTAAGTTATTATATGAAGAAGAGAAAAAAAGAGATATACTTTTTTTCTCTGGCATTAACATTAGTCATGGTTTTTTAGTTTGTATTTTTTGAAAACAGAAGAATGGCAAGTATCAAAAGAAACCCAAATTTTAAAAAGTGGGATATATGTATAATGAAACATTAACAAAGATTTTTTTTCTGTGTTACATAAAATGTTAGTATTTATTTTAAATGTTTTTATAAAATTTAAGGAAAGCAGAAATACAAGAAATACGCAACCCGAATTACCATAGTACAAAAACACTTGAAGAGGCTGAATGATAAAAAAACAGCCACAACCAAGTCAGACAATAAAAGTACAGGTGAGAAAAACAAAGCCAGGAGTGAAACAACAGCACTTAAACTGATGTAAACATTCAAAACCCTGAAGACAGAAAATGCAAAAAGAGAAAGCTAGGTGTTTATGAGATGTAATACTCGATAGGCTGAAGCCTACTGTTTTCCCTTCGAACAATTTTCTTTTGAATGCAAACCTTCAACAGCTGCTAAGTGTGATACAGACGCATTTCTAAGAACTTGTACAACGTTTTTCTAGCTGCTGACCCTTCAAACCCCTCAGCCCTAGAAGGGCCACTGTGCAGCAGCCTGCTGCACCTTGCTCCAACAGCTACATTGATGAGATCTCTTCTTTCAAATCTCTGAAGATATGCTATAGAGATGAGGATATTCTCTTGCAAATCAAATACTGAAAAGGTGAATGTCACGGTGACACTGAGGAGATGACAACCAGCTAAGTCTCATGTAACATTTAACTCCAGGGCACTCCCATGTCACATGCTGCTTCTGCACAGCTTCTGGCAGTAGCTTGTTTCCTTGGCAAGCTGACACAAGCTGCTGCCGTGGAACAGCACTAACCCAGCCAACTAACAAAAACCACTTTGTACTGGTTAGCAAGCTGAACTGGCCCGTGGCTGGTTAGAAGAGACAGTCAGCACATGGGCAGTTCTGCGACTGCCCTTTTAAGCCAGAGCAGAGTTAGATTTTCCCAAGTATTTCCTGAAACACCAGTTCTGGAAAAGAAAAGGAAATCACAGAACCCCAGAATGGCTACAGTTAGAAAGGACCTTCAGAGGCCACCTTGTCCAACTCCCTACTTAAGCAGAACCATCTTAGAGCTGGTCGTTCGGGACCATATCCAGATGGCTTTTGACTACCTCCAAGGATGGAGACTCCATATCTGGGCAACCTGTACCAGTGTTTGGTCACTCTCACAGTGACAAAAGTGTTTCCTGATGTTCCCTGAGGTATCTCCTGTGTTTCAGTTTGTACCTTTTGCCCCTGTTCCTTTCACTGGGCATGACTGAATAGAGCCTGACCTATTTACACTTTTCCTTCAGGTATTTGCATTCATTAAAAAGACCCCTCTGAGCCTTCTCTAGGTTAAACAGTTGCAGCTCTCTCAGTCTTTCCTCATATATAAGATGGTCCAGTCCCTTAATCGTTGTTGTGACCCTTCTTTGGCCTCCCTCCAGTGTGTCCACATAAGCCCTCCAGCACTCCAGGTGCCCAACCAGTGCACGGCAGAGGTGAAGTAGCAGCTCCCTCAACCTGCTGGCAACACTATGTCAAATGCAGACTGAGATATGTGAGTTGCCTTTGCCGCAACAGCAGTTGGGAGGAACCTCTCCATGCCAGAGACCGATGGGGAAAACACATGGGAAAAGGCAATATGCATGGCAAGTGCCATGTCCAGATGCTATCTCTGTCTTACATCCATCAGTTGTTCTAAACCTGGGGATTGAGCACCAGTTCAATTTCAACGTTAAAATAAAATGAAATTAATATAATAGAATAGAATAGCTCAGTTGGAAAGAATCTACAATGATCATCATCTACAATGGTCCAACTGCCTGACCACTTCAAGGAGGATCAGAAGCTAAAGCACATTATTAAGGGCATTGTCTAAATGCCTCAAACGCTGACAGGCTTGGGGCATCGACCATCTCTCTAGAAAGTCTGTTCCAGTGTTTGATCACCCTCTCAGTAAAGAAACGTTTCCTAATGTTCAGTCTAAATCTCTTCTGGTGCAGCTTTAAATCATTCCCATGTACCCTGGGATATCCACTGGATACCAGGCAGAAGAGATCAGCATCCCGTCTCCACTTCCCCTCCTCAGGAAGCCGTAGAGTGATGTGGACTCTCAGACTCCTTTTCTCCAAACCAGGCAAACCCGAAGTCCTTAGCTGTTTCTCACAGGACATTCCCTTCACCACTGCTTCAGCTTTGGATGCAGCTGCAGAGCCCACAGCTACTCAATATTCCAGGTGAGGCCACACCAGCGCTGACTACAGCGGGACAATCACCTGTTTGCACTGTGCTTGAGGCACCCCAGGACGCCTTTTGCCCTCTTGGCTGCCAGGGCACGCTGCCAAATTACACCTGAGGGGAGCCACTATCTGAAGGGAGAGGGGAAACTCCGCAGAGGGGAAATATAGGGCGATTTAAAAGGATTAAATGACAGGACAGGGCTGGAAGNCGCCGCCGCCGCCGCCGCCGCCGCCGCCGCCGCTCTCACCAACCTCCGCCTCCGCTTCCGGGTCGCCTCGGCCGGAGGGGAAGTTCCGCCCCGACCGCCCGCTGCCGGGGCTGCCGTCCCTCCCGCCCTCCCTCGGCGGAAGGCGGGAAGTGGTGCCGGCGATGGGCGACATCCACAAGGTGCCGCGGCCACGCATCGCCGCGGGACAGCTGGCGCAGCACATCGGGCAGCCCGTCTGCTTCGTGGGGCGCGTCCCGCAGGTCCGTGGGG
>VZRO01006340.1:0-27681 GCA_013397915.1 Daphoenositta chrysoptera | reverse complement strand
CTCGGCGGCTCCAGCCGGCCTGGAACAGGGCGGAAGGCGGACGGAGCTTTGCGGGAAAGAACTGGCTGGGGCGGCCTAAGCTTTTCTGTGCCTCTTCCAGGTGCCTTTGGAGCGCACAGGCCTAATGTCTTTTGCAGACTTAAATGTTCTTTTGTAGATTCATTCTAGTGGGAAGCTTGTCGTGCTTTCGGATGGACTCGGCAAGCATACGACTGTGGAGCTGAGCGAGCCTGTAAGTTAAGGAATGCTTTGGAAATACTTGATGTCGCCTCTTGTGGATTCCGGAGGTTTTGTCTCTTCTGAAACCTGTGCATGCCTTCCATGTTTTGAGTTTTTCCACCTATATTTCATTCCTCTCTTTCTTGTATCTTTCAGCTAACCTGTAGCCCTCTTACCCATGAGCTGCCTTGGTCTTCATCAATTTTCAGCTGGTGTTAAGAGACAGAATTCATTCCTTGTCAGACACATCCCTGTCTGGCTATTTTCTCTTACTTTATGAGTTGTTCACAGTGTAATATATTCCACTGCGTTTATTAGCTTTATTGTAATTTCAGTCTTTCCTCCCATTTTCTTATTGCTTTTATAATCAAAAAGAATATGGTGTTTTCAAGAGTTTTTTAAGTTAACATTGCTACATCCTCTTAGAACACTTGTCATAGTGTTTCAGTAAACTCCATAGTTAGCTTGAAGCATTCTTTCTTAAAAAAACCCTAAGCAATTAATGCAATGGGTGTAAGATAGAACTACTGAACGAACATACTGCTTCCTTTGTTATCACCTACCACTGAAGGAATAACACTTTGTCATTCTCTTCTGATTCTGAGTATGTTTTTTCCACCTAGAAATGCTGTAAATTAAAGAATTATTTTAATTGTGATGGCAAATGCTGTAGCTTGATTCAGTGCTTGTGTATATTTACATCTTCTCTGAATGAGTTGTTTAATGCTGAGAAACCTTGCCATTTCCATGGGTAATAATTGCATATGGTACTCTCTCAGTCTTTGAAGACAACAGTCTGTCCTTGTTGATGATAAATGAAGTTTGATCTGGAAGAGTTTTTTGTTATAAATTTGAAGATTGCTGACTTCAAACCACAACAAAATGTCTCTTACCTCTTTCTGGAGTTCATGATAACGTTTCCTGCATTGGGTTGTTAAAAATACAGATGTTAGCATCTGACCAATGATTCTATAATATTTTCTGTAACAGTGTAAGTGGTTAAATTCCATAAATGCAAAGCTGTAGTGCTGGGCACTTCAGTCTGTGTTCCACTGCCTTGGGAGAAACTGGTGTGTGCAAAAAAACAAGGCCAAGTTCATCTCTTCAGTTCACCCAATGTCAGTGGGGAAACTTCTAGATTTGCTAATCAAAATGCTTTCTAACTTTTTTCGCTTTCAATATATTTCTCTGTTTGTGCATGTGTAGTTCCCTCTTTCAAAAGAGAACCCCAAAATCATGGGGAGGAAATTATTCCAGAAGACTTACTAGAAAGTGAAAAATAAGACTTAGGTATTGGAAGAACATTACCGAAATAGTACTGCAGTGTTAAAATTTGTATCTTAAAAAACAAAGAAGATGTTCAAGCTGTATTGTTTTGGAGTAAGACAAAATTTTTAGCCTTTTTTTCCTTTGTTCAACCAAAGGCTTCTTAGTGTCCATATCTTTGTGTTCTGAACACTTACTGACAGATTACTTTAGAAATAATTTCCTAATATACCTCTTGAATGTGGAACATTGGAACTGTTCTCTGGAATGTGTGATACCTCCTTAGCTCTTACAGAGTTCTATAACTGACAAAGGTTTGAATGCAGTGCTTTAAAATCAGAATTGTTCTGGTCTCTGTGTCCCAGATTAGTCTCTGTTCAGTGATTAAATGACACAGTTTTATATACTTATAAACTGGTATCTTTCCTCGGATGCTTCTTCATATTTTTTGTATTGGTATTGAAGTGGCTGTTACAAAACCTGTAAATCTCTAAGTGAATCAAGGTTTTTGTGTTTTTTGGGGAGGAGGGTGGCAGGGCTGTTCAGTAGTACTACATTGTTTGACATGGAACAGAATCTGTCATGAACAAACCATCAATTGTAGAGAATTCATAGCTTAAGTGCTGTGCAGTAAAGACAGCAGCTAATTTAGTGTTACTAATTTCATCTTTGGTGTGTTTTCTAGCTGGATGAGGAGTTTTCAGGAGTTATTGAAGTGGTGGGAAGAGTAACAAATCAGGCAACCATCATGTGTGCATCCTATATCCAGTTCAGAGAAGATAAAAGTTCGTTTGGTAAGTAAGAATATACATTATGGCAAATTCATTTTGAGTTCTGAACTCGTCTTCAGTAAATAAAAAGGGAAAGCCTGATTACCCTTCCTTATGGACAAGGTCTTTCTTCAAGCTGCTAGATAAGGAGCAGGGTTTAGAAAAGGAGAGTATCATGAGAAAAGTTCTGTACCAAATATAGTGGTTTACAGTTAAATTGTAGGGAGTGACTCAAAGCTGGAGCCAGTCCAGATCATTGCTGTGGCCAGATTGTTCTCGCACTGAGGACCACGTGTTTCTCACATTGCCCTGTACCTTGTGTGGTAGTGCAGCTAGCAGGCCTAAAAATAACCTTCCAGAAAACAAGCAATGAGTGTTCCTGCCAGCTTGAGGGAGACTGGGATCACTCAGCTATACTGCTTTAAAATGAGCAGTACTTGAATGTTGTCAGTGACTTGTGGGGAATTGAGCTTATGCATCATAACCATTTTCTTTGCCCTCTTTCAGATCTGGAACTCTACAATGAAGCACTAAAAATTATTCATGAATTCCCTGAATACTTCCCATTTGGTACTGGGAAGAACACTTGATTTTTATTAGCATGTATTTAGAGCTTCAGAGGGGACAGCAGTACTGTAGTTTCTTGCCTGACAGCATGGTAACAGTTGCATTTATTTTCAACAAATATACAGAAAAGACACTGGTACATGTGCTAAGTATTGCCTATGAAGAATATTTTCTTTCCAAATGTATTTATTCAGCAAGGAGAATGCTTCTGTGAATGTCTCACTCACTGTATATATTTAACCCTTTTGCATCTCTGAGGAGTGTTCTGCCAGATGAGACTTGTTAGAAACTGAAATTTTGTAAGCATCCTTTTCTAAATGGTAGAGGTTCTAGGATACATTACAGGAAACTTGTATGGAAAAAAAATGGTGGGGTTTTAATATAAAGATTTTTGATTTAATTTAATACAAATTTATTGGATGTGGGAGGTATTTTGCATCTTGGAAATGGTATCTTCACCAATAAAAAAGATTCACTACATTTAACTGTTCTGTCAGCATTAAATGTTAGAGTGCTATTTTCAGTGATGCGTGGTGATTCCTGTTCTATTTTACCTGACACAGTTAAATTTAACCAAGTGGAGTACAAGGTTCTTGCCTTTAGACTGATGCTAAACACTTGAAAGATGTCTAATTAGGCTTGGGGATTTCAAGCACAGTTGACTTCTCATCACAACCTTAATTCTTGGTTGGAGTCTAAGCAGCAGTACCAGGATTCAGCTAGCTTGTTATGGTGACTAATCATAGGAAATTCCACACAGTCCCAAATTTTGTTACTATCCAGGCTACTTACAACACTCAGCACAGTTTTTGCATCACTTGAGGTAACACAATCCAAGTAAAATTGAACTTTGGAAATATTCTCTGGGAATTAATAAAGCACTTCAAAGTATTTTAAATAAGCCTTAGCTATGCTCATTAAACTTTTGTACGAACGGGTTTCAGGTTTAGTAGCTAGATTTAGTGCCTTAATAAGACTGCTAGATTTGTGCTTATTTATAGACATCTCTTTTTTCAGTCAAGAAATATGTTCCAAAAACTTACACATTGAACTCACTACAAACTGGAGGGATGATAAAGTTAACAGGGAATCTACTTTTTTCTCCCCACCTAGAAAACAGACAGTGACACAGTTACTGTCACTAGGAAGGAGGTCTTCTGAAGTAGGGATCAGTCTCCTACAGCAAACAGAACGGAAGGTCCATGTGGCATGATACCATGCTCTGTCTGTCACCACACATTTTAAGTGCTCAGTAGAATCAAATGTCATTCTTAATAACTGCATGCATGTTTTCCTAGCATTTAAAACTATTTAGTTCCATTCTACTTTAGAAAATTGGTATTTTTTGTGTGTACATATACTCTGTAAAATGTTATGTACAGTTAGGTACCCAGACCACTCATGCCCAATGGAGCAGCCTGCCATTAGATGGCTTAGCACTTCACAGAGACCAGCCTGGGGTACGAGGTCTTGCGAGGGGAAATTCGAACACACCAAGTGGGAAATGCTGGTTTCCCTTTGTCAGTCAAGACTCTTCTTGTTCATGCAGTCCTGCAGCAGTGTAAGGTGGCTGGGCAAGCTGTACACAACTAAAAGTTTCCCCTATGTGCTCTTTATTCATCTGCTTCTCTGCAGAGTATAAGGCTATGTGAATAAAGGGCCTACCCTGGCTATGTGGCCACACAGCCCAGACAGCAATGCAAAGAACTGTAAAACATTTCTGGTATTAGAGTAGTGCTCAGGTCAAATATGCATTTATCAGCATAATTTCCTACATTACCATGTGGAAAACTGCCAGCCCTTAGAGATACCAAGGGAAAGACAAAACCATGGGGCCTGCTGTCAGCTAGCCCTGATGATTAGCAGGGCCCCAGGCATCGCACACACTATGAAAGGTGAGGAACTGCCAGACCTCATAGATAATAAAATGGGAAGTACGGGCTTCGTGGGTCACTGACTGAAGGGGAGGCACCAGGGCAACTGTATCATAAACACCAGAGAGGGATGTCACCAAAGCCAGGGCCAACAGCAGATGAGTAATGGAAGGTGTGAAGAGGAGCTAGTGGTTTCTTTGGGAGGAGAGGAGGCTGGTGAATGAAGGGAACCTGGGAGAGGAGAAGGGGAGTACAAAGTGAATGCTGTAAGCGGAACAGACTTCTAGAAGTTAATGCTATTTGGAACAGGACTGCTCCCACTACACTCATGACTGACTTCTGAGACTTGGTACTTTTGCTGGGCTCTTGCCTCACCCTGCTCACCTGCTCTGCTGTCCTGGCTTGGGCATGGACACGTGCACAACTCATGTGGTGCTCATGAGCAAGGAGCCTGCAAGTGTGATGATTAAGTGCTTGTGCTTAATCAAGGAAAGGCTACAAGGCTGGAGCATCTAATGAAATGAAAACAATTAAATGCAATCAGCATGAGCCAAAGGATCAAAACATTTTAGCATGCAAGGCCACCTTCAGCAGAGGTGAGCTAAGATATACCAGGCAACAGTAAATGTAAAAGTAGCTGCAGCTAATAAAATGTTTGTAGCTATACTTTTTGTTAGAAACAAGAAATCACCCCCAAAATTACAGTTTTATTAATTTTAAAGCAAAACAAAGAAAAAAAATCTGATCATTAAAAAACATACAGCTCTTGCTTTGTAAATGTTGCAAATAGTGTAATTACTGACCTGAAAGCCTGATTACTAATTGCAATAGCCAAAACTCATAGTGATATTGTGCCAGAATATGCACATTCTTAATTAAAAACATTTCAAAGATATGAGTATTAAATAAAGTGAGCATGTAATTTAACTTAATGATAGAATTTGATACACAGTTATAGTCGAGGTGAAAATGTTATAGATGAATTTTCTTTACATGAGAAAATGAAACACTGTATGTTGGTAGTTGCATTCACCTCGACATGGAAATTATCAGGAAAATTTACTAAATGTTGCTACACAAGAATAAAAACCAAACACTTGCAAACACCAAACACTTACAAATCCTCGTTTCCATAAAGCAAAAGCTTTATTGCCTGTATTTATATAAATAGAGTATCATACAGTAAGCCCCAGTTTACATTTATAAATGAAGAATATTTTGAAGAGCTCTTCAACAGCAACATGAAATGTGCAAAAATACTGGAAAGAGAAATAAATATTCCAAAAAGAAAAGGAACTGCCCTCCCATGCCTAGAAATATCAAGTACCTCTTAGATTTTTAACTTTAAAAAAAGATTTTGCCTATTTTGGATCAAAATAAATGCAGATGTATTACAACATTAATTCTAAATCAGAAAATATAACCCAAAGTCCTGAATATAATCTTGTACACCCACAGAAAACATTTCCACATTTTATTTTCTTGAAACTACACTAGAGCACATAGAACAAGTGGTATATTACAATATATTCTCTTCTAAAACACCAATTTTCACAGTCCTGGCAAACAGTACCAGTTTATTGCTAGCATTCCATTTAGTATTTCATATTACACAAATGTTGAGCAACTCATATACTGTAAATAAACACACACCAAGTAAACTGATGTTATTATCACATACCTTAAAACAGGTTTGTTTTTTCTCCCTAATTTGTGTGAATTTTGTTGCCTCCAAAGTCAAGGACAACAATACCAATTAGCTCCCAGCACAGTATTAGCAAAATATCATTGATGCTCTTTCAAGTTAATAAATAATCTTAATTCCAGCAGGTAACACATCTAGAAGTACTCCGATCAATTACTTAAAATTGCATAGCCTTTTGGGAGCAGATGGTATCTGCTGTGACCAGAAGCAGGATTTATACAGGTTGATTCCACACTTCCCAGTGTATTTCAGAAGTACAGGGAAATGCTGATTATCTCAAAGACTTGAAATATTTTTGTAGTCAAAACTCTGCACATAGTTTAAAACTTACATATTTACAAGTCCCTAGTCCTTAAGATTTAATATCTTCACAGTACTAAGTTAAAAATTCATCAGATACAACCTCCTATAGTTTAACTGCACTCTGCCCTGAAACAGTCACATGACTTCTTAGGGAACTCTTCTCTAGGATACAGTCATCGCTAGGAGAGAAAACCCCCAAACTCTTTAGCATTAAAATTCGCATCAGCTAGATATGTAGACTAGTTAAGTAAGAACCTGAACTGCAAAGTCGTTGCTTTACTATCAACAAAACCTGGGAACAGAAAGAAATGGATTTTTCTTAAAAAAAAAATCTTTAGAATACAGTTGACAGTGGCATTTTGAATGAACTTAGAAGGAAACAATAATTTGCATACAAGAGAGTGTGATCAAACAACGAACAGAGGAATCCACAGCATCACTTGGCCATCTTCCAAAGGATACTTTTCAAGTGTTTATTTTGAAGGTCTGCTTTCATGGCATATAAACTCAGCTTTGGGGCCAATCAGCATTATCCTGAAAACTTTTTTAATAATGGTCTCCAAAGAGTCCACAATTCTGAGAGTGCTATTCTTCAGTCCTCTAAATAAGGACCACACACTGTACCTAGAGGCTCACTTCAGGAATACCTGTTTCTACCAAGCACAGTCATACACACATCATTTTACTACTTTGATAGCAATTTATTTATTCACAGTAAGTCACAAATTACCTTTGTCTAAACTATATACTTGGACTATGATGGACATCCATTAGAGAGCCACATATTTTCTAACAGTATTTATGCCTGGACAGTCTCTGCTGGAACGAGATTCCCTGTTGTATCCAGCTGCATACACTTACAAGAGCAGGCGGAAACTGGGCACTCGGTATGGTCCCTACATAGCAACGGCCGAAAAAAGAAAAAAATGGGTAAAAAAATTTTGCAATTATACATTTAACTATGTGCAGGCGTGTACTATCTCAGAAAAACTCAGTATCGTAGTTCAGTTTTATTATTTAAACTTTTTTATGATAGATACAGGGAAGGAGGCATGTTCTACTCAGTGCAACACACACATGTGGAATAACAAAAATTTTGCATCAACTTACCTGAACCAGCTCAGCATATGACCAGCATGTCCACCATGCCTACAGTTGTGACACCAAGTAAACCAGTTGTTGAACTGGGCTAACTTCTTGTCTTTGCTAAGATCCACTTTTTCATCTGACTTGGATCCTCCTGTGCAGAGAAAAACCCACCCCCACAAATATAGCTTTAAATCATTACACTCCCTTTATATTTCAGTCCCAGTAACACCACTAAAATAATTTCGAAATTAAGAACATGTGAAAAAGCAGCCTGATTTTAAAAGAGAAGTCAGCAAGAATATTAAGACATGGAAGAATGCCAAAAAAGAAGTAGACTGCTGAGCTGTTGCTTCACATCTTATGGACATGCTAGACTTGCCTATTAAACAAGTTTTACAGACAGAATCTCCTTCAATGGTGATTTATGCTTTATTGATTGATTTATATTCCAGTGAATTATGGGCCTGTTCTGCTGCACATGAAATCTGCCTTAGAAAAAAAAAATCAATAAAATCTGAGTTTTGAATTGGAACAAGTACAATATAGAAGTCATAACAAAGATCAGTGAAAGAATGAGAAGAGATAAATAAACATGAGAACTGTACAATTGCTCATGGCTCTGTAACAAGAATGACTTAAAAATATGGTCAAAATCCTTTTCATTTAGACATTATGTAATGCTGAGCCAAAGGCATTTAGAACTGAAATACTCTAGTCATAATATCTCTTAGCTGCGACATGATCCATGCTTTCTTTCATACCTGGTAACAAAAAGCACACGTCTCTTCCTCTTCCAGCTAAAAATTATTTCATTTACATTCAAGGATTTGTGTAGCATCCCTACATTTCCTCTCAAGAAAACACACTCCCCAATTCTTTCAGTTGTAAAGCTCACAATACTGACCCCCACAATACTTGGATCTTTACATCAGTCTAACCATGGAATTTGATTGACAATCTCACAGAGAACTGCCAGAACCAAGTAACTATGCATACTGTCTGATCGTGAAGAATGGAAACAAAGGTTTCATCATAAAATTAGATAGGATGTAAACAAGTTCTCAATTATGGTCCTTCTCCCCTCAAAATTATGAGTATGAATATTTACAGCATAAGCACAAATAGAAAAAAAAAGTTCAACTAAAGATCTCCCAATAGGAACTGCTGATTTAACTATTACTGTAGCTGAATAACTAAAACCCACTGTGTCATACCTGGACAGCTGGAAACCGGTGTTCCCATATTTATCAAGCAAAGTGCACAGCGGGGAAGGGGCTTACGGCAACCAGGACAGCTCGTAACTTTTGACTTGGTTGGTGAACCACTGACTCCATATTGGCTAAAACCTCGCCCCTGATGAGGAATAGCTGAACAGCTGTAAGAGATTGATTTCCCACAGAAATTGCAGCTCACAAACACCTAAAGAGAACAAATGCCCATTAATTTTTTGGTTTGGTTCCACTTTTGCTACACCTGTGAGTGAATCCATTCAAGCTAGTAAACATTTATTTACCAGATATTCTAGAGAGTGCCCTGGAAAGCCAAGGCTACTTGTGAAAGAGTTCTTAACATCTTGGCTTATAGATGAGGCACACAGCCCTGAGAAGTAGGCCTTAATGATGCTCACTTACTTCAAAAGCACATAAAAACATGCACAATTGCTAAAACTTTGAAAGATATTATTTAAGATGATATAAGCTATATCTTCAGTAAGAGAATAAATTAGGTTTATTCTACTTACTATTTAAAGTCTGGTCTCTCCCTCCTTATAGTCAGATGACTCATACTACAGCCTCCAACATAAGGATTATCCTAATATTATTTATCTGCATCACTCATGTCACAAGTTGTGACTTGATACCAAGGAGCACATATTTTAAACTCTTTAGGGGCTATTTATGTTAACCACATAAGGAAGGAGCAGGAAACTCAACTCCCTCCCACTTGGAACAGTTCTGCTTAAATAGCTATGACTGATAAATGAATTCAAAACCAGCTTTCCTCAGAAACTCTCAGGTCCTAAAGCCTTTAATGAACATACTTAGCAGATATGAGAGAGTAAAAAGTGCCATGGTAAGACCATGTTGGCTAAAACTGCCACCAGATGTTAAGAACATAGTATTTGGGCAGGGTGTTAGTTTTTGGGTCAGTGTATGTTCAGAACTGATAATGAAAGTTGCTGCTGCTGACTTTTGTGTCAGGTTCAAGGGCTTCAAAACAGCTTTGATGTTCTTTTCAATTAAAACAAAGGCAATTTGAACTAGTTCCATGGTTTCAGCAGCAATCTCACCCTGACACTGAATTCAGCTGGATCTGTTTTTCAGCATGTGAGAGAAATAAATCAAAAAGTTTCTATTTTTCCCAGAAGTAAAGTGTTGATAGGTTACAGTTTCTGAAAGACCTGTTATTTGGAAAAAAAAGTGACACCTCTATTTTTTTAAGGCAGGCTTAGTTGAAATCTTTCTTTTGCATATAAATCCTAATGAATACCCAGATATGGCCAGCAGGGTTTTTTTTTTTTACAGAAGTACCATGCCACATTCCTTTCTGGACTGGTCATATGTCATGTAAGTTTTATATTTACCTGGGCTAAAGGCTTTGAGCTGGGATCCAGCTTACTCCTATGGATATCAAATTCTGCACGTTTATGCCAAAACCTCCAAGCATCTAAAAGATTCCTGTAGTTCTCAATCCAGTACTGAACCCGTTCATCCTTAAGTACATCTGATGGAGAACCCTAAAGCAGGCAGGAAAAAATGTCAGACATACATTGAAGACACACAATACACATTAGTCACTTTTTCAAAAGGTTTTACCAAGTCTACTACAAGATATAAAAAGTAATACAGTGTAATTTATCCTGAAGAAGATGAATTTTCTGTTAAACTGGAATGTCAGTTTGATAAAGGTTTTCTTTAGTTTCTCCCTGGTTGAAAATACTTGTGCTGCCATGTCCTCCTAAGAACTCAGATCTGTGAGATGAAGGATTTGAAAGTTCTGTCACGTATCACAGTCCATATCACTGTCATGACTGCATATGCAGTGAAATACACTGATGGCAATAGCTGCTACTGTGTAAGGGCCAAGGTAAGCCCCTCATAAAAAAAAAAAATCAAACCCAAAGCCTACAAACAAACAAAAACCCTCACCTTTGTTGTCTACCAAAATCCTGAGAGCAAAAAAAATAATGAAAACATCAGTAAACACACCAGCAGTAAGCAGATAAATGGGTATTCCCAGTCCAGCTAATGAAAAGGACTGATTTTCTCCTGTCTCTTTCCCTTATCCCCTCATGTCACCTCAGCCAGAGAGGGTGAAGACAGATGCTTACTAGTTAACACTGAGTTTCAGATGACCCCACAAAAAAACCCCCCAATTTTCCCAATTTAGTACAGAAAATACTTTTTAGTTCACAAAATTCAAGACTACGCTGATAAAGAAACTATGTTTAGTTTTCCTCCATAAAGTTTATTTTGGAGTGAAACACTAACCTGTAGCATGCAATAGCTTGCTGTCTGGACATCTCCAGTTCTGTCAACATAACTTTCCATCAAGTCAACTCCATCTTTTGTCAGCCCTGTTAACAGTATTCCCTCCAAATTCCCAGCCTCTTTCATTTCATTTGTCAGCTTTTCAATAAACCTGTTGAGCTATAAAAAATATATATGAATATATAAATGTAAGTAAAACCAGTGTCTGCTGCTAACAGAATGCCCTGCTTGCTGGATGTTATGCAGAAAAAGTTAAATTACTGTATTGTATGACATTGCATGAAATGAAGAGTTTATAAACAAACTTTAAGCTCCCTGATAGAAAATGTAAAGAGAGGTTATATGTTCTTAGAATACTTTGATGAATTTAAAATAGAACATTCCTGCTGTAAAACCAAATCTTAATTTGAGAGAACATTAATGCCTGGAAATAAATACTGAGTAAGTAGAAATATCCTCCAGTAGAACAGGTGTACAGTTAATGCAATTGCATTTAAACCACCATGTAATGAATACTCATAAAAATCCCCAAAACAACAAAAAAAAAAAAAAAAGCCCCCAAACCAACCAACCAACCAACCAACCACCAAATCAAAAATCAAGCTGAAAGTACAAACTAAAAACCAGATACCATACCTTATATACTACTGTGATAAGAAAAAACAAATCACTCATGACTCATTATTTCTACTGTTCACCCCTCTAGCACAGAGTTTCTTCTGCCTCTGAATAAAGCCCAGTTTAAAAGTTTGTTTAAATGTGCAACTGAAAACTTACCTGAGCATCATTGAGGAACTTGCAAGCAAATGCCACTCTGTCTCGTACAGCTACATTATTTTCGTACTTTAGAGAGAGAAATGGGAATACCAACATCAGACGCATGTTTCCATTTTTCCAATACATAGTAAAAATCAGAGCACATGCACTACTGTCTAATACAATGAAACCGTGTACAAAGAAAATGTGACATCTGGAGAAAGCTAACTGTAAATATCAGCTTACTTGTTTGTACTCAGATACAGGTATCAGAGGAAGACTGCGGATACGGAAACAATCTCCCTAGAAAGCCTGGTAAAAACATCCTATGTGGTTTATGAAACTTTACAAAAATAAACTTTAAAAGTCCTGTAGAGGACTTAGTGCTTCTAGCATGTATAGTCAAGAGTCCCACCAAGCCGCAGGCAGAAGAAAAACAAACCAAGCTTCCTTTACTGTATTTACAAAGTAACTAGTCTAACCACTCCATTCCTCCCTTAAATTGCAAATAAAAGTTAACAAAGCAACAACACACCCCAAGCAAACAGAAACTAAACATCCAGAACAAATTTCTCAGAAGTATATTAACACTTGAGCTTCAGCAGTGAATTAATATTTACTTTCTGCTTTTTAATCATTTCACTAGATGCAACACTGAAGAAAAGAAAAATTCTCTACAGTAATTCTCATACTTAGCTGTGCCCGTATTTTTCCCTCCTGATATTCTCAGATTAGAAATTGTGACTGACACTGCCAAAACAAGATGCACTTAGCAAAATCTCTTTCATTCGAACTTCAACAGGTGTCTCACTGAAGGAAAAATTAAAATTAAAGACAAACACGCAGCACCTTATCATGTGTGAGTTGCCAGTTTATCAATAAAAAAACCCTATAAAATTACTACCCAGCATCCAGAGAACAACAATGCTCTCTCTCAAAGACAAAAAAAAAAAAAAAAGATCCAGGTTCCTCTCCTCTGGAATTCTAACATTTTTTGTTTTTCATTACCCTAAAAGCATCAAATTATCACAACTTTGCTTTCAACAGCTTTGGGCCAATTGTGCTGCTGCATTACAGGAGTCCTCTCCTGGGCTAAATAATTCCTACTGAATCGAGTATTTCCAGTGTTCTCTAACCTGGAATCAAATATGTTAACTCCTATCTCATGATTAAAGATTCAGTTTGCCCTTTAAATGGTAATTCTGTATCAGTTTCAGAAGACCTGGAGATATTCTATTTACTGTTTCAACACAGGGAAATTATTTTAATAAATAAGCAGGGAAAAGAAAATATAATTCAATGCAAATATAGCTTGATAAAAAGCCTGCAAACTCCCCTGCATTTAGTCTGCTTTTTGCAATTATATTACTGATCTCTCTTCTGTTTCTTCCCACTGTTTATACTATTTTGATAATGCATTTCTAGTGGTTTAATAACTCCATGCTAAAAATCAAATTCCTCTAAAAAAATGTGTTAACTATAATGGATATTTTGGCTGTTCATGCATGATTTGTGTACTAACTTAACATTCACTAATATGAAATGTCTGTTTAGCAGAAAGAAATGCTATTTGCCAGCACCAGGATAAAAGAACACATTCTAATTTGATCAATTCTTGGAGTATACAGGACTCCCCCTATATATGTGCATCTATCTACACGCTCCTATTGCATAAAGAAATTTTAACCTAACAGCCAGAAATTTACTCACCAAAACACCATCATATGAACCAGACTCACTCGTCAGGAAAGCAAACATAGCACACAAGTAGGGATTGTTCAATTGGAGTCTTAGAGTACTGCACATTTCTCTCCAAAGTGAGTTCTTCTCATCTGTGTAGCCTGATAGAGCCATTGCTACTACATTAAGGTTCAGATCACCTGATTTATTAAAAGCAATCAGTGAAACAGTATTATTCAAGTTAAGGACTTAAAAAAAAATCCAGTTAAAACTGTAAATGAAAGCATCCATTTGAAACACAATATTTGGTCAGGATGCAACACAAAATGGAGTAGAATTAACACTACCTAAAATTAATGTGCATACAATACCATGTATAGTAGCTTCTGCTTTAAATGCCTCTGTTCAGGTAAGTTAGCATCTACATGCATGACAGCCTCTTTAAACAACGTCACACTGCTTATGGAATTTTGAAATAGCTATCATAAAAGATTTCCATTATCATAATTCATATCCACAAGAAGTGAAAAGACAGGATTGTATATCCAGCCATCATTTAACAGACTTAGCTAGAAGTTTCAAGCTAAGAAGTTTCCTAAAAATGCAAAAACTATTTAATCTAAATATTCATTCTGTCAGAAAGTTCGATTTTATTCTTGAATTTGAAAGTAGCATGTCTTCACTCTGAATCCTCCCTATGGAAAGCACAGACAGACAGTCTTTCCCCCAACAATTCTGTTGAAGTAAAAAGAATCCCACTAGTTCTGAACGTATGTCTTTCTGGGGTTTCTACCAGTAGGAAATTCTGAAACATATGATCTATTTTAACTACACAGCATGGCATATGGTAGTCTGATGAGTGAAATATCAGGATTTGTCAAGCTCCAATACAAGTGATTCAAGTAACAATTTTATAATACAACAGGCATCTCTTCCATACCATCTTCCATAATTCTGTTAACAGAAAAAATCTACTACTGTGATACAGAACCAAAATAAAAAAGTAAACACAATACACACCTTTTCCTGAAGAAGCCCCTTTATTCAGAATTTGTATTGCTCGCCGTATGTCCAAGTTGAAAAGTGCTACAGCAGCAGCTCGCTCCCAGTCTCCTTCCTGTTCCAATGAATTTAGGAAAGGTTCCACATCTAAGTCTGTTCCCTTCTTTATCCACCCACAGAGCTGCAAAGCCAAAGATCTCTCCTCACTCAGATATTGAATAATATCTGCCTGTCTATCAGATCCACTCCTGCTGTGCCTGAGGTTCTCTGTTGCTCCTAGAAATGGGAAATAAGTTAAATTATGCTTAAATCACAATTTCAATCACAATTGCAATCACAACATAGCACTTTGATTTCAATCATAAAGCAGGGTACAAAAGCTGAGTATCACATTTTAGTACTTTAACTTTGCTTACAATTCCATGGAGGACCATGCACAAAATTATTTTGATCTGCTAAAAATTATGCACCTAAGATTGACACATATTTCTCAGTCTTTTTTCTTTCTTCTACCACTTGTTACATTTGACAGGAGTTTTCAGTATGTTCATATTGAAGATACATAATACAGGGTCAAGCACCTGCTCTACTGATGCCATGATGATTTTTTGCCTTTTATATACCCCTTTTATATACCCCTTCGTATAGCCTTTTATATAGCTTTTATGTATCCCCAGTGCTTTTAGCCCACATACTAGTAATTCCCCGGGCTTGATAACCCAGCTGAGACCCAATGTTCCGTTAAACCAAGAGACCAAATGTCCTGGAAGCCTCGCTTCTAAGGGTCAGAAAGCCCCAGACACCAAGGTCCTTTCTAGCACACGTCCTGTAAACTAAGGCCCATCCTGGGGAGAACCCCTTGGGGTGAGGGGTTCCTCCAAGCCTCTCATTGGGGAGTCTTTGATAGATATGTTAATTTGCAAGGTCTATAAATTATATACACAGTCTATCGTGGGTGTGCATCCCAGTGTGCTTTTCGGCGCATTCCACTTGGATGTGGTGCACCTGAGGATCCTTAAAATAAATACCGAGGTAAAAACCCCCTTTTCCCCTCTAACTATGTTTGGGTCTTAATTTTAAGACCAGGAGAAAGCATCACTACCAGTTCTCAGCCAGCATCAATGTGTTAGAAGCTTTCACACCACTGAAGACTCATTTTTGGTCCAAGGAGCTTATTTATTAATAAGACATATATTGAAATGAGAAGGAAATATTCAAATAATAAACTACACTAAGAAAAACATCAGCAAGCATGAGAGGCAGAATGTGACGAACCAGGCGCAATCAGCATTTCAGAACAGGTCAGCTTATTTAAACATAGCTGTACAAATGTACTTGATACATTAGCAGTGACTACAGCAAAGTCATCTTTCTAGAACTACACCCTGATGTGGGGCTTTGAAAAATATAAGAGTTATGCAGGGAGCAAGAATTCTTAGTGCCATAGTCAAAACTGAACTGTTTGAAATAGTTCAAAGATTCGCCTCAGAGGATACTATGCTTTTAAAATTACTAACTTCCCAAGAACACTGAAAATTCTGGAAACTACTGTTAACTTACATTATTAAAACACAAATAGAAATACTTTGTTTCATTATTTTTAAATAGCTTCTCTGAACAATTGCTAAAGACAAACCCATGAGTGCATCATTTTGCAAACATTATACAATAGTACTTAGCAAAGTTGGAACATTCTTACCCAAAGATGACTTCACAATCGATTTAATGCCAGCATAAACTAAGGAACCTTTGTTTCCTGTAAGTTTTTGATCCATGTCTTCAGTATATTGCTTCATAAGTATTTTCATGTATAGGAAGCCTAATTTTTCCCAAAAAATGTTTTTAAAAATTTAAAGTCACATCCTGTTAACATATGCAAAGTTATTTACAGGATGTTGCATTGTATTTAAAGATTTTAATGCATTTTACATAAGTGGTTTACATATAAAGGTATATTACTTCCTTAGGACAAAAACTACAATAAAATAAAGGATATAATGCAGAGTGTACCAAAGCGATTTCAGCTGAGGATCTTCATTTCCAGCTAGAAGGTGATTTCTCCAAACTTGTTCAGTATCAAGACCATACCTTGACAGAGCTCTAAGCCGCATTTTGGTTGCTATGTCTTTTTCCAAGAAACTAGCTTTTCCTTCTTCTGTACACTCATACAAATGTCTTCCACAAGCCCACATTAAGGATGTCACAGGGCTCCATGCAAGAGAAATTCTTTCAAAAACTGTGAAGTCAGACATAGTCCTGTTGGGAGTCAGTACTACCATTCGATTTTGACTTGTGGGATGCCAGGCAAATGAAGCAATGTAATTTTCACATGGTTGGACACTTCTTTCAATTATTGTTGGCTCAGTTTCATCTCCAATAGGTGTGGGAGTATGCTGCATGTCATACAGTCTAATGATATTACTATCCCTTGTTAAGGTAGCTAACAGTCCAGTCCTTGTTGGACACCATGCAACTTTTGTTAAGGGTTTTGGTTGCTCTGTCAAGGTCAAAACAGGCTTTTCAAACTTTCTTAAATCCCATATGGCAACCTGACCTTCATAGAAGGAAGCGACACGATCATGGAAATAGGGATCAACAGTCACTCCTTGGACAGCCTTTGTGTTTACAAATATTTTTTGACTTGTGTTCCTAAGATCGAAGATAGCCAGATTTCGATGCATTCCAGCTAATAGCAGCTTCTGATCCCGTGGAAGCCAACAGAGAGAGAGACAAGCATCATTCTGTCCTAATTCATATAGTGGTTTTGTTACTACCAGGCCTGCTTCCACGTCTCCTGCTGAAAGCCTTACTTTCTCTGTAGCAACTGCAGTCTCTGGGGCGTATTTGCTGCTGATGTCCCAGATCAGTACAGAAAAGTCAGCCCGATGTTTATCTAACCCAGCAGCAAGCCAATTGCTATCCAGTGGGTTCCACGCGAGGGTATTGCATTGCCGGGCATGTTTGGGAACAAACTCCTTGCCTATCAAATCTTTGGATTTTGAGTTGTGATCTTGCCCGAGGCTGGTCAGTACTACTCGGCCATTGGCCTGTCCAACAGCAAAGAGACACTCAGGATCATACTTGGGATACCAAGCCACACATTTCATGTACGGTGTATCCGAATTTATTGACAGTAGTGTAGCTGTAGTTTCTTCTGACAACCGCAAGGACCCTGCCTTGAGTTCTGAACTTACAGCAGAGTCAATGTGATAAAGGCTCAGTTCCGAATCACACACAACAAATCTGTCAACATGGTGTGGGGCCCACAGGATATCAGGTTTGGAGCCACTCATGGCTAGGGTAAGTTGACACACAATTTAAGCTCTGGTAAGAAGATTCAGGTGATATCCATCCATATGGAAACTGTTGAGAAAATAATTTGTAGGAACGTTATCAAAACCCAAGTTCTTTTTCAGTCTGAAATAATCATTAAACAAACAAAATCAAATGACTTTTAGCTCACGAGTTTAACTCATAACACATTTCAAGTCAAATCCTTAAGCATTATCCTCACAGCACATGTTGGTTTTGCTGGTATGTATGTACTGAAACGGAACCAACACGGCCACCTACAACTGAAGACAACAGGATTTGCTGTGTTTACAAACTCCACACCAGTATTAAGCAAGAAGATATTACCCGAGATGCGCTGTGTCAGGATACGTGGGAGTGCCGCTGGGAAAGACCCACTCCCTCAAACATCTGAAAGAGAATTTCCCTGCCTAATTAAAAAGCATTAAGTGACAAAAATTAGACTCCGTCTGTTACGTCTAAAGCCCACTCCATAGCCTAGAAAGGCTTTCTCTCTTGGGAGATTTAAACAGAAATGCAAATTGTCATCTTATTGCACAGCTCCTAATCCCACCTCCTGCCCCAATGTTACCATGTCTCCGTTCGTATCTGGCACAGCAACGTTCAAATAGGCACATTACTGTCAAAACTCCATTTACACTTTCGGTAGCTGCATGCTCACAATCACTACACGCACCTATATGCAAACAGACCCCACAGATCCTATACACATCTTTTATCATTCTGGAAAAGGACATGCAAGATCGGGAGGTATGCAAAAACACCATTATTTACTCTACTTGGGCCGCCCCTCTGTGCCTGCAGGTCACCCCCCGCCCGCCTCCGAAGGGGCGCAGGGCCCCCGGCTGCAGCCCGTTCCCGGCAGGAGAGGCGGAACGCGGAGGCGGCCGCAAGAGCGGACCGGAGCCGTGAGACCGCCACCCACCCTCCATTCATCCCTCCCTCCCTCCGTTCGCGGGCGCGGCAGCCGCTCACACAGCCCGCGGGAGGCCCCAGCCCGGCGCCGCCAGCCGACCCCACCGCCCGGACAGGGGGAACGTGAAACTCACGAGGGCTTCCGGCCGCGGCAGCGCTTCCGGCGCGCGGGGCGCCGGGGAAGCGGAAGCACCGCCCACGCAGGGCGCTTCCGCTGGGCGGGGCCGCGCGCGCTTTCGGCCTCTGCCCGCGCGCCTCCTTCTCAGGGCTGTCGGGCTCCTGCGGGCAAGGGCCGGGAATAGTCCCGGGCTGGAGGGAGCCGGGAAACCTCGGGACGCAGTCCTGGTAGTGTGCTCTGGGATGGCCCTGCTGGAGCAGCGAGCTTGGCCCAGAGTACCCACTGCGGTCCCTTCCGGCCTGAGACATTCTGTCACCACAAAGAGCATCTGATTCCAGCCCCCTGCCACGGACACCTCCCAGTGTACCAGGTTGCTCACAGCCCCGTACAGCCTGGCCTTGAACACTTCCAGGGTTTGGACATCACAGTTTCTCTGTGCAGCCTGTTCCAGTGCCTCAGCATCCTCACAGTACATCATTTCTCCGTCATATCCAGTCTAACCCTACCCCATCTTTCTGGGTACCTGCTCAAACAGCCAAAGCACGGGATTTTGGGACTACATACCATCTCTGGGTAACTTCTTCCAGTATTTGATGATACAGTAATAAACTCTTCTTACATATAAATTACCTGAAAATAAAATACGTATTTCCTCACTCCTATGTGATTAGGATTTTACAATCTGTTTTTCTGCAAGCCATGGAGATGTGAACTTTCACCTTTTTCCTTTTGTTTTCAATACTCTTTAAAATTGTCTGAAATAAAAATTATAAACTAAAGTACTAATTGGACAATTTCAGATTTTCTCAGAATAACTTCCTTCATCATATAGAAACAGTGGTCTTTGGCCTGGAAATATTTAAATAACACATTTTTTAAGTTTTCTTCAGCACTGTTAAGAGTAAGGACATTACTTCCTTACTGCTTCTCTTCTCATAAAAGGGAGGAAATGCATACACTTTCCTTATTAAGTATTTTCCTACTTTCTCTTTTGAATTATGGCACATAATTTTTAATGGCCTTTCCAATGTTTTTGTAACTTAGCAAAACATTTTCAAGAAAATATATTATAAATATCCATCTTTTCAATAATCTCCATGTATTCAGTGCCTTTAGTTTAAAAATGTGTATGGAGTGGCTTTGCACATAATTTGTGTCAATGTCTGTTGTCTTTTTTCTTTTCTCTAAGCATAGCGGAGAATTTGTATTATCCAAAGAACTATATTTTATGTGTTAAATTTTCACAGGGTTCATTAATTTAAGCCGCAAATGTCATGTAATGGTACAGCAACTAGTTAGATTTCCTTGTAATCTTCCTTCCATTCGAAAAGCACTTTTCTTCATAGAACCAGCTGGTTTTTTCCTTAATAACAGCAATCTTTAAGAGCTCAGCAGTTGTTTTGATAAATAAAATAGGCCAAACCATGTGGACAAATGAAAAGTAATTCAGATTAAGTCGTCTATCATATATCAAAGGCAAAATTGGCAGCCTGGGTTTTCATGCTTATCCGTTTAATTTTCATCATTCCATTTCCTCTGCTACTGTTGAAGTAGAACATAGCGGCTTTTTCACATCTGTTTCAAATAATCACCTGGAGGTTCTTTTTATAACAAAGATGAAATTCAGTTTGTGTGTTCCTAACATTTTTCCATGAGAAAGTACAGCAGTTCAGTTTGTAAATGTAGTTAATACTTGCAGTAATCACATCAACTAACTTTGATTCTAAGAGTAAGTTTTTTAGGTACTAGAAAATCAGCAGATCAACTGACATCAGCAGCTTAACTATCTGACATCTTACTCATTTCTTGAGTCCTAATGATGGTCCAAATACACTACTAACAAATACACAAGCTATGGAAGAGGTGTTTCCTATGTGTTTGGCACGAGAAAGATTCAGAAAAATTTAAAAATGAAAGACTGTATTTTGAACCTGTAGATGCTGTTACTACAATGACAGGTGCAAAGTAAGTTAATAGAAACACAAGAGCTATTTGGTGTTTCAGAATGCAAAAGAATGTTACCACCTGACAGACCACTGTGTCACAGTTAATAGATCACATGAACTGTTGGGACATAGATGTTTTATATTTGATCATTCTACCACAGGCAGAAATTGTATTTCCTGTGTTGATCTCAAAATAAATACTGCAGCAGTATTTAATTAGTGAGGTTGTGAATTCCTCTAACGTTTCTGAACCTTTTAAACTCTTGAATATTTGCTTCTGTTTTCCATGCTCTGATTTACCCTTTTAGTTTGCATGTAGCTGTCTCCACATTTGTGTCTTTGCCCAGTAGCAGCATCTTTTTTTGTAAATAATGCACAATATTTGTTTACTTTTGAGGTTGTACCTAGATAATTATTAATCTCTTCCATCACCATTGCATAACAGCTGTTTTTTACATTTCTGCTTTTTATATTTCCTTGTTCCTTGCAACTGATATGGTTAAATAAACTTACACATTTAAACCCCCAAATCATTAGGGATGTAACTCAGCTTGACTTTTATCAAGTCTCATTTTAATCCTACATTTTTTGGCCTCTCAGATGTTGCACACACTTGTGATCAGTCCCTATTATACTCCTTGTAAAATCTGCGTGTTTCTAATGTGAATTTGTATGTGACAATTGTTTTTATGCAGTTGGATCTCAAACTATTTTCAGCAATTTCTCTTCATTGATGATATATTTTTTTTTTGTTCTGACTGCAGAATATTCCAAATTAGCACTATGTACAAGTCTCTGAGTTCTTCAAGAATTTTTAATCATGTGGAGACTTAGTACAGTGGAAGCTGTACATTTTGAGCTTATTTTCTTCTTCAATGATACGTTAAAATTCATAAGAGATTAAGGTATACCAAGGTTAGTTAATATTTTTGAGATATTAACTAGAAGCTCTTTTTTCCCTACAACTTTGTTATGCTTTTTCATATTTGATTCCTGGAAGGCTGACTTTTCATTTAGTTTATGTTAATCTCTAAGATTTGTTGTATTTGTGTCATGTCTGGCCAAGGGGAACTAGCCAAAATAGCTAAATCCTTTCAGAAATACAGAAACACCTGAATACTGCCGGAGTTTTGTTATGTTGCAATGTGATGTTAACACTGATTTTTAAAGACATGGCAAATATTAATTTAGTTATCTAAGTCTACTGCTGCTCCTCCCTTTACAGAAAAAGAAAGTATATCCTGTCATTGCTATTTTTAACATCACTATTAGTTTGGATTATGGTTACTTAAGCTTGCAGAAGCTGTTGCTTGATGGAGCCTAGCAGACTGTTTCAAGATGTAGTGTTGTACTTCTCCATGCCATGATGCATACCTGGTAGTATTGCTTTATCTGATTTTTAGTAAGAGAAGAAAGTGTTCATTACATAGGGAGTTTGAAGCTGGAGTTCAAACCTCTCAGTCTATGTAAAATGTATGTCTCTTTAAAAAGATTCCAAATTCTACAGATTCAGCTGCGTGATTGCCGAAGTTGTAGGCACAGGTTGCAAGACTGTTTCCTCCAGGCTTTAGTATTATACAGAAAATTATTTTGTTTGCACAGATCATACTTTCGTTCTTTGTATGTGTTGGGATTATAACTTAATTTTACACAATTTCATGTTAAAAACAAAATTCATAATTACTGTATTGAAATGCCATATATTTTTATGGTGAAAAAGGCTCAGAGGATCCAGTAGGTCCAGTTGGCCCACCAGGTCTTTCACGTTGGTTATTCATTAATTGAGGCATTCAAAATTAAAAGCCTTTTAAGTAAGGAAGGCGACTCTTCTTTTGATGGCAGCATGGCCTTTGTCAACTGCACAGACTTGGATAAGATTGAAAAAACTCTCAGCTTCACTTACTCCATTAATGTTAGTGGTGGTTGCTGTATTTGTGAAGAAATGTGAGCAGGGGAATTGAAATAAATACAGCAAGAATTTCACATGCACATTTGTTTTCTTTTGAAGATAACTACTTCATTTTATTAATTAAAAAACTGATCTGTGGAAGTTTAGAAATGTATGTCCTAGCTAATCTTTTTAGGGTATCCAGGGTCCTGAAAGAATACCTGGACCAAAGGGATAGCAAAGTTTGAGTGTTCAAAGTCCAAAGGTAACCCGTGAAAAAAATCCTGATTTTAGAAGGATAGAGCAAGGGAAATGTGTGACAGAGGACAAGGCTTTCTATATATTAGAGCTCCTGTTTTTCTAGGAAAACTCATGAAATAAAAGGTAACTCTTCAGTTTTGATCACTGTAGGCTGTTAGAGAGAGAACTCCTCTTGAGCTGTATCATACGTTATGATAAGCAAAAACATAGAGGATTTACAAAGGGTTGCTTAAAGAATTTGAAAATGAAATATGCTGTATTTTAACAATATTCCAATATTCCTTATTCAAACTGACAATTTTTTGTAGCCACAAAATGGCTACACGATGGATGCTGTAATGGCTGAACATTTGGCCATCTTTGCTTTAAGCCATCAGTGAAGTAAAACATTTACACAAATCATTCTAAATTGGAATTTTGGATGTTTTTTGGTGTCATGGCATGGGTTTTGTGGTTTTTGTTTTGGTTTGGTTTCGTTTTATTGGGTTTTTTTCTTTTTTGGGGGTGAGGGTATGTGTTTATCTTTTTTTTAGGGACAACAAAGTGAGCTTGGTCCAAACAGGAACTGTGGAATTTCAGGAACAGGACTATCAGGAAGTAAAGTGAATCTGTTTTGAACAGTTACTTTTTTAATCCTTGTTCCGTTTACTTACAAATGTAAGTAATAATTTACCTTCGTACTAATGCAAAACACTTCTCAGGCCAGTGCTACATAAGTAGCAACAAGACTGTCATTTCACTTCTCTGACAACCTAGAACTGTACTTACTTCAGCAGTTCATACTGCCTTGCCAGTACATTCACTTTTAGCTTTTATTAACTTTGCAGTACTCAGAAGATCCATGTGACATACTGGTGCTCTCAATCTGGGTATCTAAAAGAGAGGAATGTGTGAAATGAGTATTTAGAATCTCAGGATCAGGTAGGACCTAAGGAGTAAAACAAGTTCTTCCAGGAGATATCCTCCCTCCTCGAAGTGTTGTATCTAAGTCTTTTAATATCTTAGTCTTTAGCTTCCACCTTCTTGTAACCTTCTGTTACAAGGGCACAAATGTTTTGCCCAGACAGTAGCTTCCTTTATTAGGTGTGTATAAATGATAAAATGCTGAATGAGTCACCCGGTGTGAAGTACTATCGTTACTATCATTATGCATGATCATATAGATACACCAGAGGGCAGGATTTAAGTAGCATAAATATCTTCATTGCATAAATATTCAGCAACTAAATGATCCTTTGGATACACTTACTGCAACCTGGTTTTAAGAAGGCAAATAATCACAACTTCGCTAACACAGTGTATGAATAACAACAGCACTGAATTAAGATACATCTAGTACTAGGAACAGTGATTTTTAAAAGCTGTTTAAAATATTTATTTCAAATTTCGCTTATTAGTGTCTCCTGGCCAGAGGAAAAAAAAAAAATCTCGTATCTTTTATAATTATTGACGTTCTTATGGAGTGAAGAGCACACCAGGGGAAAAATATAAATTTAAAGCAGTGAGTTTTGATTGATATCATCGAATAACCTGACCCATAGTTTAAGTCCTCTGACATTTTACATTCATGTACCCTAGAATAGTCACCTTCTTTTGTACTTGTATACATCTGTATCACATTTGCATTCAGTTGTGGCTTTTCAAGCAACAGAATCATAATTTACTTTGTCTGTCTTCATACAGAAGCTCTCTCTTATCTTTGTCAACTCTCTCTTTTTATTTTTTCTTTACCATTTTTCAGTAATGAGACTAGCAGGAAGTATTCAAGGAGGGCAGGTGTGTACCAGAAACAAAAACTATACATTATTTTTTCCAGTAGAAGAGATGACTTGGCATGTCTACAGGAACAAAAGGCTTTTTAACTTGAAATTTCACTAGCAATATAAAATTAGTTGTAGAGATAAAACTTTGCATTGCAGACTAGAGCTTTAGTATGATCATGTACAGTCTTCAGATTCAGTAGTCCTGAAAGCTGAATATGCTGAGCATCTGGTTCAGAGGGTGTGGTTCAAGGCAGCCATTGGAACACTGCTGTACTAAAAACGTTTGCAAGAAGTATTACTGTTAAAAACAATGCTGTAAATCTGGAGTCATTGCTTCCATCAGATTTGATTTCTAAGTGAATATGAAGCCATGAAAATATATACTAACAAGGCTATTGAAAAAAAAAAAAAAACAAAAAACTCTGATTTGTAAATCAACAATCCTGTTGTGGAACTCTCAAAATTCTTACTGTAATTCCAAAACAAAGTGAGAGGTGAAGAGCTTAGGCTGTTCCCAGAGACCAGTTACAGACCAACATGTAACAGATTTACGGATGTTCTAGCCAGAGAAATACAACTAAACTTGACCCCATTACTGTCCAAATACAGCATGTGCATCAGAACTACCAGGGTTCATGTATATTTGACTAGTCTAAAGTTAGTTATGTCTAAAAATCGTTAAGTGTTAAAATTTTCTGATCTCTGCCAGGTGAGAGTCGTGTTTGCAGGTCCCCCAAAAAAGTGAGAAATCTTTGAACATATCTGGAAATCCATTCATTCAGTTCTCTTTTGGCACATAGTGCAGATAAACCTTGCCAGCTGCTGGAAAAAGCTTTTTTTTCCATAGCTGTTGTTCCAATTGGCTGTTTGCAGTCTTGATCTGAGCATGCATAAGGGTAAGAAAAAGTATGTAAACAGTATGAGTGATCTGTGTGACTAATTTGTTGCTAACGAAATGTTTAATCATCACCAACGTCTCTAATACAGCAGAAGCTGGGTGCTGAAAATAATTATGATTTATGGCACTTACAGTTATTTAGTGTAAAATAACCATTGAAAAACTTTGTCTCCCATGAGAGTAATGAAGGCAACATTTACTTAATGAAGACAGTTGGCCTCAATAAAGATGACATTTATTTGACAGGAGATGATGTAGAGGTAAGTGCCTTTCTCCCCCGCCAAGTTTCCCGGAGCGAGAGGTACGTGCACGGTGTGGACTCTGCAAAAGCGAAAGGCCATCCATGTACCTCAAGCTGAGGAGAAGCCGTGCACAGCACACTTGTGGGTGCGTACAGTCCGCAGGCTGGAAAGCGGCAGAGTGGAACGCCCTGGCTGGGCTTCTCTTCTACACAGATAACTTCAGGCGAAAAACGAAGCAGCTGAGCGCCGGGCTTGTGTGTGCAGGGTACTGAACAGCAGCAAAGTGCAACAAAGACTCGCTTACAATCCGAGTCAGCCGAGAATGTTGTCGCTGCTCCAAAAAGCAAGGTGCAGCCGTTGCACTTTGTCCCACAGCGTGGAAATAAACACCCGCCTAAACCTTCAGCCTCGCAGAGTCTCTGCAGGTAGAGCTCACCCAGGGGCACGAATAAAAGCAGAAGGCGTTCCTGAAGCACCTCTTCTCCAAGCAGCCTTCGACAAGCACCCATCACACGGTGGCTCTGTAGCTGTCTTCTAAGACAGACGTCTGCCTTCTTTTCATTTTCGCAGCTCCCCTTGCCACCCTCCAGCTGTTCTCATGGAGATCGGCTACAGAAGTAAAAGCCAGTGCTGGGCTGCACCTTTGCCTTCCGCACGTAAGCAGCATCAAACTCACCGCTACACTCTGTACTTCCCTTCACCGCTGCATCCTACCATCGTGTTCTCTGTAACTCGGAGACTGAATGGAAGCGCAAGAGCTTCCGCAGACAGTTTGCAAGAGAAATAGGAAAACAGCACCACAAGGAACTGTCGTTGAAATGCTGCCTGCCAAGTGCTCTAACGTGAATTCAGCAGGCGGGAGAGAGTGCAAAGCACCCTCGTCTTGAAGCCCGTACAAGGCCCATGCAAGCCCGAACCACTGCAGCTTCGTTGTTCGCCTTTTAGAACACACTGTACTTTGGTTATCCAAAGATGAGAGGAGAGCGGTGGTCTGCCGGTGGCCCGGGCCACTATGCAGGCAGCGAAGAACTCCAGCGCACTGCTGCTGCCAGCAGACGCCCAGATCGCGTGCCTTTCTTTCTAAGCGCTACCGTAGCAGCAAACTGCACCTCTCTTGTTGTCAAAATCGAGACGGAAATCTTTCGGCTACATCTTGCACAGAGAACCGTGCCAGGACGTCTTTGCAGCGTACAATGCCGCAGAGAAGGGAAGTACAGAGTGTAGCGGTAAGTTTGATGTTGCTTACATGCGGAACGAAAAGGTACAGCCCAACACTGCCTTTTACTTCTGTAGTGGATCTCCATGACAGCAGCTGGTGGAGGTTGGCACAGGAAGCTGCAAGAGTCAAAACTAGGTGGACGTCTGTCTCAGAAGAAAGCTACAGAGCCACCGTGTGATGGGTGCTTCTCTAAGGCTGCTAGGAGAAGGGGTGCTTCAGAAACGCCTTCTGCTTTGATTTGCGCTCCAAGGCGAGCTCTAGCTGCAGGAGCTCTTCGAGGCTGAAGGATTAGGTGGGTGCTTATCTCCACGCTGTGGAATGAAGTGAAAAGGCTACGCATTGTTTTTTAGAGCAGCGACCAGCTTCTCGGGCGTCTCGGATTGTGAGCAAACCTTTG
>VZRO01006339.1:104647-126726 GCA_013397915.1 Daphoenositta chrysoptera | reverse complement strand
CCCCAGCCCCGAGCCCGCCCCGCCGGGAGCCCAGGCCCCGCACGGGCAGCCGGGCACCCCAGGAAACCCCTCCCGCTCCAGGCGGGCGCTGCGGGGCCGTGCCCGGGTCCCTGCCGGGCTCCACGGCCGGAGGAGCGGCACAGACGGGGCACCGACAGCAGCCACCGCTCCAGAGCCTCCCTCCCTGCAGGGCTGCGGCACTCCCGGGGCTGCCGACACCGACGGGAGCTGCCTCACACACAGGAGAGGGAAGAAGAGGACAAAGAAGACGAAGATGGGGAAGAAGAGGAAGAACATGACAAAGAAGACGATAAAGATGAAGATGATGAACATGACAGAGACAACGAAGACGAAGAACCAGAGCAGGAAGAATATTTTAAAAATACACTGAAGAAGAAGAATTGGAATAAGAATTTTAAAATACATAGAAGAAGAAGAGTAATAAGAATAAGAAGTTGAATTTATAAATACATAGAAGAAGAAAAGAAGAATAGTAGTAAAAATAAGGAGAATAAGAAGAATAATTCAAGGATACATAAATGAAGACAAAATCTAATGAGTAAGTAAAATCAGCAAATAATTAGTATTTATTGCATTTTTATATTACAGTCTATGATATAAAAACATGAATATACAATATGTCGTAAGTACAATATATTATAATTTCCCAGGAAATTACCAAAGAAAGACAGAACACTGTTCAAATTACTGAAGAATTTGTAGATTTTCTAATAAAATTTGTAAGGCATAAGAAAAGAGTCTACAGATTTCATTTCTTGTCTCTCAGAGGTATTGATATATTTTCACACTCAGCCCCAGTGGGTCCCCTGTGAGCAGCGACTGCTCAGCAGAAAGCGGCTGTGGAGTCACTTCTGGAGTCCGTACAACTTCTACATCCAAGGAATGGGTGGGCTTGGCAGGAGCTTTAAAGCTCCTGCAGTTCCAGCTGATTATCTCCTGCTCTTACTCTCTCTCTCTCTCTCTCTGACAGGGGTGTCCTCTTCCTTTCTCTCTCCCTACCTCACACTTCGTGTGAAATCAAATCTGTGTTGCTGAATAATATCCCAGTGTTGCCCTCCTATGGTCTCATTTGCCCTTAGCTGGGGCAGAGGCATCTCGCCCTCATGGGATTGTGACACGTGGGCAGGGACACCTTCCAGTGTCCCAGGTGGCTCCCAGCCCCAATGTCCAGCCTGGCCTGGGACACTTCCAGGGATCCAGGGGCAGCCACAGCTGCTCTGGTCACCCTGTGCCAGGGCCTCCCCTCCCTCACGGGTAATAATTCCTTCCAAAGAACCCCTCAGAGCTCAGTCCCAGAGTTCGGGCTGGGTGTGTTCCTCCCCAGTCCTGCCTGCCGGGAGCAGCCCTGTGCACGGCGGGAGGGGTTCCCCCGCTGCAGCCCCAGCTGAGGCAGCAGCAGGTCTGGGCTGTCCCTGACAGATCCCTGTGGGAGCAGCTGGACAGGGCTGTGCAGCCAAAGACCCCAAATCCCCGCACACTCAGCGATGCAGCAGCCCCGGGGCACTGGGGCTGTGCTGCTCCTCCTGGGCAGCCCCACAGGGCTCAGTGCTGAGCAGCTGTGGCTGGAGCCCAGTGCTGGCACATCCAGCCCCGGGGCTGCTCCTGTGCTGCTCCAGGGCAGGGGCTTTCTCCACCATTCAGTTTTCCTTCTTCTGGGATAACTTTCACACAATCCCAGGGTCCCTGAGGCTGGGAAAGCCCTCCCAGCCCATCAGTCCCAGCTGTGCCCCATCCCCACCTTGTCCCCAGCCCAGAGCACTGAGTGCCACCTCCAGCCCTTCCTGGGACACCTCCAGGGATGGGCACTCCAAACCTCCCTGGGCAGCTCTTTCCAAGGCCTGACCTCCCTTTCCAGGAAGAAATTGCTCCTGGTGTCCAACCTGACAGGCTCAGCCTGAGGCCGTTCCCTCTCCTCCTGCCCCTGTTCCCTGGGAGCAGAACCCGACCCCCGCAGCTGCCCCCTCCTGTCAGAGGGTACAGAAGGATTGTTCCTTTCTTAGCCCCTCTCCTGCTCCTCTTTGCTTTCCAAAACAAAGTAAGAATCACTGAAGGATGACAAAGAAATCTCACATGAGGATTTGGGACTGGATGTCCACCCATTTCTTCTGTCTACAGGGACAACCACGTGTCTCCCTCCTCCCTTCCCAATATCCAACAGCAGAGAGTCCCTAGGCCAGCGTTCCTCTCTGTGGGAGCACCAGGAGGGAAGTTTGGGGATTTATCCAGCCCTGAGAGGGGAAGGCAGGAATTCTCCTTTCTTTCTTTCTTTTCCACACCAAAGGAGACGCTGGCAATGGAAAAAGGAATTGTTCTTGGTGGAGCTGCCCTGCAGGGCTCCAGCCCAGACAAGAGGCTTGGGGGATGTCAGGTGTGGTCCCACCTGCAGGTTGGGCTCCCCCCTTGCTCAATCAGGGGCTGCTGGGTCAGAGCAGTGAAGCAAAGAGAAACCATCCAGTCAAAGGTGAAGTAGGGCAACAACTGTGAAACAGAGACCAGAGGCAGCACTAATGGCAGGTTCAAGGTGTTCAAACAGGGCTATTCTCAAAATTTAGTGCTTTAGTCTGTGGTATTGCTGTAAGTGTGTGACCTATACTGCTTCCCTAAATCCTACAAATCTTTACTATTGATGGATGGCTTTTCCTTGGAATGGACAACCAACATTCCAGCGTGCAAGACACACAAACACACACACACATCACTTAAGAAGGAGTAAATAATGCAATACAATCATTATAAAAGGATTGGCCAATAGCAGAACTTAAAATCACACCGCAGAATCTCTGCTGGTTTTTGCTTTTCCAGCTTGGCTGTTGCCCGTCACAGAAGCAATAAACAGAGGCATCTTCTGGTTATTTCATTCTCTTTGCCACATCCAAATATGCATATTCAATCTCCTGGTCAGCAGGGCACGTGTTTGTAAATTCATCTCTTGCATATGCATTTTTCAAGTATCTTGAAATCCCTGTCATTTCAGGTGGGAAATGAAAATTTCGGTATTTTTTTGCAACAACCTTTCATTAAAAGAAAAAAAGAAAAAGAAGAAAAATTTCATTACACATATAATCTGCAAAAACCGCAAACGTACAAAATCTGCAAAATCCCAAGTGTACTCTTTATGCCCAGTTTTCATTTCCAGTGCATGAGTCTGGTGTTGTTGGCAACAAAAGGGAAAGAAGAGGGAAAGACATAAAAAGAAGACATGGGATGAAGAAAGCTGCTGAACTCACAGTAAAAGATTTGTTTGGTGTGTATATCTATATCTATATCTATATCTGTATCTTGCTAAAGATATGCAAAGACATGTGGACCAGTAGAACACACTGGAAGAGATACAGGTTAAACCAGCAAAATGAAGGCAGAATTTACAGAATAATCCTACAGGAATAAATTAGCTCATACTTGGAAACTTTCACTGAAACAGGAAAAAATTGTATTTTGTCTTAAAATCCTTAATTTCAAGTGATCAGGGAAAACAACTCTTGGCTGATCCCTAATCCCTGCCTGCAGGCAGCAAGGGTGACATGTGACATTCCTCCTCTGTCCTTCTCCAGACGTTCACCTGACCCGAGGGGATTCTCCCCGTGCTGGCCCCGGCTGCCTCCCGGGGTTTGCTGTGCCTGAGCGTGGGAAAGGGCTCGTCCCTGGCTGCTCTCTGCAATAGGATCAACCAGGAGATGTCTGGGCAAAGTTTTCACTTGTGGAGGTGCCTGAAAGCGATGGGATCCCTCTTCCTCTGACAAAGCAGGAGTCTAACAGGAAACTGCCTGAAGTGACCTTGTTTGTTTGAAAACCAATGACATTCCAGTGTGGTCATTTCTCTTCCAGAGCCTTGCAGAGTAGAATCACAGAATGGTTTGGGTCAAAGGGGCCTTAAAGATCATCTCATTCCACCCCTGCCATGTGCAGGGACACCTTCCACTGTCCCAGGCTGCTCCCAGCCCCAGTGTCCAGCCTGGCCTTGGGCACTGCCAGGGATCCAGGGGCAGCCACAACTGCTCTGGGCACCCTGTGCCAGGGCCTGCCCACCCTCCCAGGGAACAATTCCTGCCCAATATCCTACTTAACCCTTCTCTCCTTCAGCTCAAGGCCATTCCCCCTTGTCCTATCACTCCATGCCCTTGTGGAAAATCCCTCTCCAGCTTTCTGGGCTGTGACATCACCAGTTCCAGGTCACTGGAGCTGTTCAGGTTTGTGTGGATGCTCCACAGCCCTGCAAGGGGAGGCCTGGGGCCTTGCCTGAGAGGCAGAGGGTGGAGGCCACCCTGTCAGCCTACCTGGTACCAGTGGGGATGCTCAGCAAAGCCAGAACTGGAGATTAAACATGGGAGAGACAGAAATTGGGATGGTCAATACAGCCTAACCTTCCTTGGCTGTGGTCATGTGCACTTTGCATGTGACAGGCAGACGAGAACACTTCTCTGCAGCCCTGAATCCAGCACTCATTTCATCCCTGTGGCTGTGAGCAGCTCAGCCACTGCAGTCACAGCACGGACATGACACAGCTCTTCCAGACCTCCAGCCATCACAGTGAGGATCTGCCCGGCTGTGCTGTAAGGAAATGGGCTCAGGGTCCCTGGGTGTGGCCTCAGGATAGACAAAGGATCCCTCTGCCTTCTAGAAAAGGATTTCAGCTGCTGTGCTTCTCTTCTCTCCAGGAGGCTAAAAAAGCAAATGCAAACCTTGATTATGTGGAGCTTTGGTAGGAGGTTGCAATCCGCTAAAGTGAGCTCATCTCCATCCAGGAACTTCCGGCTGGAAACAGTGATCTCCTCCGTGCTGTAAGCATCGATTTCATCAGGCAAGGGGCTATTTAAATAGTTGTCCAGCTTCTTCAGGGCTTTAAGCAAAGATTTTTCCAAATCTGGGTTAAGAGAATAAACAGATCATTCAAGCCTGTACCAAGGGCCCTGTGACACCAAGCAACTCCTGCATCCTGTCTCCTGGCACCAACCCAGACATCTGGCTGTGCCAACTCGTGCAATTCCTTGATCCTAGGCTTAAACCTTAATTCTGGGATAAGGGCCCTAAGGAGCTAAAGGGAGTTCTGGGAAAAACCATCCGGGGGCTGCGTTACCAGGAATGGCTCCTCAAACCCTCTGTGGGGCGGGGTTTGGCACCGTGTGCTGGCTCTGCCTTCACACTGACTCCTGCCTGGGGAGCCACGGGGCCAGTGCTTGTCCACAGGCAGGGCAGCACAGCTGGAGTGACAACAGCAACTCCCTGGGATGCCACTTTGGGGTGTTCAAAGCCAGCCCAGGGAACAGGCCTGAGAGATGAAGGACAGCGACAGAATCCTGGAGTGGTTTGGGTTGGAAGGGACCTCAAAGCCCACCCAGTGCCACCCCTGCCATGGCAAGGACCCCTTCCACTGTCCCAGGGTGCTCCAAGCCCCAGTGTCCAGCCTGGCCTTGGGCACTGCCAGGGATGGGGAGACAACAACCAACCTGTGCCAGGGCCTCATCACCCTCCCAGGAAAGGATTTCTCACTAATATTTAATCTAACCCTGCCCTCCTCCATTCCAGGGTCAATTCATGGTGGTCACGAGGGTCCTGCTTCAGGGATGTGCCAAGGGGCTGGAGTCCTCATTATTTATGGAAATAGGGAATCTCTCACTTCCAGAGGGCTGTGCTTTTGGCAAAGCTGTGGGGAAGGTGCAGCCTCACAGACCCCAGAGCTGAAGGAATGAGGAGAGGATGGAATTGGTGCTCCCATGGTGACAGCAGTATCTGCTTTCACCAATTCTGGGAATCCTTCACTAAAGGAGGGAACAGGCACAGATTTCCACAGCCTCCACGCTCTGGAAAATCCCTGTTTAACCTGAGCTGGAAATGGGACATCTCCAGCAGCATCCTACAACTGCACAGGTCTGGTTTCTCCCTCCCAGGGCTGATGACAGGACTGCAGCACCTACTTTCATTTGCATCTTTTCTTGGGTTCTTTATAAATGCAGAGAATTTTGCAAAGACGTCATTTCCTGCAGAGTTCGACTCGGGGTGCTTCGGTGCAAGTTTGGGATACCTGAGAAGTTCAAAGTAACAAAAGGAAGCCACCCAATTAGCCTTTAGTTTTGTCTCCACTAATTAATACACATTTATTTGTAGAGTGACCACATACAGCCACACAGGACTCAAAGGGAGCCATCCTAAACTAAAAATCCCTTCTTTTAAACCCCACCTAAATCATCTTTTCCTGAGGGCAATGGGATATGGCTATTATTGCTGCAAGCACTGCCCAAACATCCCAGGGTTACTTGCAGGCTTTCTCCTCCAGAGGTGAGGCTGCCTGGAAGGTGGCTCCTGCCATGAGGAGGAGTAGAGGGAAAATCCCCACTCGCAGGAGCTGCTGCTCCTCTCAGGCTCCTGGCCCAGCCCACTCGGGGCATCAGCAAGGTGACAGCAGCCATTCCAGGAGATGTAGCTGCCAGGGATGGATAAAAGTGGAAAAAAGTGGAGGGAAGCAGCTGCTTGCCTGGTTTAAGTCAGGTTTGGCTGCTTGAGAAGGGAGCGCAGGGAGGGGGCAGATACCCCAGGGGAGGAAAGGTCTTGTGGGATAGGGGACACAATGCGGACAGCAGGGTTTGGGGTGAGGTGGGAAGAGCTGCTGGGGTGGGGGAGGACAAATCCAAAACTCAGACCCTCATGTGCAGCCTGATGGGCCCACCTGGACACTCTGAGAGAGCCCCAGCACATCCATTGTGCACCAGGCGCTCACTGCCCTTGGCTCCACAGAATCCCAGAACCATCGGGGTGCAAAACGCCTTTGGCATCATCCAGTCCCACCATCCCCCAGCAGCACCAGCATCACCCCAAACCATGTCCCCAAGGGCCACGTCCAGATGACTGGAACACTTCCAGAGACGGTGATCCACCCTCGTTCCAGTGCCTGACCACTCGTGAAGGGAAAACATTCTTCCAATCTCCAACCTGAACCTCCCTTGGCACAACTTGAGGCCATTTCCTCTCATCCCTTCACTTGGGACACGACAGAAGAGCCCAGCCCCCCTCACTGCAGCGTCCTTCAGGTGGTTTTAGAGAGCAGTGAGGTCCCCCTGAGCTTCCAGCCCCCTGCACCCAGGAAGCACAGTTCTTTGGATGGTGTGAAGAGGGAAACCTCAAACGATCCCAAGCGGAGGAAGAAGGGCAGGTTTCTGTGACTTGGGGACACCCCGGGGACATCCCAGTGACACCCCCGGCTCCAGCTCTGTTTCACAGCAGCCAGTGTCACCCCCAGGGGACCCCCCACTCGTGCAGCCCTCTGAGGGGACCGGGAATGCGGTACCGGGGCGGCGCCAGCTTCTCCTCCAAGAACTCCTCGATCTTGTTGACGTCGGTTTTCACTTCTCCATCAAAGGTCATGAACGGGGGGTTGGTGCCCGGGGCCAGGTTCTGCAGGTCCGCAGGTTTTCTGGGAAAGAAAAAGTCACAGAAAGTCTCTCTCCCTCCTTTTTATGAGCCCCTTTAGGCACTAGAAGGGGCTCTAAGGTCTCCTCAGAACCATTTCTTCTCCAGGCTGGACACACCCAGCTCTCCAAGCCTGGCAGAAAAGAGTCACCCTTTAAAATCCCCATCTTGGAAAAGTTGTGCTAAAAAGTTAAGATCTCAGAATGAAAAGTCACAAGCTCACCTTTTCAAATCCACGGTTGTGACATTAAATATGACACCTTTGAGCCACAGGATCATAAAGAGGCGCTGAGAGAACGGGCAGTTCCCAATACTTTCCCCATCACTGCCAGCCTACAATTGGAAAAATTACAAATTATAAATACATCTGTGTATAAATCACAGCAGTCCCTCCAAAGGAAATGGCCTCCAGCTCATTTGTCTACATGAACATAAATCTGCACAAGTCACTACAAGATTAAAACGAGTTAAATCAGCTTATGAGCACAGGAAAGGAACAGAGAAATATTTACCAGCCTAAAGAGAGATGTGATGTCTAAAGCACTGAAGGGAACAAGCAGAATAAATCAATTAATTAAGAATTTCAAACTAAAGGGCTGTGGGAGCCCTGGAGAAGGTGGCCACAGAGTGTTGCTCTCATGTAATTTATATTGCAATTTGTTAAGAGGCTTTGTTAAAATAAGGCAAAGTCTTGCAGAGGTGCTACTGAGTGAGTGTTCATGTGACACTGCAAGAGATCAGGGGTTTCATTTTTAAGCCATTCGCATGATTTTCCTAAAGCACAGCTTTAAAATTTAGATTAAATCTCAGTGGTAGAAGTATAAAAACCCAAGTGTCTCATTTACTCAGTTAATAGGTTAATTCATTAAGGCTTGCAGCCCTTATAACCCAAAAGGACACAAATTAAACCAGTTCTTTGTCCTTTTTCCCTCCCTCAATGCTATCAAACAAATCTCAAACACAGTGAAAGCTCCTCCACAAACACTGCACAGTGCTCACCTTCACAAAGAGCTCGATGGCTGGAAACAGGGACCTGGCCTGGAGCAGGCAGGAGCTCGAGGGGTGCATGGCAAGGGCTGGAGGAATTGTCTGCTTCTCCCTAGGAACCCGAGGAATCTCCCTGGATAAATCCCTCTGCTCTCTGCCCCTGCAACAACCACTGGGAAAACCAGGAGTGCCTCCAGCACTGCCGGGGGATGAGAACTCTCAGAAATGCTACAACAGCTGGGCTGCTGGGTTACAGAAGTCTTGTTTCTGTCAGGAAAGCCTTGTTTTGTAGGTGGCAAAGCTGAGAGCTGCTCAAAAGCTGCCATTGTGCTTTTCCTCCTACTCAGAGCACTGCTCTGCAGCGCTGAGCAGCTGCCAGCAGCCAGGACACACAAAACTGCTGTGGATCCTGTAAACAATGAGCCTGAAATGCTGCCAGCACAGCTTAGAATGGAGCTAAAAGCACCATTTGGTCTCATCCTGCCTCTGACGTCAGGTGTTACCCACCCCAAGGGGAAAAGGAGGTGAAGAGTCTCATGGGGACCCCTCAGTGCTGGGAATGGGCATCCCCAGCCTCTGCCAGGCTGCCCCCGGGGGAGGAGCAGCAGCCTGGGGACACTGTTTGGGATGGGCCCTGTCTGGAGGAGCAGGCAGGTGTGTCTGGAGATGAGCTGGATCCCACCAGCTCCTTCCCAGCTGCATCTCTGGAAATGGAGGTGTTGCCACAACCCCACTGCCCTTGCCCAGCTGTGCTGCCAGCTGTGCACCCAACACAATCCCAGACTGGTTTGGATCAGGAGGAGCCTTAAAGATCACCCAGTGCCACCCCTGCCATAGCAGGGACACCTTCCACTGTCCCAGGCTGCTCCAAACTCCATCCAAACTGGCCTTGGACACTTCCAGGGATGGGGAATCCACAACCTCTCTGGGCAACCTGTGCCAGGGCCTCACAGCTCGGACTGGGCCTGTGAACTGGAGAGTGAAGAAAACCAGAGAACTGAGGCACTTTGGGCAGCTGACCCAGCCATGGCAGAGCTGAGGTGACCGAGTGTCTTCCTGAGGATGCAGGGAGGTGTTTGTCCCCTCTGGAGCAGCGGTGGATCAGCAGGATCCCTGCTCTGGTGATCTGGGAGTGCCATGGACACCACATTTCCCAAGGCACCAGCTCTACCCAGGATGAGCTCGGAGACGGAGGGTGGGGACAGGGAGAGGCCTTTGAGCTCAGTGACACCCACAGGGATGTGAGCTCTGAGGGGATTCTGCTGATGCCCGCACAGGAGCTCCGACTGATCACAGAATCCCAGAGTTACTGAGGTGGGAAGGGACCCTCAGGATCATCCAGTGCCACCCCAGCAGCACCAGCATCACCCCAAACCCTGCCCCCAAGGGCCACATCCAGACTCCTCCTGAGCACTCCCACAGACAGTGACTCCACCACTCCCTGGGCAGCTCATCCCCAGGCCTGACCACTCTGGGAGGGAAAAATTGTTCCCAATCTCCAACCTGAGCCTCCCCTGGTGCAATTTCAGCCCATTTCCTCTCCTCCTGTCCCTTGCCCCCTCCTGTCAGGGAGTTGTGCAGAGCCACAAGGGCCCCCCTGAGCCTCCTTTTCTCCAGGCTGAGCCCCTTTCCCAGCTCCCTCAGCCGCTCCCGGTGATTTCTAGACCCTAAATTTCTCTTTTCTAGACTTAACTGTGTTCTGGCAGTGTGCTGTGACAGATACCCTCTTTTAACTAAAAAATATTAAATTTAAGGTTTAATTTTAATTTTGCTTTTATTTTAAAGGTTGCTCAGTTCACCCCTCCATCCCTGGAAGTGTCCAAGGCCAGGCTGGAGCAGCCTGGGACAGTGGAAGGTGTCCCCGGCCATGGCAGGGGGTGGAATGGGATGATCCTTAAGGTCCTTTACAACCCAAACCACTCTGTGATTCCATTAACAAAATACCCCATCTACTCCTTGGTGACACAGTTTTTTACACCCTTAATTTCTACAGATTTCTACACTATTAAAACACTGAAACCCCCACCAAATTTACTTCTGTTTCAGCAATATTAAAATATATCTATTAAATATATATAAAATTATATAGTGGCTATATGAAACCTTTTAAAAATCCAAAATGACTTCTGTTGGGCAATATTACTGCTGTTAAAAAATGCCATAAAAATTAAAATTACAATTAATTTTGGTTCACTCAGTGCAACTCTAATGTACTTGTTAACATTTTATGTTATGCTCAGAAGCAGCACAGGGTCAGATCACATCCAAGCCAAAGCTTTTTGTCAGGAAGGGATCCCCTGGAATTCTCTCTCTGTTGCCATCCCGTGGCCTCGGGCTGGAGCACGAACACCCAAACACTGAATTTTACAGAATCCTTTTGATGCCACCTACTGGCCTTGAAATGTTGCTCTCGAGAGACGCTGAAATTGTAATTCCAGGCTAAATTTTAAGATATAGCAGCTGCAATTAAAAATACATTTTCACGGGGAAAGTACCAATTTTCCCACTAATTATTCCAATGCTTTTAAACCAACCCAGAGCTCTGCCTGCCCAGTATCCCAGTATCCCACACTAAAAGCAGATATTTCAGCTGCTGTTGATTTTCTCAGCTGAACAGCAGAAAAAAATTTAAAATGTGGCTGGTGATTTCTGCAGATAAATTGTGTTTTTGGTACTTCCAGGCTTGACTCCCCAAAGTCACTTTGTGACATCCCCAAAGGGAAGTTCAACAAGGGAGGTGTGAAAAAAGCAGCTGAACGCTCCTTCAGGTTAAAAAAAAAAATTGATTTTCCCTTCATTTTTTTTTATCCAAAGAGCAAAATAAGCACCTTCCACTATCCCAGGGTGCTCCAAGCCCTGTCTAAGCTGGCCTTGGGCACATCCAGGGGTCCAGGGGTAGCCGCAGCTGCTGTGGGAATTTCATTCCAGGGCCTCACCACCTCACAGGGAAGAGGGAAAGCCAAGTTTTCCTTTCTCCTCATGGACACAGAGAAACAAAGCTTTGGAGCAGCATCCAGGCACTATGAATCCAGTACTGAACAAACACAGGATGAAAAGTCTGCTCCCCATTTAAAAACCAACAGAAAATATATATACCAACCACTAGCAGGGATGTGGGAATGCCAGAGGATTTCTGGAAGTGTTTTTATAAAACCCTGCATAGATTTAAGGCTTTTGGCCAAAGCTGGGCCTAAAGGAGATGCGGAGGGGAAGGGAATGAAAGGAAAGGAGAGCAGGTGAAGGCGATAAAAGGAATTAACTTTACACCTGCATGGCTTTAGTGAGCACAGGACTGCTCTGGCTGGGTGCTGGTGATCAGGGATTAGGAGTGAAGCTGAATTTCCCTCCAACAGGGCTGAGAGTGCAGGGCTGCCCCGACCCTGAGCTGGGTTTGGGCTCAGCTCCCACCTGCAGGAAGGAGGGAACTCTTGCTCCCTCACATTTTAAATCTAGGCCAGGTTTATCCTCCCAGCCTGGCCGTTGATTATCTCCTAACAGCCAACAATTCCATTATGAAGGCTTTTCCCTTTCGGTTTGCTTTCTGGAACTTGGGTGTTCTTGCTTTCCTGCAGTGTTGGAATCAATTTACTGCCTTATTTTATTTTAGGTTTCGTGAAACATATTTCAATAAAGCTCTCAACAAGAATTGGTTTTGAGTGCTGCTGGTCCTCAGGCCACGGTCAGGATTGAAAATGTGCTGGATATTCATGGGATATCTCCCTCAGCCCTGTTTTTATGTACTGAGCAGTGCTCACAGCTCGAAGGGGTGACATCCATCTGGAAATTCTAATTCTCTATAGACAGCAGAGAGGAAAATGAGGCTGAAGCTGTAATTCCAAAGAATTATGGCATCATGGAATGGTTTGGGTTGGGAGGGACATTAAAGCCCATCCAGTGCCACCCCTGCCATGGGCAGGGACACCTTCCACTGTCCCAGGCTGCTCCAAGCCCCAGTGTCCAGCCTGGCCTTGGGCACTGCCAGGGATCCAGGGGCAGCCACAGCTTTTTGGGAATTTCATTCCAGAGCCTCCCCACCCTCACGGGGAAGGATTTTCCCTCTAGATCCAGGTCTCTCTCTCCCCTGTGTGCCAAGAGCCACCTCAGAGCAGAGAAAGCCTCTTTTCTTCTCTCACGGCTTCATTTACTGCCCAAGGGCTGCTGGGTGAGGAATTACTGCAGAAATTAACTTAATCACTCTGTAAGTCATTAAATGCTTTTGATGCAGAGGGAGGAATTCTCCTTCATTAAGAAGCAACTTTGTGGCACGAACCTTTTTCCTTTTGTCCAGTTGCTTTCTAAATAATGCCAGAGCCTCCGCCACAACTCAGTCCTGCTGCTCAGATGAAACAACCCTTTGAATTTGATTTTGATATTCAAACCTACCCAGTATTTCTACACCCTTCCAGTTCTGATAAAAGTTATAAGTAAATAAACTACTAAATGATAATTCTGTAAAGGGAAGAAAAACCAAGAGAGTGCAGGTGAAAATTAAAATGTGAGATGTCTTGTATTGCATTTTTAGAGGCTGTGCCAATATTGACCTTATTTACATTAAATTTATGTGTGAAAGCCCTCTTTACAAAAGAGGAAAAGAAACAAATTCTGTGATTTTACAACTCTGCTGTTGCCTTGGGCCAGGCCCCTCATGGTGTCACAGGAATTTCCAGCCACAGCTGTGGCTCTCCACAGGTGTTTAAAACGAAAATCCATAAAATCTAATGAAATTACAATGGAAAAATGCAAATTGCAGGTTTATTTTCTCAAATATATCTCCCTACACCAGACCTGCAATTAAAGCCACTGCAGTAACTACAGGATTTAGCAGAGTATGGGGCAGTGCAGGGAAAATTAAAAGGAAAAATAAATAGGGGAATTAAATTGTGGACTGAGAGAGTGAAAAACTTCAGCTGCACTTCAGCAGTTTACATTAATCTTTCCCAGTTCAGGAGTATCTTTCTCCTACATGAGTAATTGCCATTTTGCATGAGTTTGGTTTGTGTCTCACTCAGAACAGCACTGATTGGTTCATCACCATTTGGCTGCTTTTCCAGTAGATGATGATAAGGAATTATCACCTTCTTTTAGGAAGAAATTCCTCCCTGTGAAGTTGGGGAGGTCCTGTGGCTGCCCCTGGATCCCTGGAGGTGTCCAAGGCCAGCTTGGACCTGCTCTGATCACTCCCCTTAATCCTTATCCAGTCTTTAATTTTAATTTTCAAGATTATTTTCTACACCTTGCCAGGAGTGGAAGGAAACCCAGAGCCCTTCAACCAAACCCAGGTGAAATTGGAGCTGGGAGCTGCCCAGTTCCAGGTCAGTGCTTTGGATCTCACACCAGCCATTCCCAAACTTCCCCGTGCTGGGAATTCCGCAGGGCCCGTGTCCGTGTTCCTGGGAACATTCCCAGGTCACAAGCAGCAGCCCAAATGCTATTAACCATTTATCCTGTTACAGGAATTATGGTTAAATCCCTCCCTGCTATTCCTAATCCCCATTTAATAACGTGGTGAGGTGCCAGCTCAACCTGGAGACAAAAACCCCTCACATCCTTGGGAAATTCTTACAGGGAATTACTTCAACAAAGGGGTTTTATATTCCTGAACACTTTATAGGGCTGGGAAAAATGGATTAACTGGTATTTCTGTGATCCGTCCTGTTTTACACTGTGTTTGTACTGACCCTGCAACACAGCTGGGCTGCTTCAAGCTAAATACAAAAACTGTATAAAAAGACATATATAAAAACTATCTATATACTTCTACAGGGATAAAAACTATATCTATAGTTCTAGATATAAATTATATGTACAAAATACCCGTGATTTGTGCTGTAAACAAATAAGTAAATCAAGAAGAAATATTCAAATAAAGAAGCTTTTTTTAATGCAGCTTCAGGTAGAAAGTACTTTGCCAATGATATTCCCAATTTAAATCAAGAGGTAAAAGTGCAAGATTGAAAGAGTGGGGAAGTTCTTTCACCTCCAATAATCTGTGATCTTTTGGTCTGCATAGAAAAGGATAAAACAAACCCTGTCAGCTGCAGTGGGAAGATGCCCTCAAAGAACAGCTAAAAATTGAATAAAAGGACCTTCCCTTCCCAGTGTAAATTCCAATTCCAGGCTATTCTCCATCCTGCTCTCCCCAGCACCTCACTTCTTTAGGAAATGAGGAGAAACACAGCATTTCTAATTAAAATAGGGGTTTTAATTAATGATACACTGCAGGAATCATTGAAAACCCATGGGATCTAAGGCTGACATTCCTCATCACCAGGACCGTCCCTGTGATCCCAGATCCTGGGGAATCCCATTGGAGCTCCTGGCAGAGGGAGGGACCTGATGGTTCTGCTGAGGGGTCGGTGATGGTTTTTTTTCCACAGGCAGCATAGGCTCCAAAATGTTGAAGTCTTTAGGGTATACTTGGGTCCTGTTTTGAGTTTTATCTGCCACATTATGAAAAAAACTTGATTTTTTGTATTTAAAAAGCACTCCTGTTCTCTAAGAGCTTTTAAAAATCATTTCCAAAACAGCCACCAGGGAAATGTCAATGATTCACCAAGACACAAATGGGAATTTTTCTGAAATCTGAGTCAATGTTTAACTTGTTTGTAACTGCCCCATGAGAATAACTCAGGGAAGGGAAGGGTTCCCTTTCACTACTCCAGCCCTGCTGTTTGACTTTGTTCTCTGACAACTCAATTTCTGAATATCTGGAATATTCTTACATGTGCTCAAATTTCAGCATATGGAGAGAAATGAAACAAAAAAGGGAATTCCACCTTTGTCCTTCTGCCTCCCACAGCAGTGCCAGGCGGTCCTAGCTGTTCTCTTGGAGAAACTCATTGTTTTTAGGAAGGAATTAAAACCCTTCAGTGCTGAGAAGGTGATGTCATTGAGAGCAACTGGAATGGAGTCACTTGAGCTGAGTTTTTAGCATGAAATAACTGGACATTGCAAATGGAAATGCACACAGGGCCTTATCACAGGGGGACGTGTTATCATCTCAGCAAGGAGATTTCAGGTCACCTTCACAGGGCACTCCCTTGGGCAGAGTCTGGGGGACAGCAATTCCTTTTTAAAGAATCAGGGAATATCCTGAGCTGAAGGGACCCCCAGGGATGATCCAGTCCCAGCCCTGGCCCTGCCCAGGCCCCCACCAGCCCCAGCCTGGGCATCCCTGGCAGCGGTGCCCAAAGGCTCCTGGAGCTCTGGCAGCCTCGGGGCCGTGCCCATTCCCTGCTCAGTGCCCCAAAACCCTTGGGGGGGAAAAAAATAAGACCTTTCCAGGGAAGACATAGGGAATACACTCAGTGATGGCACAGGGGGAAGTCTCCACACTTCACTTCCCCTTCCATAAATTCTGTCGAATTTTTTCTTTCACTGCCTGATTCCCTTTCTCACCTCTGAAGAGGAGAGGTCTCTCTCTCGTTAAAATCTATAAGCTGCAATTCCAAGTGGCATCACTGGGAATAAGCATCCTGAAAAATCCTGAGTATATTGAGAACTTCCATTATCACTTCTGCTTCACAGAATTTAAACTAACAAAGAGTCATAAATATGGATTTGCAACACAAGACTGGAAGAAAGGCCTCACACTGGCAGGTGGTATTTCCATAAAAATAGCACTGATGGAATGAGAGAATGGTTTGGGTTGGAAGGACCTTAAAGATCATCTCATTGCAACCCCCCTGCCGTGGGCAGGGACACCTTCCACTACCAATTGTTATTTAAAGAAGACCCTTTCCAAAGTGTCCCCTGAATTTTTTAATAATTCAACTTAAGTAGAGTTTTATTTTCCAACTCATTGGTCAAAACCCTTTCCAGAAAATCACTCCCCTCACTCTAATGTTTTATATTTGTGAATGCCATGAGTTCTCTAGACTGGTTTGTTACTCACCTACATCAATCAATTAAAAACATCAATTAAACCTCAAATTCAACAACAGCATGAAAATTCCCTAGCAGAGCTGCAGGATCATCACCTCATCCCAAAATGATCACATCTGGAAGAGCCCTTCAAGCTCATACAGTCCCAACATCACCACCCCTCAACCATGTCCCACATCCAGAACACTTCCAGAGAAGTTCCTGAGGAAGGCTGAGGCTCTCCAGCAGGATTTAGGGACTCAAGTTTAATTTCAGACACCCAGGGACTGGGGGCAGAGAGCAGGAAAGGAAAACGTCCATCCTTGGTCCTGCTCTGTGCTGGTCACAGGTAAGAGCAGGTTTTATAAAGACAAAACTCAGGAGCAGAGGCCCCATGGCTGGAATTTGGGCAGCTGGCTGATCTCATCAGGAGACTCTGCTGGTTCCAGCCAGCATGAAATCCAAGCTGTGCCCTAGGACTGGATCAGGAAAGGGTTCCCTGTTTAATGAAGGGCTTACACAGCACGTGACTTTAAGCTTGTGCTTAAAGCAAACCACATGGTGTGGGGCTTTACTGCAGCAGTCAGCCAGAAGGAAATAAAAACAGGAAAAGGGCCAGGAAGCTTTGGAGACCTTTACTTTCTTTAAATGTTTTTCTTCTTTTTAATTTTTTTTTTTATTATTTCCTAACACCAACCTTCAAACCACAGAGATCGGCCCTGGGAATGAACAGAGGCCTCAGGCCTGGACAGCCCTGGAGGCACGTGGAGATTTAGCACTCCCAAAGCATGGAAAAAGATGATTCCATTTAGTATTTACCCAAGTATTTACCCAAAGAGGTTGTGGTTCCCTTACCCCTGGAAGTGTCCAAGGCCAGGTTGGACACTGGGGCTTGGAACAACCTGGGGCAGTGGGAGGTGTCCCTGCTCATGGCAGGGGTGGCACTGGATGGGCTTTAAGGCCCTTTCCAACCCAAACCAATCAGTGATTCTGACCAAATCATACAAAAATAACTCAGATGTAACTCTCTATTTCTGATGACTGATTTCTGTCTGTTGGTTTATGTCAATCTAGTAAAGGACTTTGGTCTTTCATTTGTCTAAATCACAGAATCCCAGGATCACCAAGGGCTGGAAGAGCCCCTCAGGACCATCCAGTGCCACCCCTGGCACCAGCATCACCCCAAACCCTGTCCCCAAGGGCACATCCAGACTCCCCCTGAGCACTCCCACAGACAGTGACTCCACCACTCCCTGGGCAGCTCATCCCAAGGCCTGACCACTCTGGGAGGGAAAAATTGTTCCCAATCTCCAACCTGAGCCTCCCCTGGTACAATTTAGGGCTATTTCCTCTTGGGACACAGCAGAACAGCTTGACCCCCCCTCACTGCCCCTCCTGTCAGGGAGTTGTGCAGAGCAATGAGGTCCCCCCTGAACCTCCTTTTCTCCAGGCTGAGCCCCCGCAGCTCCCTCAGCCATTCTTGGAATCCCAGAACGGTTTGGGTTGGAAGGACCCTTAAAGCCCATCTCATTCCAACCCCCAGAAAAGCTGCTGCCGGTGCCCCCAGCACCCACAACAACCTGGAGAGTTACAAAAGGAATTTGTAATGCCAGTTCCTCTTAAGCTGCATTAGGGAACCTGAAATTGCCATATTTCAGCTGAAAAACAAAATAAAAAGGGATCTCTGAGAGGGCAAATACCCACGGGAAGGGAGCCAACTTCCTGCTCTGGCTTTGGGCAAATGGAGTTTTGCTGCTTTGGGGCTTTTTGTACAGCCAGGGAACCCAAATCAGCCACGATGGAGCAGCACGGGGCACTGGGGCTGTGCTGCTCCTCCGGGGCAGCCCCACAGGGCTCAGTGCTGAGCAGCTGTGGCTGGAGCCCAGTGCTGGCACATCCAGCCCCGGGGCTGCTCCTGTGCTGCTCCAGGGCAGGGGCTTTCTCCACCATTCAGTTTTCCTTCTTCTGGGATAACTTTCACAGAATCCCAGGATCCCTGAGGCTGGAAAAGCCCTCCCAGCCCATCAGTCCCAGCTGTGCCCGATGCCCACCTTGTCACCCTGCCCAGAGCTTTCATAATTCCTCACTTATAAAAGCAGAAAGGTCTCACTGGCAATGCAAATGAAAATATGCAAAAGAATGGTGGAAGGAAGCAACTTATAAAAAAATAACTGGATTTTAGTGGCAGGTATTTTAGAGGCACCTGAGACAAGGCCCTGCAGAGGGCCATGGAATGGAGCTCAGGAAGGATAAACACAGGGAGTGAGGAAAAAGGAGCAGAACCCAGTGTGTGTAGCTGGTGTAACTCTGCACACAGAAATCTTTAATTTCACTTCTTGAGATCGTCTAAATACCAAGTTCCTGTGGTGAATCTGCACTAAAAGGGCCCATAAATGGCTGTCCAGCTGGATTTGGATACAGCACATCAGTTATTGGCTGTATAACCCACACTCACTCATTTCCACCCTGTCTGAGGAGGAAAAATCAAGATTTTCAGGGCAAACACCTGCTCAGCAATGACAATTCCAATGTTTACCCCAAGCCCCAGGTGCAGCACAGACTCCACTGAACGGGCACCCAGGGGCTCCAGGGAGCTGAGCTCCTGCTGCCCACGGATTTCTTACCTACAGCACTCAAAATTCAGTTGCTGCTGTATAATCCAAGTTCTGTTTGAGGCACAGATTCATCACATCAGAGAAAAGAAAGTTGTTTTTTGTAGGGAACACCCATTCCCATTTAAGCTGGATGCACTGACTCTGGAGGTTGGGGTGCAGTTGTTGTTCCCATTTCTGTGCTCCCGGCAAAGCTTTTCCTTTGCCCTTTATTAACCCTTCCTATTACTCTGCACAGCTCTGTGTGAAGTCACTCAAGGATATTTCAGGAGTGGTGCAAGGAAATTCTGCTTCAGACAAGTAACCTTGGTCTCTGGTGGGAATGAAATCACTCTCTGAATGGAAATAAATGATTTAGAGACCAAGAATGTCACCAAACTGGATAAATGCCACTTCTTTTCCTTGGGTAAAATCTATTACCTTGTGCTCATGGCCAGCTTTGACTAAAATCCATTTAACCCTGAAAATGAGGAAGAAATGTTTTGGGAGATGAGCAAGGCCTTGTGTTCCAGCTGGGTTGTTTGGCCAAGTGTTTGTGTTACAGAGAAATCCTCAGGAATCCTTGAAATTCTGAACTCTGCAGTTGGGATTCTGCTGAGTTTTCTATCTATAAATATTTAGATAACAATTTCAGAATAAGAACTTAGAAATAAGCTCTTAAGTCTTAGATAAATGTTCTGTTGCTTAAAATTGATGGAGTGAATTTTAGTGAGAGTTCCAGTATATTCAAATGCTAAAAAAAATTTGACATTTACTGAAAATTTTTGGTCAATAAAGGGCTTTTGCTACAGAGGGGGAAAAAAGCCTTTGAAGACCAGAGAGCACAGGGTGCCAGGGACACTGAGCTGAATTCCCAGATGGGAAGGATATCTGGATGACCTTTGGGAGCATTTGCCTGAGAAACACCTGGAATAATGGGTATTGTTATCTAAAGAAAATAAATGGTGTTGTTCCATGGGAAAATGGAAATCAGGGAGCACCCAGTGAAAGCCTCAAGGGAATTCTGACGTGGGCTTGTTCTTCCAGGGGGCTTCTTCCTGAGGCTGATGCTTCTTAGAACATTCTGACTGACAGAGCACCACGTGTTCTAGGGTTGGCCTGGCCTGGGATAATATTCCCCAGCAGAGGAACTGCCAGGATTGTTCCAGCACTATTCCTGGGTTGCTTTCTGGTGCATTTTCTCCCGTTTGGGGAGTTATTTTTACATTTCTCTGCACTTGTACTGCGCTATCAGACCGTGGCGTGGCCCTCCCGTCCCAGCTGTGTGGTGGAGCACAGACATCACTCAGGCAGACAAACCTCACCCTGACCCTCTGGGAGAAACCCAAACCCCAGCAGGCAGGTGGGACACACAGAATCAGGGACAGCACGGGAATCGGGAACGGGACAGGCAATAATCCCAGTGTTTCAAACAGCCCAATCCCTCCCCAGGTTCCAGGGGTGCTGCAGAAGGGTGGAGTCTGAAATGGGAGTTGGAAGGAGGCCAGGGAGCTGGTGGATAATGGATTTATAAGGAATCCCTGGCTGGATGGGACATTAAACACTCAATAATCCCCAATTCCAGAGCTCACACTGCCCCAGCTTGGAATCCACTCCCTCCTTTTCCCACCAAAACACATGAACAGCTATTAAAGCACAGACTGGGGATGTTCCATCCCAGAGAATTCCCAGTGTCCCTGTTTTTACACCCTTTTCCTGCTGCCCAGAGCAGGGGGAGAGACAGTGAGAGCAGCAGCACGGGGACTGTCCTGACAGCTCCACTGCTCCTCATTCCCCAGCACGTTTTGGTGCTCAAGGAGATGCTGAGCTCTCCAGTTGGCTTTTATTTTTTTGCTTTTCCTGGAGAAACTCACGCCGACTTCTAACTAAAAACGAATCCAATCCCACCTACAAAAATCCAGCTCCAGGTGAGGTAAAATACTTATGCTTTGTAATACAGAATTAATTAGAAAAGCAGCCAGATTGTTTTCTAGGCATTCTTAAATTACCAATATTAAGCCCGTCACAAAAATGTTCCTCCCTTCTCCTTCTGCCTTCATTAATTCACAAATATTTTTAAAGCCCATGCTTAATCTTAACATTTGGGGACCACGGAGCCACAACAAATGCTCTTATTCTCTAGGCTGCTCTCTCATTTTGGCCATGTTTTCCTTCCATGAAGTTTTAATTTGACACTAAATTTTCATTTTAATTTTAAGGTGAATTCTGGCTGGCAGAAGCAGCCTCAGCCAGCTCAGGAGGTGCAGGATGGGATGGTTTGTAGAGGAGAAGATCCCAAATGCCTTCTGCTCCCCCAGTTTTATTTCCTTTATGTTTATCCCACCCTGCTCCACATTTTAGTCCAGAGGGGTCAGAGAAGAGGGAAGAAACCACCTCCAGATACTTTCTACACACAGAAAATTCCCATCCAGTAAAGACTCTGTGGATGGCTGCTGTTTCCATGCCAAATCCCAGGGATTTTGGTGGGATTCCAGGCACAGGATAGAAAGGTCTAAAGCTCTACTCCATAAAATACCAGCAATTAGTTTTAGTTCCCCCCACCTCTTTTTTTTCTATTTCTCTCTAACCCAAATCTTCCCTGCCCAAACAAACATGAACTGGACAATTACAAGGGATGCTCTTTAGTGACTCTGAAATCAGCCTTGCCAAAGTCTAGGGCAATTCTCTGAACGTCACCCATAATTCGTGGTAGAAAATCCCAGCATCACATTTGGAATGACATTTCCCAGGTTCTTCCCTCTCAGACCCCTCTCCCTGCATTTTGGAGATCTGAAAATCCACGGGGAACTCCTTGTGCCAGCGATTCCTGAAGGAATGAGGAGCCAGAGTCAAGTTTATATTGGGCATTAATAACCAAACCCCCCCCGCCAGGCTGGCCCTTCGCCTGCCACATTTAAATGCCCCTCACCACAGGACTCCTGGGAGAGGAGATTCCCTACGGAGATTCCCGGCAGCCCCTCACCCTTACCTTGACGAAGAGGGAGATGTCGTGTTCCTGCTTCTCATCCTCCTCCTCCTCCTCCGGGGCTGCCGGCGAGCCCGCCCGGAGCTCCTCGTGCCGCGCCCGGCCCCGCTCCCCGTTCAGGCTCCGATCCGCCGCGCCCCGCCCGCTCTCGGGGCCGGGGGTCCCGCCGGCCGCTGGCCCCGGGGCTCCTGTCCCCGCCGGGGCTCCTGTCCCCGCCGGGGCCGCGGGTC
>VZRO01006339.1:80943-92147 GCA_013397915.1 Daphoenositta chrysoptera | reverse complement strand
GGGGGTCGGGCTCTGCTCCCAGGAACGGGGACAGGAGGGGAGGGAACGGCCTCAGGATGTGCCTGCCTTGGACACCAGGAGGAATTTCCTCATGGAGAGGGAGGTCAGGCCTTGGGAAGGGCTGCCCAGGGAGGTTTGGAGTGCCCATCCCTGGAGGTGTCCCAGGAAGGGCTGGAGGTGGCACTGAGAGCTCTGGGCTGGGGACAAGGTGGGCATCGGGCACAGCTGGGATTCGATGCGTTTGGAGCTCTTTTCCAGCCTCGGTGATTCTGCGACTTTCAACGCCAACAGCTATTTTACTTCGGTTCCTTTAATTCCTGAACCCGTAGCTCAGGGTGAAACTCTGCATGAAACAGAAGTGAAATAAAACATCGCTGGACCACCTTACCCTGAGCGTTGTGGTTAAGGTTTTGTTTGGTGCACCCGACGCTGTGGTTTTGGTCTTTTTTTCTTGTTTTTATACTTGGTTTTGCTATCAGACCCGTCCATACTGAAGGAGATGCTTAGCTTTTAAACAGATTCGAATTAAACGGAACGGACTTGAAAAATTAGGCAGTAATGGTACTGATTTCTAATCCCATTAAAATAAATTGGCTGTCTCGTTGTGAAAAACAGCTTGGAGTAGCTGCGGGCTCACAGGTCAGCCCTCGTGGCAGTCGCAGTGCCATGGGCAGGGACCCCTGCCACTGTGCCAGGGTGCTCCAGTCCTTAACCATTAAACCATTTTTCAGTCCACTTAAACCATTTTTCAGTCTTTTTTTCATTATTCCAACAAGTACCTGCCTCCACTTACTTAAATCAGGACAAAGTTTAATGTTTCCCTAACACTACAATCAAAATTGTATTGTCTATTTTTTCTTTTTTGTATTCTTGCTGAGAGCTGCAGTAGGAAGGAATTTAAGCTGATTGCTTAAAATAGTAACAATTTGAGTTTCATAATCTCAGCATAAACTGTGTTCTCTTCACCATGGATGACAACATGTGCAGATTCTGCATAAATTACACTTCTAAGGTAAAGAATCGGAGAATTGTCTTGAACTTGAATAAATATCTGTCTCCAGGAGGGAAGAAAAGTCTCAAAGTTTTATAAATAACACAAAAAAATAGGTGGAGATGCTTGGAACTCGGTGATTTATAAATGTGGTAGGTGCACACAGATTTTTAATAGATGAAAAATCAGTTTAGATGTCTGGTTACTGAATTTCAGCTACTGAAATACATAATTCAGCTTCAGTTAATACAGGCACGGAGCTGGCAGGAGCTAATAACTCTTTAAAGCTGGAAATAAGTGACTTTTATAGGAACACACATGGACTGGCTACGTTTTTAATTTGTTCTGTTGGCCAAATGTCAGGAAGTTGCAGAGAGGGAAAGTGGGACGAGGCCCTAAGGCTGTATCCCAGATTTTGGAAGTGTGAAAGGTGCCCTCAGCATTTGGATGGTGTAAGAAAAACAAGGTTATATTAAAAATGAGGAAAATAGTGCATTCTCCCATGGTGTATTCACTTTTCCACAGCGTGTGGTGGTTCTGGTGTCCAAGGAAATGAAGGTGTTTGTCACTCAAATGTGTGAAGTGATGGTGGTCACACTAAAATGTCACTGTCTTGACCACCTGAGAAAGATTCCAAGATAATTTTAAAAGGCTACACTTGGTTAGGGGGTGAATTTTAAGGACATTCACTTGGTTTGGTGTAGAATGTGCCCAGAAAATTCAAACCCGTGCAGCAGACACATGAAGGGAAGAGTAAAGGGGTTGTAAAACACAACCTCACACCAAGTGTTTATAAATACTCTGTGAATTTTGGTGTGAACAGTGGGTTTGTTCTATTCTGTGAACTTTTTGCTTTTTACAGCATATGTAACACTCCTAAAATACCTTTTCTCTAGAGGTATTTTTTTTTTCCCTCCAGTGGGCCCCTTAATAATCCTGGATTGCCCTATTTGAGGAGGGTTGATCCAATCAAAGGTGAGACAGGACAGCTACTGACAACTATTTCTATTTTGCCCTTCCCAAATAATGATTTGTACAGAAAACACTGCTTGGATATTCCTGTTCTTCCTCCTTTTCATTTTTAAAAATATTTTTTATTGAGGTGTTGATAATCCCAGTTGAGAAATCTGAAGTTTTATTTGGTTTGTGATCAATCTCTTAAAAATAGACCCTCTTATCAGGGTAATAGTTCTGCTAAATGATATTTTTTTTCTCTGCTTTGTTCTCATAAGAACTAAAAATATCTCCTGAATATTTTTTAATATCAGTCCCAAAATCTTCCAGAGAGCATGTAAATACTTACTCTAAAGTTTTTCTAAAGCACAGTCCAGGAATACCTTTAAATTATTATATATTTTTTAAAAATTGAGGTACAAAAAATTATCTCGAATAAAAACCTCTTCTCTGATCTTCAAGTTGTCAAATCACCTTGGAAAATTCAGTTTTGTTTTTCTGAACTTTCACCTCAGACCTGCAGCTTTTTTGGTAGTTTTAATGTTGAGGAATTGTAATTCTTTCTTCATCCAACACACAAATGAGTTTTATTTTTAAAACTGTGTTCCTGTGTACTCATTTATTTAAAAAAGGTGTCAGTAGCTAATTTTCAGAGGCAGCAATTAGGTTTTTGTATCTTTCCATCCTCCTCATGTGATACTCCATTTTTAAGAGCCTTTTTATGTCAGTAGAGGACACTGAGGGTTTTTTTATAGAATTGGTGCTGTCAAATGCCAGATGCAGCAGGTAAAGCAGGTCCCTGGCTCCTGTGATCCCGAGGGGATGTGGCACAATTCCCTGCCGGCTTTCCGAGGCCTGCACAGCCCCAGGAGGGCTAAAGAACTTCGTGGAATAACTTCATTTATGCCTCCTGCTGAGTGGGTGACCCAGGTGTGCTCTGCCAGTTTCCATTTCCCCTTCCTTGTGGGCACCTGGCATTTGGGAAGTGGCAAAGAGGGGCACAAAGAGCTTCTACCAAGATTTAATTGCTGGGAAAATAATTGGGTTTTAGGGCTAGGAGGGATTTTTGATGGAGACCATTTTCCTTAGAATGGGTCGAGTTCCTTAAATTCCTTTAAAAGATCTGTAAGATTTTGAGGTGGTGGAGTCCCCACCTCTGGAAGTGTTCCAGAGGTGTCTGGATGTGGCACTTGGGGACATTTTAGGGTGATGATGGTGCTGCTGGGGTGATGATCTTGAAGTTCTTTCCCACCCTAAAACGATTCTGTGATACTTATGTTAATCTGCTAATTTTTGCAAGTTGCTGCAAGTTAATGAATGCAGCAGGAAGCTTTGCATAATGAACAAAAGCTTATGTTTAGAGATGAACTGAAAGCAGGCTGTTCTATCATTGTAACAGTTATTCTCTGGGAAAACTTTGCTGGAAAACTGAATTATTAAAGAAATTCAGCTTGCTGGAAGTGCACTAAAACTTGGAGTTGAGCCAGTCTGTGTCCTCACATAACCCCCAGAACTGGCTGGGAAACAGTCTCTGCAATTATTTATTAAAAAATAATATATTTGTGCTTGAAGATAAAGCCTAACAAGATGAGAAATCCCTGCAGTTGTGTAACCCAGGAAAAGCAGAGCTGCAGGTGAGCTGAATCCTGGGAATGTTTGTCCAGCTTCCAAATTCTTCTTTTCCTTCAGCTTTGTGTGGTTTCACTGCAGAAAAGCCTTTTGTGAACTCATCTGAAAATAAAGCTGTTAAATGAGCCTTGCTTTTAGACATTTTTAATTGCCTTGCACAGGCCGCTGAAATAATCATGAGGTGGATTTGGGGTTTTTTAAGTACTTAAGGAATTACTTCTGCTTTACAGGAAGTTTAGCAGATTTCTCAGGAGCATTTACAAAACTTTCTTTACAAAAAATACTCGATTTTCTGGTAATCTCTTCCTGCCTCAGCCACATGCCTCATAATCCTTTTACTTCAAATTTGTTAAGCCTCTTAGATCACATTAAAAAGAAAACATTTTAAAAGTAGATTTCCAAGAAGTTGAGTGTTTTTACATGTTTATAGATTTTGGTGACCACAGCTCTTGTTTTGGCAAAATATTCCCTAAATGGAATGTAAAACTTAATTATTGGCATCTGCATATATTTTGAAGGTTTTCATTCTTTCTCTGCCAAAAAAATCTCTTTTTTTTGTGACAGTGTTTATAGTTTTAGCGTTCCAAAAAAAGTCCAGGGTTAAGATTGTGGTTCAAAATCACATCTCAATAATCTGGATTTACTTTGAACAGTAAAACCATTAAAAAAAAATTAGAAACCTTCCATTATGAAAAGTTTTGCAATAGAACTTATGGAAGTATTTAGTGAAGTGGAGGTATTTTGAGCAGCTTCAGGTTTATATCACACTTGAACTTTCTGTAGGTCTTACAGGTCAGGTGAAAAGAGCAAAATAATTATTTCTGTGTCAAAAATCCACTAATATAAGTTCTTAAAGTGGGGTGATGAGTCAATGCTTCAAGCAAACAATACAAAGACTTTTATAGGTAGAAATAAAACCAAAATATATAATATTTATATATTTATTTAAATATTAAAAGAAATCTTCTTGCACAAGATAGTTGTTGTGGGCCTTAAAAATACCTAAACCTGAAAAACAATGTTGTAAAGTTGTCATAAATAGCCTCAGTGTTGGAGATCCTAATAAAAATTACTTCCATAGGATCCAAGTGTGGAAAAAAGATCCCACACGAGGTCTGAGCTACCCCCAGGATTAAGAATTTAATCTTCCTGGAGAACCAAATGGAAATTTAGGAAAACATTGTCTGGTGAAATCCCTGGGAACACCAAGTCTGCATCACAGTGCTGTGGATGTGGAAACCAAGGATGTTTCCAAGGATGTTTCCTTGGTTTCTGGCTTTTGTAGGAGCAAACTGAACTTTGTTCCCAGGAATTCTGCCCCATTCATAACTAAAAATATGAGAATAAGTGCAGAGTTTTAGAGGTGAGACTGGCTTGAAACTCATCCCAAACACCCCTCAGTACCAGCATTAATAAATTATTAATATCAGCAGTGACTGCACTGTCCCATTCAGAATAGGCTTAGAATTATAAAAAGAAAGTCTTTTTAGTACCAGAAGTTTAATTCTGTGACAGTTTACTGCTGAAGTTGTCTATTCAGTTCAGCAAGTTTTAATAAGCAGTGTTAATAAACTTATAGGTAATATTGGTTATAAATAAATAACTTGGTATCATAGGTCATGAGAACTGAAAATGAGGAAAATAATTAAAAAGCAATGATGCAAATTAATATATTTATATTAACCAGAAATTCCAGTCAAGTTTGGGGTTTGTCCTTATGTGTGAAAACATTGGAGGTCATAAAATCCCAGGATGGTTTGGGCTGGAGGGGACCCCAAGGATCATCCAGCTCCAGCCCTGCCCTGGCCAGGGACACCTGGCCTGGCTGTGTGGGTTTGGGTTCATTTTGGGGTTTATTAATGGTATTTTAACACCTCCCTCAGTGGGCATTTGGGGTAGTTTTCATTGGGCCTGCTTTGGGGTTTTATCTCTGTTCTAAGTCTGACCAGCTGCTCTTTTTTTTTTCCTCATAAAATACGGGAATATGCTGGGAATGACTGAAGCTGAAATGTGGGCTGTGTTCAGTCAGCCTGAAGTTGGGACTGAGGTCTCAAATAGGATTTTAAAGTTTTTTTGTGGGTGTAATGCATCATTAAACTTTGGAAGTCATTGTCCTAGAATGTTTGGGAATCCTCATATTATAAGTGGGGTGGGACTGGTTGATGAGTTGTATTTGCCAAGCACAGGGATTTAGGATATGACAATATCCTAAATAAAGCTTGTGAGGTTCTGTCAGCTTTAGATGGGAGAAGAAGAATCCATAAGTACCTGCTTTACACCTTTTGTCTCTTCCTCCCAGCATTTTTTACTGCCAGAGATAACCAGATTTAATTTAATCAATTATGGGAGTCATTATTTATTACTGGCCTTATTAATTTTTATTACTCATAAAAGCCGAGCTGTCAATACTCAGTGAATTTCTTTTATTAAAATACAACCTCAGGGATGAACTTCCTTCTGCCCCGTGCAGATTTTCAGATGGGTCACAAGTGAAGAGCTGGATTTGGTTTTGCTTTTTGAGGTTTTCTGTGGAGTTATTTTGGTGCTGGCAAACGCCCTCTTGGTTATTGAGCTGAGAATCCAAACCTCAGGAGTTGGATTTTAGTTTCTTTTTGTTGCTGAAATACAAAAGGCAGCAGGAAACTGCAACCCCCTGAGCTGTGAGAGAGCATCTCTGGTACAGCAGTGGTTTAGGAGTGGCAGCTGTGTGAGTTCAGGGCTCTTGGATAAATGGATTTATTGGTAAGGTCTGTATCACTCAGCTTGGAAAAAAATAATCTTGCTATCCTAAAAAACAAAATAAAGGTAAGGTTTTGACTTTCACATACAGCCAAGTAAACCAAAATCACTTTATTTTCTTGCATGGACTGAAAACCATTCTGGAAACTTCCCTGGAGGTTTGGGCCTGGTTTCAAAACAAGTGTTTGTTTGTATGGAGGCCTCTTAAAATTCAGGCTGTTTTCCAAGTAGGAATTGGCTGAAAGGCGAGGAGAATTGTTCCTTTTTTTTCCTGGAGATGCTGTTTCCTTTCTCTGTAGGTAGGAAGCTGAGCTGGTGAACTGCCAGAAGAGCCAAGCTGTATTGTTATCATAAATTGATTTTTTTCCTATTTCCATTTTTCCCAGCCATTCATAATCCATATAGTCAAACAAAACACTTCTTTGGGTTTGTAGTTACAATATCCTCTCTCTTTGTGATAACCCAGCAAGTGAGATAATATTATTAAATACATTAAGAACAACTCCCATCTCTGATGAGTTTAGGATAGAGTTTTTGATAATTATTCAGAGCTGGCTCTGCTGAGAGCTGCAGTAGGAATATGTCCATTACTGTAGAAGAAAGAGATGAAATAAGAACTAAAATGTCCATTTCTTGCAGGTTGTGATGTTAAATAGTAAGAGAGAGTTTCTTGTGGCAACCAGAACTTGAGGAGAGGGAAGCAGTGGGAATTCCTGAGGTGTTTGCCCAGTTCCTGGGGTGTGTGGCCATTCCTCTGCAGGATGCTCTGGCCCTTGGGCCGGATCCCATCCAGCTGAGAGCCAGGATTGCCTGGCTCATGGAAACTCTGATTAAGGGCTTGAATTTTCCCGAGGCTCCAGGATGAAACAGCTGCTGGGGCAGGCGGTGGAAAGTATGAGCAGCTCCTGCCCGGGGTTGTGTAACCCGGAGGAAATCGGCTCAGAGCAGGTGAGATCAGTGGGGCCTCTCCAAACCCCTGGGGGTGGGCTCACACCTCCCTCAGCACTGACCCCGCCAGAGGAGCCCCCCTAAGGCAGGGCTGCAGCTCCCATCGGCAGTGGGGCATTTCCCCCTTGTAAAATGTGTTTAAAGTTGTTCTATACCTGATATAGATTCCCAAGGGGAATCTGTATCAGGTATAGAACAACTTTAAACACGTTTTACACGTTTTTTCTGGGATCTATCCCTTCATAAAAGCTCTTTACCTCACCCAGAACAGCTGAAGTGCAGAAATTCTTCACAGGAGGTGGTTTCAGGAGGGATTGTTCCTTAACGAGCTGCTGTGTGTCTTCCTTCCTGAGCTGCCCAAGTCCAGTTCTCATCTACTGCCCTGCAATTACGTTTTCATCTCCCCTTCTGGAAAAAAGGCAAATCCAAACATTTCTAAAGCAGAAATCGGAAGGAGATGCAGAACTGTGTTGGCTTTCAGCAGCTGGGAGTTCCTCACCCAAAACCCACTGCCTGGAATATTCAGGAATTTAAAATGTTTTCAGGACTTACTTTCTAATGCTGATTGTTTTGCTCCTTCGGTCAAAACAGGTGGGTTCTTGCCATATAAACAATTAAATTAAATGCATCCTCAAAGCTCTGTTGTTAAATACCTTAAAAGCTTTAAATGCCAGTGTGCTGCTGATGTGTCACTAATTAATGTGTAAGAAAATTACAGTGTATCAGACATTAACCTCACCAAAAATGCAGGTGATTTGGGATAAATTCCAGACCCTTCTATGGCTCCTTGTATTATCTTTTGTCATCTTATCAAAGCCTGGCTGGACAGGGCTTGGACCAACCTGCTATAGTGGAAGGGGGTTGGAATTAGATGATCTTCAAGGTTCCTTCCAACCAAACCATTCCATGATCTTTATTAGTATTTTTTAAATGCTTTAGAAATTTCCAGGTTCACTTGATTTGTTCTTTGAAGTGCAGTAACTTCTGGTAATTGCTTTGGGTTTTTTCCTACCCTCCCAGAACATTCTTAGAAAATATTTTGAAATTGATCTTCCATTCTTCCTTCTGTGACTGCAGTGGAAAATGTCATTCTTTAAAGATCACAGAAATACCAGCCTGCTTCTGACCAGCTCCTGTGGTTTTTAAAACCTCCTGCATTCGAGTTTAATTTTTTGTTTCCTTTTGTTTTTCCCTTAGTCACAGAGGATGTGTCAGAGGATGAACACATAACTTCTGCTTGCCTGGGATGATATCTTTAATATTTGAGTTAAACAAATGCTGCTGTCATGTTAGAAGGAACTAGAAATTAAAACAACCTCAAACACCTGCTGTTTTCATCCTTATCTTTGCTCTCCCTCAAGTCATAGTTTTGGTGTAATGCAGCTGCATTTTTCATGATAATAAATTGTTAATTACAGAAATATTTTTCATCCTACTCCATCAGGATTATGTCATATCTTCACTCAGTGGGACTGTTCTTGTACCTGTCCTGGCTGGAAAAACACCATAAAATTTAGAAAAATACTTCAGGGACAACTGCTTTACCTATTAGAATTTTTTTTTTTTTTTACTTTTCAGAAATGACAGTTAAATGTGAAAAGAAAAAAAAATCCTAAACCTCTGACCCCACAGATGACACAGTCCTGAAGGTGTGTGGGAAAGGATGGCATAGCTGCAAAATGTTTGCTAATCAGAGTGAATTAACCAGTGTAAAATAATGAGCAGCTGATTAATTCTTAGGCACTGCTGGGAGGCCGTTTTCCCTTCCATAGTTCACAGTGGTGATTTTGGAGCTCTTAATCTCTGGAAATGTTCAGAACGAGCTTTTATTTAATCATGGTATGGGTTGGGATGGAAGGGACATCAAATATAGTCTAATTCCCACCCCTGCCATGGCAGGGACCCCTCCCACTGTCCCAGGCTGCTCCCAGCCCCAGTGTCCAGCCTGGCCTTGGGCACTGCCAGGGATCCAGGGGCAGCCACAGCTGCTCTGGGCACCCTGTGCCAGGGCCTGCCCACCCTCCCAGGGAACAATTCCTTCCCAATATCCCATCCAGCCCTGCCCTCTGGCACTGGGAAGCCATTCCCCCTTGTCCTGGCAGTCCATCCTTTGTGGAATAGTGGATTTTGGTTAAATTAGGATTATTTTAGTGCCTGGCTCTACCCATGCAACCCTGCCCTCCTCCAGCTTCAGGCTGTTCCCCTCTGTGCTGTCTCTCCATCCCTTGTGGAATAGTGGAGTTTGGTTAAATTAAGATTATTTTAGTGACTGTCTGTGGTAGGTTCCCGTGGATTTATCAGTGCAGGAAGTAAACAAAGAGGAAAGTCAAGACCCATTGTACTTTGCAGTGTGGGGGAAATTAGGAGGAGTTTGCTGTGACACAGCTGGGACCTGGGTTGGTGCTATTTAGGGACCACTTTGGGCTGGGAAACAAATGCTGACAGTGGGGGCTATTTTTGAAAGGTGTTTATTTCTCACAGTTCATCAGCTACTGGAGTTATTTGTAGTAGATCCATCCTTTTCAGAGCCTCGGTGAGTAATGAAGCAGAAGGAATGTGATGCTTTAAAAGGTAAAATCTAACAAACTCCTAAAGAAATAAATATAAAAAATCCTTCATTCTAGGAGGAGCAGATGGAATGATGTGAATGAGTTGTTGATCGCTCAGTGATTTTAAATTGAGTTACAAAAAGCAGAGTTACTTAAACATTCCTTCTGTGTCACCCTGTCCTGGACTAAACCTGGTTTAAACTCTCCCAGCTCAGTGCTTGGTGCTGATGGTTTAATCATCATTAGTAGGAGAGCAGTTCCCCCATCATTCTATCCTTAAAAACTGCCCAGGGATAAACTCTGAGCACAAAGGAAAGGATCCTGTGAAAGCTGAGTGACAGGAGAGCAAAATCCAGCTGCAACCATGAGGGTTTGGGGAAAAAGATTGGTTCAATATATCTAAACCAAACAATCACCCTAAGCAGAGAAGTGCTGAGAGACTTTAATGTGTCAGCCCAATCAGGTCAGCCTGAAAGTAAATGATCTTTTTTTTTTTTTCAATAGATTGAATATGGGACACCAAGTTCACTAATGAGCAGAGAGATCTGACTGTATTTATTTCATGTGTTTGCAAATTGTTGTTTAATCTCTCTTTCCCCAGTTATTTGGGGAAATATCTCCCTTTCTTGCTGACTGTCCTGGTTAGGACTTTGCCTTGCAAATGGTCTGATTTGAAGACTCTCTAATTTGGCATTTCAATCTGCAAAGCCCTTGCTGTAATGTTGAGGTTGCACGAGATAAAACTGGAAATGCTGTTGTAAGCTCTTTTTTTGCTCTGCTGGGCAGGTTTGAAATGTCAGCTGTAATTTTCTGAGTTGGGTTTAAAAACAATCAAGGTAGAGGCTGTTGGATCAAGTGACTTTAAGAAGTGACCGGTTTGTGGTGGTTAAAAATATCAAATACAGTGTTTGTGAAACTGCCTCCTGAAAGGGTCTCTGTTAATCATGCCCAGGCTGCTTTTATGGAGAACACTTGAGCACATTCATGTGCTTTCCTCCTAGTCCAGCTTGTGCAATAAAACGCTCCAAGCTTTTTAGAGCAGTAGTTCAATCGAAACCCAGTTCATCTGGAAAAAATGATAAGCCCCGGCTGGTCACACGGGCACGGTCCTGATGTCAGTATTTGCTGAAAGGCTGAGCACACAATAGAAGTTTTTCCTTTGACTGGGATGTTGTTGTTGCAGGAGCTTAATGAGGTTCCTCAGAAATACCTTGGAGAGTGGCACCAACAGCAAACACACCAGGAATAGCTCAGGGCAGCGCCCTCCTGGGAGCTCTGTGCCTTTCTGCCTTCCCTGGGGAGAAGGATCAGGGGGGATTTTCCAAAACGGGGCTTGGGGGCTAAAAGAACCAGTAAACAAGAATTCTGAAAGGATTCTGGGGTCCCAGCATAGG
>VZRO01006339.1:43189-80779 GCA_013397915.1 Daphoenositta chrysoptera | reverse complement strand
GGGACAGTGGGAGGTGTCCCTGCCATGGCAGGGGTGGGAATTAGACCATCTTTGATGTCCCTTCCATCCCAAACCATTCTGTGATTCGTTCTAAGATCAGAACAGGTTTCCAGTGTTGTAAAATGTTCCAAGTGAAGGTTAAATAATAAATCTGAGGGCGATAACACTTGGATGGAATTTTTAAGGTTTCAAAGAATCCCAGACTGCTTTGGGTTGGGAGGGACCTTAAAGCCCCTCCAGTGCCACCCCTGCCATGGCAGGGACACCTTCCACTGTCCCAGGCTGCTCCCAGCCCCAATGTCCAGCCTGGCCTTGGGCACTGCCAGGGATCCAGGGGCAGCCACAGCTGCTCTGGGCAGTGATAGCAGAACCTGTTTCCTGTGGAATTACACAGAGGCAGCAACCCAGGTATAAATAATGTGGAAAATGTCCCAGGGAACTTTAGTATACCTACAACTGATCTGCATGGTAATCAAAGTGAGGTTCCCTTAAATTTCTTTAGGAAAATGGGAGGAGATGAGGGGCCTGGGAACTGCTTTGAAGACTTATTTAAGTAGCACCCTCCAGCCTCAGCTGGATCAGAGGCTGACCAGGACTTTGATCAGGTCTACATTGGTCTCACTGCTGTGTGTTTGGTTTAACTGACACCTGAGGGATTTTAGGAACCAGTCAGGCAAGGAGTCTCAGGGAACTTGCAATTATTTCACAGCCCCTCTACATAATAAAAGACGTCTTTGTAGTGTTCTGACTTCCAAGAAAAGAACGAAATTCAATATCTGATACAAGTATTCAGGGAGGCTCTTTCTAAATTTCCTTGAAATAAAAGTAAAATAATGGAAAAAAAAAAAAGCCTGGTTTTTAGGCTTCTAAGGCTGGAGTTCTAATAAATAGGATATGTAGGGAATAGGGTGGAAGATATATATAGGTTTTGTTTTTTCTCATATTTAGGGGGAAAAATAATGAAATGAGAGTTGATAGAATGAAGTTACTAAACTGTTGTTTGTCTCTAAAGAGAGAGAGAGAGGCACAAAGATTCAGTGAGAAGCCAGCCCAGGAGAATCTCCTGCTTTCCATACCTTCCAGACTTTGGGAAGTGTTTTCCAGGAAAGCTGAGTTACAGCCATGAATCACTTATGGAAAACCCAGTGGAAGGAATTAGTCAAAGAAATGCTGCAGTGGCCACCCTTTGCCTATCAGGAAATGGGGCAGCTTTCCATGATTTTATACAAATCATGGGACATCAGTTTTAAAAAGCTCTCACTAAAAGAGTAAGTGAAAAGTTGCTGCTCATTGACTTTCTAAAAATATGCTTATTTTGAAATAAATACGACATTTAATATCAGCAGAAAGGGCTTTTCTCTGAACTTCCCTTTCCTCCCTGTATTTTCTTGCTGGCATTATTTAGGGAGTTTGGGGGGAACTGGCAGTGAATGGTGTCCTCATGGGCACTAAACTGGCCAAATATTTCCTTACTGGTTGCTAATGAATTTATTATTTCATGTTATCAGTGTTAATTACCAGCCAAGTTCTCCAGTCTCTGCTTTGCCCCTGGAAATGCCTGCAAGTGTGTGAACTTCCAGGGTTTTCCCACTCCTTTCCATGCTTTTAACATGATCTGGGCAGTGTTCATTGCTGTGGTGTTACAGGGCTAAAAGAAACCAGAAATGCCACAAAATCGTGGGGAGGATGAGGGAGGGCAGCTTTCAGTGTTCCTTGGAGTGAATCCCAGGGGAATTTTTGAGATTGGCCGTGGATCCAAATGTCTGGAGCAGCTCCTGGGCTTTGGAAAGGAGCTGCTTTGGAAAGAGTTCCTTCTGTCCTTTCAGAGATATGAAGCCGAATATTGAGTGCTGACAAATCCCACTTTTTGCAGCTCCCACTTCCTTGCCAAGAGCTGCCCCTGCCAAAGGTGATGCATCCAAGATTTTGAGGGAGCTGCAGAGGAAGTTGGTTTGTGTTTGGGTTTTTCTTGATGGCTTGGTGAGGGTTTTTGTTTTGTTGTGTGTTGGGTTTGCTGTTTGTGGTTTCTTTTCCTGTGGAAACAGCTTGTGCATGGATATATTCTGGATTAAACCAGCCAGCTGAGGGGGAATAGGTTGAATATTTGTTACTAAAAAATGAAAGCTGCTGCCTTTATTTTGTGTTCAGCTGTTCTGGACTATCCTGCTCAGTTCCTGGGCTGCTTTGGGAAGAGGGCAGAGTAAAGGAATGGTGCTTAAACAGCTTCAATTTCCTTGGAAAGTGGATGGTGCCTCACTTTCAGTTAAATCCACCTGAATAAATTTTTGACCAGAAAGGCTTTTAAAAGTTAATTCTCAGCTATTCAAGATCCCACAGAGCTGAGCACTCTCCTTCCCTCCAGAACCAAGCTTGACCCTCTCACTGCACCTCTCCATCCGTTGGAATTTTTTATTTCTCCACAACTTTTGTCCACTTTCGAATGCCTCGGAGAGCTGTTTGGAGTTCTTCCTGTCACTTCTGGCCTTTGATTCTTAAAACCCAAAGCCTGCATCCTCTGCCAAATACACTTTTCATCTCTCCCTTGTCTTTTAACCCTTTTACTTGATGGAAATTTTCTAGGAGGCTCCAGACATTCCAGTTTCTTGCTTGTCTCATGACTTGGAGAAATGTCTCTAAAGATGACTTGGAGAAAACTCCCTCTGACTTGAAGGGACATTTTCCTTCCCTGAAGGAGCTCTTTCAAAGGCAAACTCGATGCCTTCCTTTCCAGATCATTCTTGAAAGGATTAAGTCGTGTCCTGGGGGGATTATCCCTGAGTGATGTCTGAATATGGGGTTATGGGCTCCCAGTAATCCTCGGAGTGAGCAGAGAGTGCTCCTCAGAAATTCCCAGCCTTTTATCCTGCTCTTTGTTTTCCCCTTTCAGTGAGAACAACCTCAGTGTGGGCTTTCTGACACCCTCCCCAGGCATTCAGCAGCCACACTGAATCCCAAATCCCAATTCCACTGATTCCCACTGTTTTCCGAAGAGAGACTGACTACTCTGGATTGGAGCTCCCAAGTGCAGGGTGGGGATGAGCAGGAAAGAATTCCAGTGCTGATCAGACTTTCAGGTGGATTAGGGATAAATGAGCATCATAATTCCTCATTTTAGCTTCCTTTGTTCCAAAATACCAACTTTTGAACAAATCATAGAGGTTTCAGGATTTTCCTTAGAGGCTTTTGTCCTTCCCCCCGCAGGTTTGGTTGAAAATCCTGGATTGCACAGGTGTTGGAATGTTTTTCCAAATGGAATGATTTTTTTAGAACGAGTAGAAAAATAATTGCTACTAAATACTGAAAATGAAAATGTTTATTTCCTTTTTAAGTACCCAAATGAGTGCAGAATTGTCATCAATTTCCTATGGATCATTTGAGTATATTCCCTGCAGGAGTGGAAACATGTTGGAAAAAGCCTTTACATTTTGGAACATATCTACCACATTCAAAAGTTTTCTAAATGAGGCTGTTGGTTACTCAGATACTCTGTAGTGGAATTTCCAAATGCCCACTTTCATGTTACCACTCAGTGAACAGGAATTTAGTGTTTAATGCTTGGAAATGGAAGTGTAAGTCATGGATTTTTCCAAGGATGGAAGAAGCGCAGTGTAGGTATTTATTTTTCAGATGGTTGGCTGGAAAACTGTGGCCCATGGAATCTGTAAATGGCCCTTGTGTGACAGAGCACGACTGTGGATATTTTATTTGAATATATTTGGATCTCCTAATGCAAAAATGACACCGGCTCATGCATTTGAAGCTATTAAAATGTATCCTGTAAGTCTTCAGGAAAAACAGCTCCTTCTTGGCACTGCAGTTGGAATTTGCATTAAAAAATCATCAGGGGGTTATTTGAATCTTTTTTTAATCCCTCAGTGGAGTCATTGTGGAGTTGCTGCAGTTTGTGTGGGAATTCAGCACTTGGCTTCCCAGGAGCCTCCCTGACGTCCTCAGGTGCTGCCCACTGCCACTTCCACGGGCAGAACTTGGGACCCCTCAGCATTCCGGCCTTCTGCTGGAAGGACACACAGCTCCAGGGGATAGGCCTGCACAGAAATGTTTGTAATTGCAGCAGGAGTTAATTGGAGTAGGATTTCTGCCCAGGCTCCCCAGGGAATGGGCACAGCCCCGAGGCTGCCAGAGCTCCAGGAGCCTTTGGGCACCGCTGCCAGGGATGCCCAGGCTGGGGCTGGTGGGGGTCTGGGCAGGGCCAGGTCTTGGATCAGTGATCTCGTGGGTCCCTTCCACTCAGAATATTCCATGGCTCTTCTTTATTCTCCTTTTGAAGTAACAGCAGTAGATACAGGAAACCTTCTGGAAGATTTTCTTTCTCCTGTCACAGGAACAGCTGTTGAATTAAGATCCAGAAAATTAGGAGGTGAAACTGGAGCAAGCCTGGGTTGCAATTCACAGACCTGGAATAGGTGAGAATTTAAAGTGAAGGAGGAAGAAATAAGGTTGGAACCTTCAAGAAATTTTTACAACAGTGTGTGGGGACAGGACATGAGGTAATGGCTTCAGAGTGATGGAGGGAAGGTTTAGATTGGATATTAGGAAAAGAAACTTTCCTGGGAGGGTGGGCAGGCCCTGGCACAGGGTGCCCAGAGCAGCTGTGGCTGCCCCTGGATCCCTGGCAGTGCCCAAGGCCAGGCTGGACACTGGGGCTGGGAGCAGCCTGGGACAGTGGAAGGTGTCCCTGCCATGGCAGGGGTGGCACTGGATGGGCTTTAAGGTCCCTCCCAGCCCAAACCAGTCTGTGTTTAAATGGTAAACAAAATTGTCTCCCACGTTTTGGAGATCCCCTGAGGAAAACCTGCTTGTTCTAAAGCATTCTTCACATCTTTTTTATTTGCTGCACAGTAATCAGACTGCTGTTCCTTCAGCAAATGTCAGCAGGGAGTAATAATAGCTCTGGGAGGGCTTGGATCAGCTGGATCCATCTGTGAGGGGGAGCAGCCCATGGAATGACACCTGTGTATTGTCCTGGCTGTAAGGCTACACCCAGTTCTCAAAAACCATCTGGAACATCTGAGAAGCAGCCTCTGGGAGCAGGGACCACCGAGACCCTCCTCTGAATGAAGGTGGCACTTGGCTGTTATTGGGGGGAGTAAATTGAATGTTCAGTGCAGTGATGGCCCAGGCTGCCTGTTTTATTTCCATGAGCCGTGAGGAACCTGCATCTGTCCTGGAGAAACTCCAACCTGTAGAATTTGAAGGCCTTCCAATAGGAAAATACAGCTGAAACTGAGGTGGGAAAACTCCCCTGGCCCAGGCTGAGGCCGTTCCCTCTGCTCCTGTCCCTGTTCCCTGGGAGCAGAGCCCGACCCCCCCGGCTGCCCCCTCCTGTCAGGGAGTTGTGCAGAGCCACAAGGGCCCCCCTGAGCCTCCTTTTCTCCAGGCTGAGCCCCTTTCCCAGCTCCCTCAGCCTCTCCTGGGGCTCCAGCCCCTTCCCAGCTCCGTTCTCTGCCCTGGACACACTCCAGCCCCTTTGACTTTCAGAATAGATTTGGAAACAAAGCCTTTTGGTTGCTCAAAGAAAAAGTAGTTGGGCTTCTTTAATTGCTTTACCTGAACCTTTAATACACACTGATTGACTCTTGATTTAGATGTTGAGTAGGGAATACAGACAGGCTGACACAGATTCATTCCTTTTGCTTTTTTTCCTCTGTACTGACCTTTTATCTTTACCTCCTTCATTATCTGGAATGTACGAAGTGAGATAAAAATATCATGACTTTTTTGGTCTTCTCAGAAAAGTTTCAGTGGAGATGGAATCATATTGAACATAAAATTTCCACCTGCCTTTTAATCGTGCTGTGATGATCAATGTGTGTATCATCAAGCCAGGGAGCCAAATGAATATTTTTTTTCTTCAAGGAATATTTAAAAGACTGGGATGCTGACATCAGGTTCTTAGTCTAGCATTTAAGAGTGTATATTTATTTGGAAGACATAGTCTTCAATACATCTTGGAATCACGGACTTGGGTTGGGAGGGACCTTAAAGCCCCTCCAGTGCCACCCCTGCCATGGGCAGGGACACCTTCCACTGTCCCAGGCTGCTCCCAGCCCCAGTGTCCAGCCTGGCCTTGGGCACTGCCAGGGATCCAGGGGCAGCCACAGCTGCTCTGGGCACCCAGTGCCAGGGCCTGCCCACCCTCCCAGGGAACAATTCCTGCCCAATATCCCATCCATCCTTGGTGTCTGTCAGTTTGAAGCCATTCCCTGTGTCCTGTCCCTCCAGCCCTTGGAAAAAGTCTCTCTCCATCTTTCTTGTAGCTCCTTCAGGTACTGAAATCTGAATCTGGGTCCCAACCTTACACAACCACCTCAGAATTTAACTTCCAAAAACTGCTCTCCTGTAAAATATGTTGTGTCTTCATCACTGCACTTACACATGAGATCAAAACTGATCTCAGCTTATTGGTGCTGGGTTCTTTTAAATAATGAACCATGTTTAGGTTCAGTGTTCTGTATCTCATTGATGTTGTGGCTGCTGCTGCTGCCAGCACCAGGATGGAAGGCAGGAACTGGGAAAGGATGTGCTTCCTATAGGAATATCTGGCTAAGGGGAAGCTCTGGCTGCCCTGGCTTTGATTGGATGGGGTTTGAGTAAAGCGCTGTCAGCTGTGGGGCTGGGTTGTGCCACACTGCTGGATCGTTTGTGGGGAACTTTCCCTCTTCCCATGAAAGAGAATTAGGGAGCTTTTTTAGGGGCCCTGGTGGCTCTGCACAACTCCCTGACAGGAGGGGGCAGCCGGGGGGGTCGGGCTCTGCTCCAGGGAACAGGGACAGGAGCAGAGGGAACGGCCTCAGCCTGGGCCAGGGGAGGCTCAGGGTGGACACCAGGAGGAATTTCCTCATGGAAAGGGAGGTCAGGCCTTGGGAAGAGCTGCCCAGGGAGGTTTGGAGTGCCCATCCCTGGAGGTGTCCCAGGAAGGGCGGGAGGTGGCACTCAGAGCTCTGGGCTGGGGACAAGGTGGGCATCGGGCACAGCTGGGACTGATGGGCTGGGAGGGCTTTTCCAGCCTCAGGGATCCTGGGATTCCCTGAGCTTTGTTCCTGTGCCTGTCACCCCCATCCTCTCTCGTGAGCTGTCACAGCCCGGCTGTGTTTGTGTGGGAGCTTCCATCCTCCGTCACCTCATGTTTTGGCTGCTCAGGGTTGTTCTCCTTGTGGCACTGTCACCATTTCAGTAGATCTGGGTTAAATTCCTCTGAAATGTGGTCCCTGGTCAGTCCCCAGACGTGGCACTCTGAGCCCTCCCTGCACCAGCCCCAGCATTCCCTGGCTGCCCCTCAGCCCGGGGTGATGTGCAGGGCTCCAGCTGTGCTCACTGTCAGAGCACGCAGGACACGCTCCAAGAATCCAGGAATCCAACTGGAAGCATGTGCCCTCTTCCCTGGACCTCTCCCTCTGCTCAGTCTCACTTATAAATAACTTTACAGCTGTTCCCTCTTTATAAAACAACGGGTTCTTCATGCAGAAGGTGCCCCCTCACTCAAGAAAGAATGATCCAAAGCCCATTTTTGGTTTAGGAGTGATGTGTTCAAACATGTCCCTTCTTTCTGTCTTGAATTATTTCATCTTGCAGCTCCACAGATCTGTTAATTACTTTCTAGATTTATTTTTTCCCCTTTGAGCTATTAATTCGAATAAATAACCTTGAGAAGGTCAGACTGGAGCTGATTTTTCCTGGTTACAGTGGTAGGAATCTCTTGTGCTTCCTTTATTTCAGTTACCCAGTGCTTGGAAGAAATCTCTTTATATCTTGGGGCTGCAGGAGCATTTTAACAAATAACTTCCTTCAATTCTGCTGTAAATTGTTTTTCTCCAGTATGAAAAATGCCCTATTAACCCGTTTTGGTTTCAAAGTCCTTGTCCTTTTTTAGTTCCTAACAAATAGAGGTGATCTTTGGAGAATTTCCATCTCTTCCCCCTTTTTTAATCTCCACTCTGAGGGAAGGATTTATATAGACAGCTATATTTAGAGAAGCCTTCAGCAAGTTGGAGAGGACTTTTTTGAGGATTTCCTGCCCTTCCCTTTCCATAGTTAGCTTTTCCTAGGGTGGCATGTGCACGGTTTCTGTGGTGAGTTGGAGACTGGATTTTTGTCCTGTCACCTTCTCCTTTCTGCCATAAATAGAAATAAAAATCAGCACTGCAACTGCATCTGGCCATGGGAATCTTCTTGTTTACTTTTGTTTTGGTTTATTGTCATCTTTGGCTTTTTCTTCTGTCTTCGGCTGTTTGTTTTCTCTCACTCCAGCATATCATGGATTAATTACAATTTTGCTGAACAGTCCTCTTCAGAAATTTTCATAGACTTCAAAAAAAGCATTTTCTGGAAGGCTGTTTTGGTGATCTGAAACCAAATTCTCTCTCTGTGATGAGGGCAATGTTTCTTAGATTGACTTTGCAAGAACTTTCTCCTTCCCTTTTCTAATCTCCCAACCCAATTACTGCAAAAGGTGTTTCATAATGTGCTCTTTCTACTATAAATACATTACCTGTAGATAATTTTGGAATTAAAGTAAAGCAGTTAATGAGTTTAAACAGAAATAAAGACAGTGGAAATAGGCAGAGTTTTTTTAAAAACTCATCGACCTTTACCCCTCTATAGCTTCAGGTCTATAAAAGTATTTGAGTCTTGTGTCTGTATTTGAGTCTTGTGTCTTAAGGTGCAGAATCCTCACAGCTTTTCCACTGGCTTTCCTATGGGTTTTCCTGACATCTTAGAAAATGGGCCCTCATTCCTCTGCTTTGTGTTTGGAAGAGGAAAAGGTTTTCCTGGAATAGCTGGAAGTCTAAAACAGAGGTGACACTGCACCCCAGACACGTGGTCTTCAATTTTTATTGAGTTTATTCTCTGCAGTAAATGTCTGTGCAGATAAATAAATACAGAGTATAAATACAGAGCATTCCAGTGCCAATTGTGCTGAATTAATGCTCTGATAAATATTGCTGACAATCTGTATTTCTGAAAAGATCTCGGAGTTGCCCAGCAGTGGAGTTTTAGATCCATGGAATCCTCCTTTCAGAGGAGCACTCAGCAAAATTGGATGGAGCCCAGCCAGGCTTTGTGCCCCCTATTCCGTGGAATCAGATCCTTCAAGGTGCTGAAAGCTGCACAAGTGCTGGGCTGTTTTTGTGGCTGGGCACTCGGGGGTGAGGTACTGGCAGGGCTCTGAAAGGCCGAGCAGTTGTGTTTGCTGTGGCTCAGGGAAGGAGAGGAGCTGCTGCTGCCCTGCCCAGCCCCTTTTCCATGGTGTTGCCGTGTGGGCGTTCCTGGGCTCCATCCATGGCATGCTGTAATTTGGAAAACCAGTTTGTGGGCTTGTGTTGCTGTGCTCTGATTGCTTGACTGTAAATAAGTCTGCACATACTCCTTGTGCAGTTCATTCTGTGATACTACAGGCTTCTGTTCTCGTTAACAAATTGGTTTGTGCTGATGATTTCCCTGCTGGAGGAATGTACTTACTTCACGTACATCTTTCTGAGGAATGCTGAAAATACAACATGGAATATGTAATTTTAAAACACAGCTTTTCATAACCACAAAGCAGAAGAAATTGTCACAGAATTACAGTATGGTTTAAGTTGGAAGGCATCTTAAATGATTTAGTTTCAATCTCCTGCCATGGTCAGGGACACCTTCCACTATCCCAGGCTGCTCCAAACCCTGTCCAGGCTGCCCTTGGACACTTCCAGGAATGGAGCACCCACAGCTTCTCTGGGCACCCTGTGCCAGGGCCTCCTCACTCCCTCTAAGTAAAGAATTTCTTCCTAAAATTTCTTTAACATTAATACTGGGTGATAATTCTGCCTTCTCCTCCCTGTGTTTGTGATCTGGGTGTGCTTGGCATGGGAAAAATTTGTAGGGCTAAGTCAGAGGCATGAGTGGGTGTGCTGCCATTCCAGGCATTGCCAGTGCCAGGCTCCCAGTGCTCAGGCTGCTGGAGGATTCTGAGGAGAAAAGTGTTGTAAAGGAGGATTGGTCTGCCAGGGGATTTTACTCCATGAGAAATCCTGTCAGACTTGCAAAAAGAAACCGAGTCCAGGTTTCCTGTCAGACATCTTTCCCCAGAGCAGCTGTGGCTGCCCCTGGATCCCTGGCAGTGCCCAAGGCCAGGCTGGACACTGGGGCTGGGAGCAGCCTGGGACAGTGGAAGGTGTCCCTGCCACGGCAGGGGTGGCACTGGAGGGGCTTTGAGGTTCCTTCCAAACCAAACCAGGTTGGGAATTTACGATTTTTGTTTTGGGGGTATTTTTTTTTTTTTTTTGTGGGGAATAGGGGAGTGATTGGGAACGTGGATTCATTTTTGGCCAGTAAAGTAAGAGTAAGGCTTGTGCAGAGGTTTGGAGGCAAATGGCTTTAATTCACTGCCCTCACACCTGGCTCTGGTTGAGCCAGGCAGCTCAGAATCATGGAATAATTTGGGATGGGGCACAGCTTCTCTGGGCAACCTGTGTCAGGGCCTCCCCACCCTCACAGGGAGGAATTTCTTACTAATGTCTGATCCAGGTGTGTGCCAGTGCCCACGGAGCTTCCTAACCCCAAATATGCACAGATAGCTCTGGAACCTGTTTGTGCTTTTCTGTCTGCTCCTCCCTCTCCTTTGCCAACCCCCAGAAAAATGAAACCAGTGTGATTTTCATTGTAGATAACTTCAAGATGTTTATCCCTGTCCTGAGGAAGGGCTGAGGCGTAATTAACATTGAGACAGGAATAGAAGCTGAGTGTTGATAGGAAAAGAGCAGCAGGTCTGGAGTGGGAGTACAGGGATTACACAGAGAGCACCCTCCAAGGGCAGCTGTAAAACCTGCCAGGGAGGAGAGGAGAGAATGGACTGGATTGTTCTGATTTATGGCTCGTGGGGGGTGATTTTATTGCCTTAGAGAATTCCCAACATACTTAACTTCACATTCATTTTCCTTCTCTGATCGTTCACTTTGCTGTTGTAGTTATTGGCAGTTTTGGTGACTTGTGACTGTTTTCTGCTTTTGTGGCCTCATTTCCTTCTGTTATGTGCCTTACCTATTCCACTGCATGTGGAGATGAAATTGTGGAGCTAATTATGGCATTCAATCATGCTCTGTTCCCACTATTTCATGTATTTATTGGACTCTTTGTTTGCCCTTTCAGCCCCCAAAATGTTCAGAAAATGATCTCTGTCACATTTCTGTTCTTGGGCAGTGCTGGTGGGTCTGTCAGGTGCTGTTGGGGTTTGGGAGCATTTTAGGTTTTCATAGAGCATCTTGGCTGCAATTTTAGAACTCAGCTTCCAGAACATGAGCCCTGGGATCTGCAGGAAGCAGAGCTGACCCTGCTGTCCTGTCCCTCTGTTCTGACCTCTTTGCTTTCATTCCCAAAGGGCAGGGGCATCATGGAACCATGGAGTGTTCTGGGTGGGAAAGGACCTTAAAGCTCATCCCATCCTACCCCTGCCATGGCAGGGACACCTTCCCCTGTCCCAGGCTGCTCCCAGCCCCAGTGTCCAGCCTGGCCTTGGGCACTGCCAGGGATCCAGGGGCAGCCACAGCTGCTCTGGGCACCCTGTGCCAGGGCCTGCCCACCCTCCCAGGGAGGAATTCCTTCCCAATATCCCACCCAGCCCTGCCCTCTGGCACTGGGAAGCCATTCCCTGGGTCCTGGCCCTCCAGCCCTTGGAAATTGTCTCTCTCCAGGTTTCCTGCAGCTCCTTCAGGCCCTGCAAGGCCACCCTGAGCTCACCCCAGAGCTTCTCCTCTCCAGGCTGAGCAATCCCAGCTCTCCCAGCCTTTCCTCCCAGCAGAGCTGTTCCATCCCTCTGCTCATCCTGGTGCCTCCTCTGGCCTCTCTCCAGCTTGTCCCTGTCCTGCCTGTGCTGGTGTTCTTGCCTTTGTTCTCTCTGTAGCTCACCAGGGAGTCTCAAAGAGAGGACAGGAAGCGCCAAACTCTCTGAAGGGAGATAAGGGAGAAGAAAAGCTGCCCTCTGATAATATCAGAACATCAAATCCAGGACTGTGGAAGGTGTTGCAATGTTCCTGTCCCAGCCAAGGTGTTTGCACGTGGGTACCAAACCTTCCAGGAGCTGACCCCACGGAGGGAACATTGCAACACTCGGCTGTGGCAATGGGGCTTTTGTAACTTTGCCTCTTGGTTTCCACATCATCTCAGGGCTCTCCACACAAAGCTCTGCCTTAAACAGCCCTTCTCCAACTGCTCCGGGGGCAGTGGGAATTGGGGCTTTTCTTTTGACAAAGTGCTTGAGTTTGGTGTTAATAACTCAAAGTGGTTTATTTAATACACTGAGAAACCTGGCCTTGAGCTGGAGGAGGGCAGGGCTGGGTGGGATATTGGGAAGGAATTGTTCCCTGGGAGGGTGGGCAGGCCCTGGCACAGGGTGCCCAGAGCAGCTGTGGCTGCCCCTGGATCCCTGGCAGTGCCCAAGGCCAGGCTGGACACTGGGGCTGGGAGCAGCCTGGGACAGTGGATGGTGTCCCTGCCCAGGGCTTTAAGGTCCTTGACAACCCAAACCATTCTGGGATTCCATGACTTGGGACACAACCATGTCAAAAAATAATTATGATAATGACAAAATGGACCATACTAAAATTGATTTCTTTGGGGTTTAAACAGGGAAGTTAAATACATTGTGTGTACAAGTAGGACTTAAATGTTTCTTTTAAATCTGGAGAACAGTGGCAAAAAGTTGCTTTGTGAGGTGTTAGATTTCTCAGAACCAGTTGGTTTGTTTATAGCCAGGCTCTAGTCCTGGGTTAGATGACAAAATTCTGTTTGAAAGGTGGCTTCTGAAGTCCTGTTCCCTGGCTCTCAGTAATGTGTAGGTGGCCCTGAGGACTGCAATCAGAGCGATTTTTAACGTTTCACTCTCCATGAGCTCGGGGGACAGAAATGTCCCTCAGAGGTGCTGCCGTGACCTGAGGCTGTGCCAGGTTGGGGCAGGAACCTGCTCTGCTTTCTTATCAGGAGCTGCAGCGTTCCCTGGCATGCGGGCAGCCTGATTGCTCTGTGCTCAGCTGATTCATGGCCATACTTTCCAGGTGAGCACTGTGACCTCGGCTTTATGGACTCGTGCCTGCCCCTTCCACATCCGAGCTCTTCAGGATACCTGACAGCAAATTCCAGGTCAGGGGTGGGATTTAGGATGTGCTCGGTGTGATTTTCTGGGCTCAGGGGCGTCAGGGCTGCTTGGGAATGCTCTGAGTTTCTGGTCACAGGTGCTGTGTGTGCTGTGGGTGTGCCCAGTCCAGACCTCTGCATCCCATCCTCTCTGATGGAATTCACCCCGTTCTTCCCAGAAAGGGTTGTCAGCCTTTGGAAGGGGCTGCCCAGGGAGGTTTGGAGCCCCCATCCCTGCAGGTGTCCAAGGAATGCCTGGATGTGGCACTCAGTGCTCTGGGCTGGGGACAAGGGGTGATGATTCAATCACAAGTTGGACTTCATAGTCTTGAAGGGCTTTTCCAGCCTCAGTGATCCTGGGATTTTTAAGTGAGGACTTCCAAGAAGAGGTTCTAAGAAATTGGTTTGAGTATTCTTTTCACGCTGTGGTAACTTTGACACTGAGGTAGCCTAAGAACAGCAGGGAGTTTGACTTAAAATGGGGATTTTAGCAAAAAATTCCCTAAAAATAGAGAATAGTCTTCATGTGAATAGTTTTATGTAGTTAAATATTGGTGAAATTAGGTTTTAAACTTAGCACTGTGCATTGTTTGGAGGTATTCCTTAAAACTTGGTGCTTATGTCATAGTCCTGTGTTAAAGTAGAATGAACTAAAGGCACTTCAGATTTTGACTTCATTGTAATTTTGTAGCTGAATGTGCATAGGAGAGTTCCAAAGAGTTTATGAAAGCTTCAGTTTAAAGTTCATTAATTACTTCAAATGGTGATGAGGTTTATAAATGCTTCTTGATTTAAAAAAAACCAAACCAAAACCCACAAAAAAAATCCACAAGAAAAGACCACAAAACCCCTGCAAAAACCTGTATTCTGTGCTGCTTTTTGGGAAATGCTTTGGAACTGGGATCCAAGTGCCCCAGAAAATGTCAGGAATTCAGGTTCCATACCTGGTCCCTGCAGCTGTAGCTTGGGTTTTGGTAAAACCCTGCCAGCAGATTGCTGAGCAAGCTCCTGTTAGGAAAAAAAACCCACAAACCAACCCCCAGCAGAACCTTCCCCACTTTATGAGGCTGGGAAAGAGTTTTAATAAGGTGAGAATGATAATTAATCCACGGAGCAGCTTTGAAGAAGCTTCCAAATGAACCCTCCTTGTGATGGGAGGAAAATAATTTTCCCAAATCAACCTCTAAATTCCAACCTGTGGATTGTCTGTTCCACAAGCTGCCGAGCTGAGGGATTCTTTCCCATCCCCAAAGAATGAGGAATTAGGCGGTTTTCCTGCCGCCCTCATCCCAGCCCATTCCCGGAGCGTGGCTGCTGCGGCAGGAACATTTTCCATCGTCCCATTGCGGCGCGGGCTGGGAGCTGCGTGGAATTACTGCCAGTGGAAACTATGCTGCAAGAGAGAGGCTGGGCAGCAGCTGCCGAGCTCAGCTCAGCTGGATTTTCCATGCTCCCGGTAATTAGCAGAGGGAAGCTGACTAATTGCTGACGTCACCTCTTTCCAGTCCCGCTTACATTTTGTTCCCGACTCCCTCCAAGCATGCGGGACTGCGCTCAGGAATTCGCTGTCACACACAGGATGCTCTGAGAGCTTTTTTTCGCCAGGGGCCGGACTCGCTTCCCCTATAAACGCTGCCTGCAGCAGCCAGGGCTCCCGAAAATCCCGGCGTTTCTGCGGGGATCGCTCGGGCCCAGCCCCAAAATGCATTTCCGCAATTTTCATTACAGTTTTAGCTCGCTCATCGCCTGCCTGGCCGATGGGGATGTCTTCACCCAGCCAGAAGCACGGGTAGGTTTTATGGGGTTGTTTCTGGGAACTTCACTTCGGAGGTGCAGCTTGCCTTCCTTGGAAGGAAATTCCAGTGTGCCGTAAAAGTCTTGGAGCTTGGAAGTCTGCACCAGCCTGCTCTGATGGGAATGACTCCAAGTCTGGGAATTATTCAATTTTAGCTGTGTGTGGTTGGGAAAATTATCTCAGTTTTCCCTTCAGACTTCCTTGACCGTCTGCGTGGTGTGTTCTGAATTTTCAGCAAATATTTAATTCTTATTTTGGTAGCAAGATCCACTAATTTATAATCCATTTGGTACTTTTCCCAGGATTTTTTTTTCCTGTTAAAACGATAAGAAATCCTCTTGGATCTGTGTTTAATTGATTTGCAATATAAAATAAATAATAAATAATGTAAATATAAAATAAAATATTTATCAGTCTTGATACAGTGAATTGTTGACTGCTAAGATACCTTAAGGACAAAAATAACATTTTTTTTTGGTAGTGTCATAGTGCCAAAGTGACATTTCCAACCTCTATAATCACATATTGAAATAAATTAAAATACATATATATATAACAGATCTCTCTGGGTTTAAATGTTGAATGGGAACTTGGAAATGCAGTTTTTGGGTGTATTTTTCATGGTTGCATCTCAGCTCTGAGGCTCCCAAATTCCAGCTCTGTGTGGGGAGGGTCCTGCTCCTGTTTCAGAGCTCATTCTGAAGAAGCTGGAGAAGCAGAACAGCTCTGATTTTAAAATCTTTTTGAAATACAACGATTTTACACCCAGCTGTGGTGAGTTTGTGAAGTGGAGCTTCTCAGGGAGGAAAACGAAATTCTGAATTAATTTCTGCCTTCTTGTGTAATTTCCCTGCTTTTTTCCTTCTACTAATTCAAAATATTGTAGTAAAAACCTCTCAATGAAGTAATGTTTATTTTGGCTTGGTCCTGAGTTTCTAGGAAGCTTTTAGGGAGAGAAAATATCTGGAAATGCCTCAAATTCGAATCCTGAACCCATTGGAATAAAACACTCGGGAAGGGCTTGGCAGCTCCAGAGCCTCCTCTCGTGTCTCTCCTTTGGCCTGGAATCCTGAAGGGAGAGTGGAAGCACTTTACATAAATTAAATTAAAAATAGCAGGAAAGCAGGAGATGTTCATGGACTTAAATTCTGTGTGCTGAGTCACCGAAGAAAATCATATTTAGCTTGAAAATTAAAAAGGATTTTTTCAGTTTTCTCTATTAAAACTTGTGTTGGTTCCCTTGAAATGTGCACATCTAGGCAAAGGCTTGGCAGACTTTTTTCAAGGCTTTTGGGTATTAATTTTTTAAGAAACATTTCTTTTCAGTATCTTACTGTTGCTAATTTGGGATGTCTTGGGCAACCCATACTGATAATGATAATATAATAAGTGATAATATCGCTTATTAATGATAATAATCTGTTTTAATGATGTAGAGAAAATAAGTAATAAGGCAGAAAACTTCATTCTAGAAAGAAAAAGGAAAAAACCTAAATGAAGCTGTTACAATAATCAATATTCAAGAGTGGTAGTTTGCCCTTATTAGTAACTTTTTCTTTTTAATAATGTCTTTATGACAGCTTAATATTGATTTTTTCCTCTGTTCCTTTCTCTCCAGGCCAAATTTGAATCCCTGTTCCGACCCTACGACAGGGACCTCACCTTTCAGTATTTTAAGAGCTTCAAAAGAGTGAGAATAAACTTCAGCAACCCTTTATCTGCAGCAGATGCCAGGATCCAGCTGGACAAGACAGAATTCCTTGGAAAAGAACTCAAACTCTATTTTGCTCAGGTAAAGCTTTTAGGGATTATCCTTGGGGGGATTCAAGCAGATTTTCTCATTCGTCAGGTTAATTTTTTCAGATTAAGTGGAGAATCCAAGGTTGTTCCAGAGCTCTGTGGATTTGGAAGCTGTTGGTATTTCCCATTTATTCTTGCTCTGAATTGCTGGGATAACTGGATGGGAATGAGCACATTCCAGGAATTTGAAGGGCTGGGGGAGGCCGGGTGTGCTGTGCAGCACCCAGGGAGTCCCTGAGGGATCCAGGAGCTGCCCCCTCCAGGCTCTCCCTGTGTCCCATCCCGTCCTTGGGGATCTCCCCAGGGCAGCTCTGGGGCTCGCTGGCCTCTGCTCCTGCAGAACCCTGGGATCCAGGCTGCTTTTCCAGCTGCTTTTCCCTCTGGAAACGAACGGGAAAACAAATCCAGGAGAGTTGGATGACCCCAGGAACTGCCCTCACAATCCAGGTTATTTCTCTCCCTCCTGGAATCCCCTCACTCTCTCTCACCGGTGGGGATGGCTTCCAGCACCATTTCTCATTAGGCCTTCAAGGCCGCGTCCTCCTGCGTGAGTATTTTAAGGGCAGGTGTTTGATTTTAAGGGAGAGCATCCCGCTGGAATTTCCCCGGGAGCTGTGGTGTCCTGGCGGGTGCTGCCGCCCTGAGCGCCGGGCCAGCATTGCAGCCCTGCCCCGGTCTGTCCTGCCGAGCCCGGGTCCCTGCCTCTCGGTGACACCTTGGCCTTCTCCCTTCTTTCCCAGACTTTGCACATCGGGAGCTCCCACCTGGCCCCCCCAAACCCGGACAAGCAGTTTCTGATCTCCCCTCCTGCCTCTCCCCCTGTGGATTGGAAACAAGTGGAGGATGCCACTCCAGTCATTAACTATGACCTTTTATATGCTATTTCCAAGCTAGGACCAGGTAAGAAGGGGTAAAAACAGAATTTTGGTTGAGGAAAACACCTTGAAACTTCGTGAATTTCTAAAACTTTTCCAATAAATTTTTATTTCTATTGATTTTTTTCTATTGATTTTTATTTCTATTTCTTTTTATTTCTATTTCTTTTTATTTCTATTTCTTTTTATTTCTGTCTTTTTTATTTCTATGTCTTTTTTTATTCCTATTCTTTTTATTCCTATTCTTTTTATTCCGATTTCTTTTTATTTCCATTTCTTTTTATTTCCATTTCTTTTTTACTCCTATTTCTTTTTATTCCTATTTATTTTTATTTCTATTTTTTTATTCCTATTTCTTTTTATTCCTATGTCTTTTTTATTCCTATGTCTTTTTATTTCTGTTTGTCTCAGAGGAGGAAACTGCTACTGCGTGTAGGAGGAACTATCAGTATCAACCTAAAATTCCTTGGAATTTGAGAGGGATAAATTCCTGCCACTTCTTTCCTCAGTTATTAATGATCACATCCCTTGAGTTCATTTTCTCCCATATTTTTTACAACTTTTTAATGAAAACTGGTGCAAATTAATCTCTCCTCAAGGACAACTCTGATTTAACCTGTTTGTAGCTGTATTATTAATTTTAGGGGAGAGAAAAATGGCCACATTTCGTAACAGCATTAAAGAGAATAAAAATTGTGTCAGATTCATTTTACTGGAGGATTTTTCAATTCCTGTTCACCACCAAAATCAGGGAATTGTAAAGGATGGAGAAAAGGGCAGGGCACAGCTTTGAGCTCCTGCATGTTGGGATTTAAAACTGTCCATCAAGAATCCTTCTAATTAAATATTCCTAATAATTATGAAATATTTTTTATCAAAAACTTTATTTCCCTGAAGTGGGTTTTGGAAGCAGGGATTGTTTCTGTTGGAACACTTGGAATGAATAAATAAATAAGTAAATAAATAAATGACACACCAGCCCCTGTGAGTGTGGAAGTTCAGAGCTGCTCCATGGAGCTGTTTCTTTACTCCAAGTTTTCCCTTCACATTGTAGGAATACCAAAAAGAAGCTTTAAAATAAATGTCTAAGGACTTTCTAGGCATTAAAAGTTGGTCCTTTTCTCTTGTTATTGAACTCCTGGGCTGATCTGGGATCCCTTTTCCGTGAGATTTTCCATGTTTATTGGGAATGTTGAGCCCCTAAGGCTCTGCCCTGGACTGGGATGTTCCCTGGAACATGGAATTAATGATGGGTCCCAAGGAGCAGGCAGGGATTGCTCCAGCACTGTGTCTGTTCCCAAAGAACTGGAGGGAAGAGCTTTTTCCACTATGGAATTGCTCTTTGGGCCAGTTTTCCATCCCAGAATTCTGAGGGAAGTGGAGCAGAGAGCACTCCAGAGCCTTGGCACATTTAACACCTGGTGGACAGGTCCCTGTTGAGCTCTTCATGGAGAGTGGGAGGGATTGAGGATAAAGAAAATAGGGAAAAAATGAAGGGAAGATGATCAGGGAAGAGATGGAAAGAAGCAATTTGTTCTTTCTTTGATTTAATGTAAAATTATTATTTAATGTCTGCTCTTATGATTTATTTATTTCTATTTATTGTATTATTATTTAATTATTAATAATAATTATTGAATGTCTGCTTTAAAGCAATTTTTTATATTCTGGAAAATCCAGATCTCAAGCCAGTGGTCACTAAAACCCTTCAGGAAGCTCCATGCTGACCCCTTGTGTCTTGTGTAATTTTATCACTCCCCTATTTTCCATATAAAAGCCCCATTTAAAAGGCACCACATAACATTTCCTACAGGCTGGCTCCTTTTTGAGGCATTTTTCCCAACTTTCTCCCTTCCAGGAGATAAATACGAGCTGCATGCAGCCACTGCCACCACTCCCAGCGTCGTGGTCCACGTCTGTGAGAGTGACCAGGAAAACGACGTGGAAGAGGAGACCAAGAAACCCAAACCCAAAATTATCCAGACCCGGAGGCCGGATTATGCTCCTGCCCACCTGAGCTGAGCTGCTGCTGCTGCTTTTTCCAAGGATTTGGAGTAGAAAACTGCCAGGGAGAAACCTTTACTGTGGAAAGAGCAGCTCACAGGTTTGGTGGCAACGGCAGCAGCTGCGGTAGGAGAATTCCAAGCTAAGTTTGCTCAAAATGAAGGAATTCCTTCCCTAGTTTTGCTGCCTCAGGTTGATCCATGTGCTGAGTGTATTCCTGGATCCCTGGGAACAAAGGATGGGGAGAAGGTGACATTTTGAGGCAAAACAGGACAAATTTGGGGTTATTTTGGGGGAAAAGCAGCTGGGGGAAGCTTTCCTTGTTCTGACTCCCATAAATCCTCCAACTGATGGTTGTTTGGAAAACCTTGGGGTAACAGGGTTGGAAAGATGATGGGAATATAACCCTTTTTCTTACACTAGGTTTTGTGCATGTTTCTTCTTGGTCTTCTAAAGTAATTTGCTTTATTTTCTAGAGTTTCTCCCAAGTTTCTGGAAATCTGGGGATTGTTTCAAGTATTTATTATCTCAGCCTCCCAGAATTCCTCCTGGATGTGTATATACATGATATATTTATATTTGTTTTTATTGGCACTCGTTTTCCAGCAGGATGCAATTCCTCCAGCACCTGCTTTTGGTGCTCTGGAAGTTGTGCTTTTAAAATTTTAACCTTTGTGAAATTTCCTGCAGAGGGTTTTATCTGGCAAAGCAATGGAAAAACGTGCAATAGGAGAGTTCTGGAATACATAGATTTTAAATTATTTAAATTCAGATAATTTATATCTTCAATAGGAGTTGTTTGGGAGCTTTGATGTGGGGGGAGGGGCAAAGGACTCAAATAATGCTGATGGTGCATATTCAGAGCAGTGGGATTTTTCCAGTGGAAAAAAAAAAAAGATGGAAGAAACTTGAATCTGCGTTTTTGGTGAGCAAAGATTTAATAGGGATTGGAAAATTCCACCCAGGAACCAACGAGGAGAGCTGGAGTGCCTTTTCCTTGTCCATTCCTACTCCAAGCTGCACACTTGGATCTTTTTCTACTGGCTTTGGATATCCACAAATCCAAACTTTCTGAGCTTTGCTTCCAAACTCAGCTGGGATGAAATGCTTAATGCCAAGGAATGCTTGTTTCAGCAGTGGGAATATGTGGGAGAAGCTTTAGGGGTTTTATATGGCAGTGTTTAAAGGCTCTGAAATGCAAATTTCAAGGAAGAAAGATGACAGAAATATTTTATTACTGTTTTTTAAACTGGAGATCCTCACCTTGAAACAGGGTTCAGTATTTTTTTGGAAGAGATAGGACCTGCTATCCATGGAAAATACCACTTGGGGTCTTGGAAAAGGGATGTTTGAAGCCTCTCATTGTGTTTTTAGGAGTCAAATTGTGGCTCTCTCTTGGTTTGCTTTTGCCACAGTTGGTCTGAGAAGAGATTGAAGCAAATTTTGACTGAAATACTTGGTTCACACCCTGGTTTTTTAAATAATATTTGTTTTAAAAAGAATGGAGCCATTCCAGGCTGTGGTGCAGGGAAACAAGTTGTTATGGAAGGCCTGGCATTCCTGACTGAAACAGAAATCTGGGACTAGAGACCAGGAATATACTGAATTTTCTGCTCTAGCTTGGATTGTTATTCCCTGGAAACTGGAACAAAGCCTGGCTTTGGTGTCTGAATGGCCCTGGCTCCATGGGAACTGTTGGGAAGAGCTGATTCCATGGGTTGCTGGAGCTGGACACCCAGGAAAATGAGGTTATTTTGGCTCCACGTGCTGCATTCAACACCCAAGATAAAGGAATCAAGTGGAGAGAAACTTTGTAGGTTTGCCACAACTGCCTTGAAGCCTTTCCAAGACTTTTCCATGTTTCTCAAATGACTGCTGGACTTTGTGTTTCACCACATTCAGTTTAAAACCTTTGGAATAATTCCTGTCTTGTCCTTTTTTCCATGAAAAATCAAAGCATGAGTTTGGCAGTAGAAACCCAGGTGGCTGCTGCTGTGTTTCCTGCAAGAGCAGAGCTGCTTTTCAATTAAAACCATCAATAAATCTGATTTTTGTCATTTTAGTCCTGACCCCTGCCTGAGGTGGGAACCATGGAAATCTTGGAATGCTCACAGTGTGTTCCTGGTTGGATCTGCCACCTCCTGTCCTCATGACTCCAGTGTGCTGCTTGCTTTTTCTGGTTCTTTTATTTTTGTAATGTTCCAATGGATGCTTAGTTGGTATTTTATACACTTGTATAGCACGGGGCAGATTGAAATTAAAATATTTTGTTGTCTTCTTGTAAATGTCCTGGTATTTTCTGCATGGAACCAGTCCAGGTTTGGTGCCAAAATGGGAATTTTCAGCTTCCAAAGGGGCAGAATGTTGTGCCAGGCCCTCATAAATTGATTCCTAGAAAAGCTTTGCAGCCTTCAGAGAATTGCATGATCTCCAGTTGTGAGAATCTGCTCATGAATAAAATCCAGTGGGGAATATTCCAGTGAAAACCTGATTCTTCTGTGCCTGAAGTTCCTAATAAAGGTATCAGCATCTTCCTGCTTCAGAATAATCCCTGTGCATTCCTAATACATTAAATATTTACATGAAAAATGAATAATTTGGGGGTTTGCCCAGAGAGGTTCGGGATTGCCCATCCCTGGAAGTGTCCAAGGCCAGCTTGGATGGGGCTTGGAGCACCCTGGGACAGTGGAAGGTGGAATGAGATGAGCTTTAAGATCCCTCCAGCCCAAACCATTCCATGATTCTTAAAGCTCCTGGAATATGAAAATAATCAGTGTTTAAGTGGCTCTACCTGGTAACTTTAATTCTTTCTGTTGCAAAAAAACTGATGGAAAACTGCATGAAGGCTTTGCTGTGGGCAGGGATGGAACTCCTGCCATGGCAAAAAGGAGTTTCTGGAACTCAGTTAAAGCCCTTCCTTTTTATCAGGGTGAAGGCAACAACCTTGAGGACCAAAGTTTGGTTTTAATCAGAGTTTTGTTTTCCAGAGCAGCACCAAGTGGAGTAACTTTGATATTTGAGACTGGGCCCGTGGATCAGTCGTTCTCTGTGCACTCCAGACTCGGCAGGGGTGGGGAAGGGATGAACTCCAGCAGCTCTGGAACCATTTGAACAATTCCAGCAGGGATTTTGCCCTTGGCATTATCACCTGCCCACTCAAGTTCTGCTTTTGGCTTGTCTTGGGGAACACAAGTTCTTCATCTTTGCTTTTATCCTGCCTTGCCCAACACACTTGAGAAACATTTTCCATGAAATTATTCCTTGCTAAGGCTTTTAATAATTCATAGCTGGGTCTGGAAAGACAAAACAATGATAAAGACACTCCCCAAGACACCGGTAAAGAAAATGTTGACATTAAGCTTTCAAATAATTCCAAATTTTCACCATGTTACAGGGAGTGAGGCAGGAGCACAGAGGTGACTCCAATGACAAGGGACAGGATGGAGCTGGCAGGGCTGGGTTTATCTTCCCTGACAGAGTTTCCATTGATAACTGGGGACTGTCACATTCCAAACTCTCTGTCACGTTGAGTCTGTGTGCGTTTTCCTGCCAGGATTCGTTTTGTTTGGAGTTTCTTTGGAGCGTGGCCAGGGAAGGGAACAGAGCTGGGGAAGGGGCTGGAAATCCTGGGAGGAGCAGCTGAGGGAGCTGGGGGGGTTTGGAATGGAGAAGAGGAGGCTCAGGGGGGACCTTGGACAGGAGGGGGTAGGGAAAGGAGGAGAGGAAATGGCCTCAAATTGCACCAGGGGAGGCTCAGGTTGGAGATTGGAAAACAAAATTCCCTGGAAGAGTGGTCAGGCCTTGGGATGAGCTGCTCAGGGAGCGGTGGAGTCACTGTCTGTGGGAGTGTTCAGGAGGAGTCTGGATGTGGCCCTTGGGGACAGGGTTTGGGGTGATGCTGGTGGCACTGGATGATCCTGGAGGGCACTTCCAGCCCTGATGATCCTGGGATTAGAGCCTTAAAACGGGACTGAAGTGCTTCAGCGGAAGGATTTACAGAGGTACGAGGATGTGCCCATAGGTGGAGCTAAATACCCAACAATGGCTTTCTCCTGGATAAAACAAACGGCACGCTCAGCCTCCAGCTCCTGCTCCCATCCCCACAGCAGATGTGGAGAAGGTGTTTGACATCCCTTCCAACCCTCACCATTCCATGATTTTATGATCCTACCTCACCAAAGTATTGTTAGAGACTTTTCTTCTTAAATTTCTTTGCTTTAAAGGAGCACATGGGGCCACACAGGGGGGAAAGTGGCTGGTTCTAGATGGAAAAGGTAAATTTTGGGTGTCACTGTGTAAGTGATCCTAATTCCCAGGGTGTATGTGATTTACTGACCACTTCATCCAAATAATTCCTTCATGGAAGTTACTGTCAGGCTGATGGAAGAGGTTCATCCTGGAGGAGACTCCTGGGAGAACTTAGGGCCCATTCCAGAGCCTAAAGGGGGATATAAAAAGGAGGGAGAGGAGTTTTTTACATGGACACAGAGTGCCAGGACAAGGGGAATGGTTTTAAATTGAAGGAGGGCGGGATTAGATGGGATCTTGGGAAGGAATTGTTCCCTGGGAGGGTGGGCAGGCCCTGGCACAGGGTGCCCAGAGCAGCTGTGGCTGCCCCTGGATCCCTGGCAGTGCCCAAGGCCAGGCTGGACATTGGGGCTTGGAACAGCCTGGGACAGTGGAAGGTGTCCCTGCCCATGGGACATGATCCTTAAAATCCATTCCAACCCAGTTCTGGGGTTCTATTAAGTGCTTTTAACATCAACATGGATTTTTTTTTGACCTTTTCCAGGAGCTGAACCGTGCTGGACTGAGCCTTTGTTACTGTAAGTAAAGTAATGATCCATTTATTGATGTTATTTGAGTGGTAAAATCCAGGACCTGCCATAAAAAGCAGCTTTTTGTGCTAAGCAGCACAACCCTTTCCAAAACTCTGCCTGTCCCTTCCCTGGAAGGTGGTGGAAGCCTGGATGGCTCCATGTGCTGACAAGGCACGGAAAGTCCTTGCTGAATGCCTCTCCCACACACGCAGCTTGGCAGAGGGATCACCTCTGCAATGTGCTGCACCTGCTTTTTAATCTCCGGCACAAATTCTGGCTGCTCGAGCACTCTCCTGAATCAGCAGGAGCCCCTGGAGCCGGGAGGTGCCGGAATGCCGGGCTGGGAGCTCCTGACCGGCCTTGGGAGCTGCAAAGCACCACTGCCCTGTAATTAAAGTTGTGTCGAAGTTTCCATTCTGCCGCCCTGGAAGGAGAGAGTTCCCAGGGCTGAGCTCCTGGAAAGGGGAGGGTTACTCAGCAGATTGCTTGGGGCTTCTGTTGGGCGGGTTTAATTAGGATTTTAATACAATGTGCATTTGTAGTGTTGTCTGAGACTTCAAAATGAACACAGAGCTGGGGCTCATCCAAATGGATTCCAGACTTTCCTGGTGGGTACAGCAGCCCTGTGTCCCTTCTGGAAGATTCCTTGAGGAAATGGCCTCAGGCTGGGCCAGGGGAGGCTCAGGTTGGACACCAGGAGGAACTTCCTCAGAAAGGCAGCAGCTTTGACCTTCAGTGTGAGAACCAGGAGGATCCTGCAATTCCCTCCCCCAGGAATTCTGTTCCCTGTGTGTTCTCCTTGCATCCTGCACCTGCTCTCAAGGCACTGGATTCCTGCACAGCATCTCAAATACACATTTGCGAAATGACTGGGCTGGACAGAACTTTCCTTGCAGCTTTCTGAGTTCACTGCTCGTCTCTGCAGCCCTTGAGATCAGGAACAGCAGCTGAGGAAGCCTTGGAATGGGACAGAAGATCCCAGAGGGGCTGGGAGGAGGAGGAGGAGGGAAGGACTAATCCAACACTGTGATTAATTGTCCACAAAGCTCACGATGATGCTTTTCCTCGGCAAACACCAGGCTCCAGAAGGGCTCTGTCTCGAGAGCTGCAGTGTGAGCAGAGACACTCAGCTGTGGGAGATACAGAGGCCGGGAAGAACAAATCCCTGAGCACAAGTGGGGTGGCCACAGAACAACCCCAATCCATGGCTCAGCTCCCTGTGCAGGGAAAGCTCTCAGAGCTCTTTACCAGAACGCTTCGGAAATGAAATCCTACTGGAAATCCATTTCTTACACCCCAGGGCAGCCAGGATTGATGTGAGTTCTGGGAAGTCGTGTCCTTTCTGGGGACAGCGAGCGGGAAGAGGGATGGAGTGGGCAGCACTGGCAGCGTTTCCTCGGCACTGAACACCTTCATTTGTCCTGCTGAGTCACCCCGAGCTGCTCCAGCACCGCCCAGCCGGGCTGCTGGGGCCGGAGAGGCACCGAGGGGCTGGATTTGCTCCGTTCCCCACGGGATAACTCCTTACATCCCAAGGACACTGCAGGGAGATGATGCTTCCTGCCCAGGGGGCTGGGAAGGGATTCGGTGCCGTTTCGGTGCCGTTTTGGTGCCGTTACCCAACCTCAGCATCAGTCACCACAAAACCCAGTCCTGCTCGAGCTGACACTGCAGAATCCTGGATCCTGGCTCAGGGAATGCCGGACTCCTGATGATGCCCAGCCTGGCTGCCATCGGGGCTCTGCCTGCTGCCGCTTCCTTTGCTTCCAATGTTTCCATGTCCCCGCGGGATGAGTCGCTGCCAGAGGGAGCAGCAAATCCTGCCCCAGCAAAGCAGCTCCACACACAGGGATGGGGACAGAAACCACGGGGAGGGGTCCCACTGCAGGGGATCCCAGCATCTGGCCAGGGACAGCCATGGAATCATGGAATGGTTTGGGTTGGAAGGACCTTAAAGCTCATCTCATTCCAACACAAACCATGGCAGGGACCCCTCCCACTGTCCCAGGCTGCTCCCAGCCCCAGTGTCCAGCCTGGCCTTGGGCACTGCCAGGGATCCAGGGGCAGCCACAGCTGCTCTGGGCACCCTGTGCCAGGGCCTGCCCACCCTCCCAGGGAACAATTCCTTCCCAAGATCCCACCCAGCCCTGCCCTCTGGCACTGGGAAGCCATTCCCTGGGTCCTGGCCCTCCAGCCCTTGGAAATTGTCTCTCTCCAGGTTTCCTGCAGCTCCTTCAGGCCCTGCAAGGCCACCCTGAGCTCACCCCAGAGCTTCTCCTCTCCAGGCTGAACAATCCCAGCTTTCCCAGCCTTTCCTCCCAGCAGAGCTGCTCCATCCCTCTGCTCATCCTGGTGCCTCCTCTGGCCTCTCTCCAGCAGCTCCACGTCCTCCCTGTGCTGGATCCCAGAGTCCCTGTGCATGTGCAGCCCCAGGAATGGGGACAGATCCATGCTCGCAGTCCCTGTGTTCCAACCCAACACATTTACTCGGTTCCAGCCTCAGTTTATTGCATATTATCAATCCAAGTGAAATGCCAGGGGATTTTTCCTTGGGAGACGGAACAGAAGCCTTTTGTGCTGGGTTTGCTGTGGGTGGAGCTGGGGAGGAAGCAATCCTCCTCCTTTGGAACTGGAGCAAACTCCCCAGTTATTTGCACTGACTTTGCCCTCAGTGCATTTGCTTTGTCGGCTGATGTTTGGGGCATGGAGGGAAATCCTGGCACACCTTGAAAGGAAAACGGCCTTGGTTTGACACTCCTGGCCAGGGGTGGCTGCTGGAGGCCTGGCCCAGCCACCCCTGCCTTAGTCTGGGCTCTCCAGAGTGGTGTTGGGAGGTCACAGAGGTGCAGATTGGGTATTACAGGATATTTTTTTTCCCTGGAAGAGTGGTCAGGCCTTGGGATGAGCTGCCCAGGGAGTGGTGGAGTCACTGTCTGTGGGAGAGTTCAGGAGGAGTCTGGATGTGGCCCTTGGGGCGATGAGGGTGGTGCTGGGTGATCTTGAAGGTCTCTTCCAACCCTGATGATTCTTTGACCCTGTAAAAGCCACCTTTGCAGGTAATTTGTTGTTAATCTCAGTGTTTAAAAAAACCAACGCCAAATCTAACCCAACCCAAACCTTTCTGTGATCCAAACCCACTGGAGAGTTTGGATGTTGCAGCTTTAATTAAGAAGAGAAAGTGTTGATACCTTGGTATTTTCAGGGTTGTTTCTTGATACTTTTAGGCAGTTTTATGTCCTGGTTTATTGAGTGGTGTCAATAAATATTGACTGGATGAGCAGCATCCAGATCATGGACACCTCTGCAAGGCTGGGTTGGACACGGGCTTGGAACAACCTGGGACAATGGAAGATGTCCCTGCCCATGGCAGGAGGTGGGATGAGATGATGTTGAAGGTCCCTATCCCCAAACCATTCAGTAATTCCACTGGGGTAATTGTGTACATGACTTTTTGGGTGAGATTCCAAAGAAAAAAAGCCCATGGGATCATTCTTCTGTTTTCTGTGGAAAAAGAAGGGGTTAAATTTGGACTTCAAGTGCAGTAGAGCAAACAGATTTTGTTTTCCTGCCACTGCTGTGTCCTAAAAAGCTTCACTTTGAGGGACACCTCTCTTTGACTCTTTCCAAGAGGTTCCCTCCTTTCCCACAATTAAATCAAGGCTGTCAACGTATTTAATTAATTCTCCATCAGGAGCTTTATTACATTTAGTGAAGAATGAGCAGACCTAAGGATGTCAAAGCTCAGCTTTGCTAGGGCAGAGCTGAGTGGAGGAGAATTCCAAACCAACACCAGAATCAAGGCAAAGGATTAAAGTGTTCCCCCACCTCCCAGCCCCTCGTCACTCCCAGTGGTCCTCCCTGCCCAGAGCACTCCTGTGATGGCCACAGGGGGTGAAAACTCCTAAATGGACAAGAATCCCATTTAATTTATTTTCATTTGGGTTAAAAGGTGATGCCATGCTGAGCTTTTTGACAGGAGTGGAGCTGGTCAAAACACCAGGATAAAAACCATCCCTGTGGTGAGATCTGCTGGAAAAAATTGGGATGGTGAAAGTGTTGCATGAATGGGCTTTGATTAATGGATGGTGTTTGGAAACAAACCTTTCCAAACAAAAGGAAAAATGTGCTATATCTGGCAGAGGGGTTGATCAACAGGAATTCACTTTTTCCATTTCCTAGTGTGGAACAAACAAAGGAGGCTTAAAATTAGTAAATCCTTTAGTCATGGCCTTGTGAATGGCGTGGTGGAGTAATCACGGCACTGTGGAATGGCTGAGGGGGAAGGGACCTTAAGGAACATCCAGTGCCACCCCTGCCTTGGGCAGGGACACCTCCCACTGTCCCAGGCTGCTCCAAGCCCTGTCCAACCTGGAACTGAACATTCCAGGGATGGAGCAGCCACAGCTGCTCTGTGCCAGGGCCTCTCCACTTTCACAGGGAAGAATTTCTTCCCAATTTCTAATCCAAAACTACTCTCAGCTGGACACCAGGAGCAACTTCTCCATGGAAAGGGAGGTCAGGCCTTGGCAGGGGCTGCCCACGGAGGTTTGGAGTGCCCATCCCTGGAGGTGTCCAAGGAAGGGCTGGAGGTGGCACTCAGTGCTCTGGGCTGGGGACAAGGTGGGCATCGGGCACAGCTGGGACTGATGGGCTGGGAGGGCTTTTCCATCCTCAGGGATCCTGGGATTCTGCAAAATCCAATAGGTTTTGTAGCAGTTTGGGATTTCCATGAAAGAAAGGCTCTCCCATAATAAGCTTGGGTTTTCCAAGGTGTCTTTGTGTGGATCTGATGCTGTTTTCACCCTCAGCTTTTCCTTCACCTGCACCCTGTTTTCTGAGGACATTTCCTTTCCAGTCATGAGGCAGCAGAGGTTTGGGAATTTTTAAAAGAAGGGAACCAGAGCAGTTAATTAAAACATCTCAGTGATGGAGTCCAACTCTTTTACAAACATTGTGACTGAGGTCAGCTCACCCCTCGCTTGTATCGGTGTTATCCCTGGATCGTGGCTGAGGCAACAAACACAGGATGGGCAACACCAGTGGCTTTTTCAGTCCTGACTGAGATCCAGAACAGGATTCAGCCTTTCCTGCTGGCCAGGGAAGAATGGGAATCCTGAGTTTAGCACCAGTCCCTTACTGAAAGCAGGAGGAATGTGTGGCAGCCTGATTTAAGGAGGGACACTCCGTGCCTGGCCTATTGTTCTGAGTGGGAGGGAATTAAAAAAAAACTGGGAAGACTTGTTTGCCCAGGAGGAAAAGAAATGCCTGAAGTAAGGAAAATATGGGGGCTGAGAGGAAGAAGCCCATGTGTGGATAAATTAATTAGATGTGAGAAGTGCAGGGGAAGGGCAGGAGCAGAGCAGGAGGGACCTGGGAGAGAGTCAGGGCTGGTGAATGTGGTGGGATGGGCATCGGGGCAGTGCCTGGTTCTGTCCATCCACAGCATCCCTGTGTGGGCACTCCAGAGGGCACGGAACCCCGGAATGGGCTGGGTTGGGTTGGGCTGGGAGGGACCTGAAAGCCCATCCAGTGCCACCCCTGCCATGGCAGGGACACCTTCCACTGTCCCAGGCTGCTCCAAGCCCCAGTGTCCAGCCTGGCCTTGGGCACTGCCAGGGATCCAGGGGCAGCCACAGCTGCTCTGGGCACCCTGTGCCAGGGCCTGCCCACCCTCCCAGCCAAGAATTCCCTCCTGATATCAAATTTCCCCTTGTCCTGTCACTCCAGGCCCCTGTGAAAACTCCCTCTCCAGCCTTCCTGAAGCCCCTTCAGGTCCTGGAAGGCTTCTGGAAGGTCCCCCCAGAGCCCTGATGATCCACACCATCTCCAGTAGAGCCCTAAAACCCAGCCCCTCCCTACAATGTCCTTTTTTTCCTCTTCAGACATAAAAGAAAGAAAGGAAAACACATTTATCGGTCATGCAAAGTTCAGCAGAAAGCTCGGGAGAAGGAAGGAGCTCTCTGAAGGTCCAAAGACTGGCTTGGAAAGGTTGTGGTTGCCCCATTCTTGGAAGTGTCCCAGGCCAGGTTGGACACTGGGGCTTGGAGCAGCCTGGGACAGCGGAAGGTGTCCCTGCCCTGGCAGGGGTGGGAGGGGATGGGTTTTAAGCGGAAAGGTTCCCTTTGAGCAGTGCCAGGATGTCGTCAGGGGCAGCTGCAGCCTCGGGCACTTCGGGGAGCTCTGTCTGTCCTTCCTCCGGCACTGACGGCAGACGATCACTCCGAAATCAGCCACCATCAGCACTTCCTCCAACCCTCGCACGCCTCAGCTCTCAGAGAGATTTTAGTCAAGCAGGAGCTGAGGAGGACCAGCCTTTGGGCAGTGTTGGACTCGGTCTTGGAGGTCTTTTCCAACCTCAGTGATCCCGTGGAGTTCCAGTGAGCGCACGGTGCCAGCAGGGAGAAGGAGGAGAAGGATTTCCCTGGAAGGAGGGACTCGGTGTTCTCCTCCTCAGCCAGGTGCTGCTCCCAGGTAAGGATTTCGGTGCTGAGTGGATTTGCATAAGCTCAGCCCACACAGGTGAGCAGAGGAGGAACATAAACACTGCACTAACCCTGTGTGCTAACCAGGGAATGCCCATGGAATCCCAGAATGGACTGGGATGGGAGGGACCCTAAAGCTCATCCAGTGCCACCCCTGCCATGGGCAGGGGCACCTTCCAGTAGTCCAGGAGAAGCTGTGGCTGCCCCTGGATCCCTGGAAGTGTCCAAAGCCAGGCTGGAACAACCTGGGATAGTGGAAATCCCTACCCATGGAGTTGGATGATCCTTAAGGTCCCTCCCACCCCAAACCATTCCACGATTCCATGACCTGGCTCCTCTGCTGCTGCTCAGGAAGGTATTTTGGGAGCAATTCAAGAAGTTCTGGCTCTGCCTGAAGGCCATGAATGAGGTTTGGCTTTCCTAACATCAAGTTTGGAATGAATTTTCTCCTGCTACCATGGTTAAATCCATGGAAAACTGGGGTAAGGAGCGATGAGCAGATCAGGACGGAGCAAATCCACACCAGTTCTCCAGGAAGGCTGCAGGGGTGTAGCTGCACATCCCGGGGTATTCCCGGCCCTCTCACTCCACTGAGAATCAGTGGAGCAGGAACAGAGGCTCCAGAGGTTTGGGAAGGGTGGGAATGAGCTCGTGCTGCTCCCATCTGGAGCCCGCTCAGGGGAAAACCAGCCCAGCAGGAAGACACGCGGGGCTGCTGGAGAGAAAAGCTTATCTGGGCCTCACACCACAGCACAGGCACTTGTAAAGAGGAGGAAATGAGATAAAGAAATTACTCAGGGCTGCTGCTGCCTCTGAAAAACTTCCTTGATAAGGGAGGCAAGGCTGGGGCTCACGTGCTGGGCAGGCATGGGAAGCCAGGGGTGGTGGGGGCAGAAAGCTTCAATTACTTCAGCTCAATTAACAGAAAGGCCTTTTTCAGTTCTGCTTCTCAGGACAGAAGGCTCCCTGCCCCTGTGATTTGGCTTTTCCTGAATTGGGGGTATTTTTGAGGTCCTTCCTTTTGCATGGAGGACCCTCCTTCCCTGACATTCCCCAGCAATTTGGTGCAAATTCCTGGGAGCCTGGGGAGGATGTTTGGACAGATCCTTTCTCCTGCACCATTAGGGCATCTCTGATCTTTCATTCTTCTGACAATGCCACCACCAAAATTGGTTTCTGAGCAGAAAACATCTCTGCTTCTCAGTGTACTGGGAGATCTTTCCCCATGGAAAGGGAGGTCAGGCCTTGGGAAGAGCTGCCCAGGGAGGTTTGGAGTGCCCATCCCTGGAGGTGTCCCAGGAAGGGCTGGAGGTGGCACTCAGAGCTCTGGGCTGGGGACAAGGTGGGCATCGGGCACAGCTGGGACTGACGGGCTGGGAGGGCTTTTCCAACCTCAGGGATCCTGGGATTCTGGGATCTGCTCATAAAAATGGGGGTATAAAAAGCCCTCTGAGGCTGTTGGATTCGGTGGAGGAAAAGCCAGAAGTTCATTGATATTTTTGCTGAGGGAACACTCTGCCAGAGGAGATCAGTGCAAACAGGTCAGGTTTTCAATACCTTAAATATTGCACGAACCTCCAGTGATGGGGTGATCCAAGGCCAGGCTGGACACTGGGACTTGGAGCAGCCTGGGACAGTGGGAGGTGTCCCTGCCATGGCAGGGGTGGCCCTGGATGGGCTTTAAGGTCCCTTCCAACCCAACCCAACCCAGTCTGGGATTCTGTGATCCCCTGAGAGGAAGTTGTGGTTATGAGCACATTTTTAATTTAACATTGGGGGGTTTTCTTCAGTCTAAATTGCATTTCAGGCACAGGCTGCAAAGTGCAGCCAGTGCTCCCAGCTGGAGCAAATCCCCACAGCTCCAGAGCCTTTGCTGCATCCCTGGGCCGTGGCCTCGCCAAGGGAATTTTTGGATCCTGGCAGAGGTTGTGCAAATGGGGGTGACCAGGAACTCCAAACCCTTGTTTTTAGGACGTTGGGATTGTATCAATGCTGGGATATCAGCAGGTGAATTCATTTCCCTCTCCTGGCCAGGGTTTTCCTGGAAGCCCATCCTTTGTAGGGTGACTTGGAAAACCTCAATCCAAAATTATTTCTGCAGGGTTTGGGCTGAACTGGAGGTCCCATCCCAAAGGGACTGGCCAAGGCCTTTGGCAACAGAGCTCTTTGGGGGGGGACATCCTTGGGATGGGGGATGGAGCTGGGGAGGGCCCAGTCACCTCCTGTCCCCTTGGCTCGGCCAGAGGAAGCAGAGCCAGGGCCTGGGGCCTGCCCGGAGCTGTGGGGCCAGAGGAGACCAAATTATTTCCAAATTATTGAAGGTATTCTGAATTATTGGAGGAATTTTGAATTATTTCTCCCTCCCTCTTGCTCAGGAGCCCAGAGAACTCTGCAAGTGAAGGTTTGTACAGCTCTGGTCCTTTCCCCATTTTAAGGGGTTACCATGCCACAGGTAAAGATACAGACAGAAACATGTTAACCTCATCTATTCCTGTACAAGGGCCACAGCAGCAGCTTTTCCAAGAAAAAGGGAAAATTCACTCAAAGAAGAAAGTGTATTTTCTGCTCCCCAGCCTTAATTCAGTATTTCTTTCCTCAAAACAATGATAAAGCCAATTTAAAACCAAAAGGCTTCCAGGACTACGGTTTCAAGGGATCTGCAGGACCCTGTGCTGTGAAATGTCCTTTGTCACCTTCCAGAGAAAACTTCCTGAGGGATCCCATCATTCCACAGGTCGTCATTGAACTGGGGCAAATGAAATCTGTGGCCACTGACAGATCCGAGAGGGCAAAGACAATTCCTACACGGAGCTGGAGGTCTATAAAAAATATATTAAATAATAATCTCCCTGTCACAGGCACTGCCAAGGCCCCCACAAAGTCAAATAGAAGTTACAGAGATGCTTCTGGAACAAAGGATCTGCTCTGATGGAGACAGGACCTTCCCTGGGCTGGAAGTGACACTGGTGGGACTGGGAGGGGAGTGGAGCCCACACAGACTCTGAGATCTGGTAAAATAATTCATAAAATGGCCTGGTTTGGGAGCCACCTTAAAGCTCATCCCATTCCCTGGGCAGGGACACCTCCCACTGTCCCAGGCTGCTCCCAGCCCCAGTGTCCAGCCTGGCCTTGGGCACTGCCAGGGCTCCAGGGGCAGCCACAGCTGCTCTGGGCACCCTATGCCAGGGCCTGCCCACCCGCCCAGGGAACAATTCCTTCCCAAGATCCCATCCAGCCCTGCCCTCTGGCACTGGGAAGCCATTCCCTGTGTCCAGGCCCTCCATGCCTTGTCCCCAGTCCCTCTCCAGCTCTCCTGGAGCCCCTTTAGGCCCTGGAAGGGGCTCTGAGCGCTCCCTGGAGCCTTCTCCTCTCCAGGTGAGCACCCCCAGCTCTCCCAGCCCTGGAGCAGCTCCGGGGCCTCCTCTGGGCTCTCTCCAGCAGCTCCAGGCCCTTCCTGTGCTGAGAATTCCAGAGCCAGGCCCAGCAGTGCGCTGGGATCCCACAGGGCTCAGCAGAGACCCCTTGTCCCCACTCCGGGGTCCCTCCCTCCCTCCCAGGCCCCTCTGCCCCCCCAGCACCTTGGTGACCTCCCTGCTCCCTTTGGGGCGGGAGGGTGACACCACAGCTGGCCGGGGGGACACGAGAGCCCTGTCCCGGGAGAAGGGGACAAGGAATGGGGCCAGGTGCCCTCCCTGGGTGCCCGGCCTGCCCCACGGCCCGACAGCTCCCTCCCCATTCCTGCCCCCAGCAGAGGCTGGGCACGGCCACCCTCCCACCCCACAGCGCTGCTCCGGTCCCACACCTCCCTCCCAGCTGTTCAGGGAAGAGGGAGGCTGGGCCAGGAGGTGACAGGATCTGATTTTGTCCCAGATTTCCCCTGCGAGGAGGAAGCAGGGCCTGACTGGTCACTCTCTGCTGTCACTGACTGCCCACACCCTCCTCTTCCTCCTCCTCCCTCATCCCAGTCTGGATCTCTCCTGGATCCAACACACTGTGGCCACCCCAGAGGGAGCATTTGCTGCCCTAACCCCATTTCTGAGCCTTCTGCATTGCTGATTTAACCATTTATTTCATCAAACTGATTTATCCAGCAGTGCAGTTTCCCTGATTATCCCCAGCCCATTCCAGCAGCTTTTCCTGCGATGCTCCAGAGCTGGGTTAAACTCTGGGACACCCCTCTGGGATTTGGGTGAGTTCACACCCTCAGGCACAACATTGCTTCGTATTTCAGGGTTTTGGTGGCCGTGCTTGGCCTCAAACTGGTGCCACTGGTGTGGGGAAGGGAATTGGCTCCTCCTGTGACTCCTCCTGGAGCCTGGGCCACCCCTTCAGCTTCTCCCTCTTCCCTCACCAACGCTCCTGCCAGGCTTTAAAATGCACCTGAAAGATCTCAGAGGGGAATTCCTGGGGGGTGTGAAGATGAGAAGGATCAGATCCTGCCCAGGGCTTCCCAGGGGCAAAGGAAAATGGAATTTGGCTGCCCTGGAGGGGAGCGACTGAGCAGGCAGTGGCTGGGCCAGAAGAAGCCAGGTTTTACCAGGGGTTTGGGCCAGCCTGGGAAATGAATCCCACACCCTGCTCCTTCATTTGGATGCAGCAACGGCTCAGGCAAGGAAAACGGGCTGCACCCCCACCCCAAGGAAAAATGGAATAAAGCTCTGGAAAAGTGAGCAGCAAGAAAATGCTGAGATATTGTTTTCATCCCTTTGTTCAAATCCCTCCATCACCACCTCAATTCCTCTCTCCAGCTGCTGCCCAGGCAACAGCAGCTGGTAAAGAGTGTCAGGCAAGGAGGGGCCATCCCATCCCATCCCATCCCATCCCATCCCATCCCATCCCATCCCATCCCATCCCATCCCATCCCAGTTCCTGTTCTCATCCCCATCCCTGCTTATTGCAGCTGATGAGAGTCTGGAGGCCACTGTCCCTGTAAGGGCCACAGGAGGGATCTGCCATGACCCCAGGAATGCTGAGGGGATGTTACCCCACAGGAGGGATGTTATCCCACAGGAGGGATGTTATCCCACAGGAGGGATGTTATCCCACAGGAGGGATGTGCCCTGGCCCCAGGAATGCTGAGGGGATGTTACCCCACATCAGCAGCACCCTCTGAAGGAGTTCAAATGCATCTTTCAAAGCTGCTAAATTCATTTTGTAGCTTCCAGGTGGGCGTTGATGAATCCCCCTCTGGCTCAGTGGTGACCACTGACACTTCATGTGGAAAATAGGGGTGAGATTTTGGGTGGGGTTTTTAATATTTAGGGGTGGGTAGGAGTGAGCCAGTGCTCCCTGTAGTGAATGAGAGGGGAGCCCTGAAATGACCTCTCCTTTCTCCTCACCCCAAAATGTGCAATATCCCTGGAGGATGGAGCCCGAGGAGTGCCAGGGGCCGGGGCAGCAGCACTGGGAATGTCCCAGCACCCGGCACCTTCCTGGAGCAGAGGGGCCTGAGCTCAGAGCTCCCCGGGGGCTGCGGGAGCCAGGGAGGGGCTGGAGCTGGGCCAGGGGCTTTAGGGTGGATTTTAGGGAAAGGTTCTTCCCCCAGAGGGTGCTGGCACTGCCCAGGCTCCCCAGGGAATGGGCACGGCCCCGAGGCTGCCAGAGCTCCAGGAGCCTTTGGGCACCGCTGCCAGGGATGCCCAGGCTGGGGCTGGTGGGGGTCTGGGCAGGGACAGGGCTGGGACTGGATGATCCTCGTGGGTTTATTCCCACTCTGGAATTCCACGATTCCCTCTCCCCGGTGCTGCTCTGCCTCTGGCTCCACAATTCCCGTGCCCGGAGCTGCGGTGCCCCCTCAGCACCTCCCACCTGGGCACCTGCAGCCGGGCTCTGCCCTCCCTCCCGTGCCCGGGAGTTTCCCTGTTCGCTCTCACCTCCTGCGCCCAGCCGGGACGGGACAGCGACAGCGACAGCGACAGCGACAGCGACAGCGACAGCGACAGTGACAGCGAGAGCCGGGCCGGTCCCTGCAGCAGCCGGGAGCCGCTCAGCCCCTCACACCATCGCCCAGGGGCTTTTCCAGAGCTGGCATCTCCCCCCTCCTCCTTCCCCGGAGGGGCTGCCCCCGCAGCCGCCAGGTCTGTGCGGGCGCTCCGGGGCGAGCGGGACTGGCGGAAAACCGGGGAGCTGCGGGAGCCCGGGAGCTCAGCGGAGCCGAACTGATGGAGGAGCGGGAGCCGGGGCTCTGCTGCCAGCGTTTGTTTGCTGTTCCAGCCGTGCCAGTGTTTGCTCCTTCGGGCTGGGAGCAATCCCAAGGCAGCTGCATCCCGGGGGATAAACCCGGCTGGGTGATTTTTAGGGAGGATTGCTGGGTTTTCCACTGCAGAATAGTGGGGTATACATTCAGTGTGCGAGAAAATCGAATTTCTGGATTTTGATCAAAGAAAAGTGAGGAGTTTGGGGAGAATTCCGTGTCCACCACTGTACAGGGGCTGCTTTTTAAAGCCACACCAGGAGCTGAAGTGTCACCCAGGTGAGCAGTGAAGGATGGCCTGGACAGGTAGGGAGAAGCTGCAGATTTGCCCCAGCCAGGTGGGGGCTGCAGAAGGTGTTTTGGGAGCTGCAGGAGGTGTGTTGGGAGCTGCAGGAGGTGTTTTAGGGCTGCAGGAGGTGTTTTAGGGCTGCAGGGGGTGTTTTGGGGCTGCAGGAGGGGTTTGGGGGCTGCAGGAGGTGTTTTGGGAGCTGGCGGG